>KZ062122.1:165295-185742 GCA_002091835.1 Anopheles maculatus
ATGATGCGTTCCAGGGACGGAGTTGCATACTTCAGAAGAGCAGGGAGATAGGAGACTCTCCGGACATCAACCTCGCTTACACTATCAACACTATCAGTAGTCAGAACTTTGGAATCGTCTGATGATTCCGTTGTTGTTGTTGTTATTATGTGGAGACGTTTCATGCAAGGCAAGGGGACGTGACAGGCACCGTGTTGAGGTGATTGAGGAAAATTTAATCAAATTCATTGCATTATGTAACCATTTCGGGAGTTGCTTCCTTTACCCGGTGTCGGGCATGGGAAGAATATGGAAGCTTTCGATGCCCGAAAAAGGCGACGCCCGTCGACCGATACTGTGTCGTCAGTGTTTCCTGATCGGGTGTCAATTTATTCACTGCACGGGTTCTGTACAATTCCATTTGCTACCACATCGGAAACAGTGGGGTAGACGGTGTGGTGTTTTGTTGTATCCGCCTTTTAGACCATGACAGGCGAAGGAATATGCGCGCATATTTGTTGATTGTTGTAGTCGATTTGCCTTTTCGATTTCCACTTTCAACGCCAGAATAGGAAGGTAGCGAGGTGTTTCGTTCAAACAAAATCAAACGATGCGTTCGGTTTGTGGTATATGGCGCTGTAGAACTCGTGCCAGCGCTTGATGGATGTGACGCTGCAAAGATGCGTTGCCCTTTTGCAATCGCGAAACAACAACACACATCCGCTTTGCGCAAAGGGCAGATATTACAAGAATAGCGAAACCGATGGACGACAACATCGGTACGCAAAACGTTAAGGTTGTCGAAGGCACCGTAATGTATTTAAGCGAGCGAGCTTGGGGTATCCCGTCCGGAAGCATGTGGAATCGATTTGGGATTCTCGTTTCCCTGCATCGTCTGTGCTGCTGTCTGTAAACCTTGCCCGTGCTCTGGTGCGATGCCGCTTCCTTCCGCTTTGATGTTGGGCGGAAATTGTGCAAAAATAGGCGGCAAAAGGTGGCTTTCCTGCCTTCTAACGGATTTGAGTGTAGTTGTTTTTCAGAGAAGGCATGTGCAAAGCGTAAGCAGAGAATCGCGTAATAAAAATAAAACCAGAGGAAACACGGTGGTGAGATTGAGGTATTTTGCTTACGTTTCTATTTGCGCGTTCATTCTCACAGGAAGCCCTTTAAACTGCGATTCAATGGTGAAACCTCTATAGGAATGGATTTTGCGTTTATTGAAAATCAAACGCAAATTAATATGTTTCAGTACTGATGTGAAGAGATCTCTCAGTGTTGATGCGTGTTTATATATATTATAGATCATTTTAATTTCTCCGGCAGGACTTGATTATTCAAAGCGTTTGACGTTTAAAATGCTTAAGAATATTAGGATTTGAAACCACTTAGCTTAGAAACCCTAGCTCCGTGTCTAATTCCGTTGTCTTATTTATTGTGGACGCATTATCGCGATAGATGATTCTCGTTTTCCTAAATACTCATGTTATAGGATCATTTAATAACGCATCTCAAGTATATTTTCAAATATGTGTAGTTTATGTCTTCATTTATTTGCACACGTTAATACCACGTTACGGTGGCAAAGTTATGTATCATATCTAGAAGGAAATGATTCATGCCGGTATCATATAATCCGAAATATATGAGATGACTCATTGGACGGTTGACTGTTGTAGGCTTGAAAGTGGAAGCTGTCTTGCTCTAAAGCGTTGGAGAGGAATTTCTAATGCATCCAACGAACCGACGGTTCGTTTACAACGGTGTCAGAGAAGTGGCTGTGCAAATAAGAGATACCGATTGCTGGTGCTCCTACTATACACCACAAGCTACGCTGTTCGGACGTTAAATATCCATTTTCCGTTTTTATACGCCAACTTTCCGGGATTCCGGTGTTTCCATTAGGACTGTGTGTCTGTGTGTGTGTGTGTGCAGTCGAGACGAGTTTCTGGGCCACCCGTGTCGTCGCACAAGGCGAAGAGAGTTGTTGAAAGTTCAGTGCTTGTATTTTGGCCTCTCCAAAAGACAACCTGCAGGTAATGTGTGCTCGGCTGGAATCGGATGCTCCGGGGAACATTAGGCCTAAGCCTTGAAGAGATACTGTCCGTTTGGATGTGTGTAGGATCTTCGCTCCGCAACAGAGCCACCGTATACATGCTGCTTGGGGGTGTATGCCACTGTGTCCCGCTTGGGACCTTATCGTGGTAAACTCGCATTGGAAAACTTGGCTCTTTCGTGCTTGCAACGATGATGGGTAAGGGTGGGCCGGTAGTTTCGTGTTGTGGCGAGTGGCGCTTTATCGCTCGGGAACATGATCCAGCTTCCTTTAGTCATTATCGCCCAAATGCATGCGTCCGTGTGCACATTGGTGCTTGTTTGCCGGTGCTGTTGGCAGTGTGACTCCTGTTCTCTCTCTCTCTACGATGTTGGTGGTGCTGTATGTGAACGTTCATTGCACAGATCTAGAGTTGCGGAAGCGATGAGCCGTTTCCGACCGTTTCGCTTTCGGAATGGTTCTACAGATAGTCTGCTCCGTACTGCAAACAACGTTTTTTTGTTGTTGTTGAGAAAAAGGCGTGACTGGAAAGAAAGTACGCAGTACGTAAATACTTCCACCCGTACCCGTAAGAAATAGCTGGGAAAAGGGCGAGCTTTATGGAGATCTTCAAAAAAGGTTTTTGCGTGTGTACTTCAATTTTACCACCTAGATTCAGACTTGTGGAAACACACGCATATAGGGTATCACCTCTAATGAAAATACCAATTGGCGCACCTGACCTCGGTCGCTTTTGGGGGGGATCAGGGTCTGATCGGAGGTATCCATCCCCGGGTGTGACTTGGTAAAAGGCTGTCATGCTCAAATTCCTCCCAGGTGGAAGAATGTTCGACTGCATACACACACATACACACACAGATCAGACATACCAGCGTTTGCTTTGGCAAATCTGCAGGTGTCACTGGGAGGGATTGCAAATGTCTAGAAATTCCTAGACATCATCAAACTCCCTAACCCTGTCGCCTCGTTCGGGTAGGGATCTCGGCCAGTATCCTACGAAATACGCACGAAGGACCCTTATCCCGTACGTTGGTCGTTTGTTTCATGCCGGGAAGCGTATAAATTTCCGTTCTGACGTGTGTATGTATAATTTTCGTAAGTAAATTTGCCAAACCTGCTTCCAGCAAATGGCGTCCGGCACTGATGATGCTGTATTCTAGCGCACGTTCCCTTGGGACGAAGAAGTTAGGAACTTTAGCACGCCCGGATGGTGTGTGTGTGTGTGTACCGGTGCGCTCTTGTAGAGAAGCGTTTGGGAGATCGATTCCTTGTGTTCGGGGTTGTTTTTTGTTTGGAGAAAGTTTTGGGGACGACCCTTTTATTCTGTTGCCGGCTGGCAATGGGTCGAAACAGTGATCCTTTTAGATGTACGTGCGGATGTGTGTTCGGATGAACATCGTGTAGCGGTGCCACCCGTGGCAAAATGTCAGATGACCCGTGTGTGTTCAAAGGTCTTAGGTGTGGTTGATTGTCGGACATTTAGTGGAAGATGGATTAAAGTTCCCATTGGAGTGTGGAGAGCGCTATTGACGTAGGCAGGAAGTTTTTAAAATACTGGAATAGGAATATATTTCAACACACACTCCTGTCGCTATAGTGTGTTGTTTTCGAATTTCTGTTTCCAACTCTGCAGTACCAATATTTGGAATGGCACATTCGTGCAGCCCTAGTTAACCCCAATATTTAAGATGAAAAATGTCTTAGCGCTTGTGGAGGAAGTGTTGCTGTGTTGACCCAGTATCACGCAACTTCACACAAAGCGTATACGATCTTCAATCTTGGAGATGTAAGTAAACATATTTCGTTTGAACGGTTGGAGAGAATGTTTATCACTGTCCGAGATATACAGAAACACACTTTCGTCGTTTCGAGCAGATGGCGTTTGTCAGAAGTTTTAGCCAAAGTTCGGATGCAACAAGGGAGAGAATCCCTCCGGTGGGTAGGTTTCCAAAACTGTTGCTACAACGGATGGCCCCATAATCTGTCATAAAATATTCATCATGCAGGAAAGTTGCACGCGCAGTTACTATCGATGGGCCAGAACGGCAGACCGCAAGTGGCGATGAGGAGAGTAACGTTTTCATCTTCAAAATGGCGGATACTATTCTCAATCAGCTCCCCAGCTTTGCCGTGGTGGTTTCTTCCCAGCAGCTGGCATTGAGGAATGCGTTTTTGTTGTTGTTCTGCTTCTTGTGCACATTTTTCCACAGTCGCACTCCCCTGTTGGCTTCATTAGTGGTTGATTGTTGTTTTGGAGTGTGCAGCAACAATCTCGCGCAGCCATCGTTTGGTGAAGTGCTATCGAATGAAATGCACATGCAGCTTGCTTCCCGGTGAAGTACGATGTAGAAAAATGATGCTTCGCCGAGGATGGTGATTTGTCTTTCGTAGCTCTCGGAATGTGTCTTCTACACGGTTTGTGTGCATTGGGAGTGTATATGTGTCTGTGTGTAGATGCATGATGGCATCTTCCGGACAGAATCATTAATCGTTGTTCAGTGAGTGCTGGAGTGCATTTGAAGGAATGTAGCTCAACTTTAAGGTAGTTCGGAGTTCGTCTGGTGATTCTTAAAGCGAACTTAGTAATGTTTTGTACAACTCTCAAGTACTTGAACTTTACCAACTTTGTTAAGCATAAGATTTGGCGATAAATGCTTAGCTGCTAATTTATGTAATGCTCCAAAGCTCATTCCCTCTCAGTTTCCCTGTAAAACTGCAGCTGATTACACACTCATCGCGCGCTACTTCGTTCATCATGTGCTCACCACAGGGCCCGCACATCACCAACGAACATTGTAAGCGGCACTAAATCCTGAGTAATTTCTTATACCTTCAACAGAAAGATACTTTGCTCGATCGCACACAGACGGTCAGAGCAGAGAAGGTGAGCAGTAAGGGTGCGCACATTTGTCTTAAGCTTAGGTTTTTACTGTTTTCTGCACGCCCGTTGTTACACATGCCGGGAGCGGTTTTATTTTCGGTTAGAATACAAAAAAAAAATGGAAAACCTGGAAAACAGTCAAATGCGCGAGGCTGGCAAAGAATGGAAAAATAACACAGCAACGCAACGACTGTCGCACTTGTACTTTGCGAGGAACTCGACCGAGTTTTCGTGTCGTTGAGAGGAACGAAACAAAAAAAAACAGCCGTAATGATGCGCCTTTAGAGAAAACTGGAGGCTATTGGGAGGCCGCTTCGCGTTCGCTAATGGTATGAAAACATGGCCCCAAATCGTCTTAATGGTGTATGCGTTTTTTTTTTCGTACTTCTTCTTCAGCCTCTGCTGTGCTGGTCGTTGTGGTCTCGGTGTGGTGCAGTCTCGTTAAAGTTGCTGTGAGTGTTATCTTGAAACTTATGGGTGCTACGGTGGGATATCTTCTGGTTTGACGTGAAAGCTTTGCGGCAGAAGCGACGAAGTTGTGAGGTTTTATCCAGGTTCGCATAAGAGAAACATTAGTAGTAAAAGTTTTAACTCTTTAATTTACGGCTTTAAGTAAAGTTTATTTGATAAAATTATGTTTGTACATAACTGGGTAAAAATGCCTCGTAAGCTTCGAATGTGTTGCTCCCAAGCAAAAACAGCCTTCGGGTCGTCTTGCGCAAGTGGAAAAATATGAGTTGGACGCACGTCCGACTGTGCCCAAGATCAAATAAGTTAACCCCCGCTTGGTTGCTGCCCACGATTGTGAACGCAGCATGTGAGCAGAAGCGCATACGGGGTCACGCGGCGCGCTTCATACCTTTCGCCATGAATGAATTTGACCATTCACGAACGTTGCTTGGTAATTGAAATTAATTTCGTAGTGATTGACAAAATGGACGAGAGAATTCATGGCGATTTTTGCTGAGCTTCCCTGTGGAGAGAACAAGCCAAATAATGAAATAAAAGAATACTGGCACTGCGTAGGATTTATACTTGAAGCTGGAGTTTGAAACCATTTCTTTGAACAGATAAGGGCAATAAAGAAAAATCGCATCGCTTCATCGTCTTAGGTAGCGTCAGGAGAAATATTTGTGGCTTTTCATTCTTCAGCCCAAAGAACGTAAATCCAATATTTCCATGGTTCGTTGAGTGAGGCATTTCCAAACAGCCCAGCCAGGAATGCATTGTTACGCTGGATAGAGCACTTTGTATTTGAATTAAAGCATTTCGACACCAGCACACTGCACAGCTATTGAGGTTTTCGTTTGGAAGTAGCTTGGAATGCTCAAATAACTTGACTGTAGCTTACTTAATTCCGTTGGCAGCCTTCTTCTGCTCATGGAGACGCCTGGTGGTTGTTGGTTGTCCGGTGATGGTTTTAATTAATCCTTCAAGTTCCTTCCACCATTCTAAGATCTCACCCGCCCGCCTACACTAGCAACATAACCCACAGATATTCCAATATTAACAATCGTTTTGTATTGTTTTATTACAGGTAAGCTGGATGGATGGCTAAAACCATGCTGAAGGATGCTTTCGATTCGGGAAGGTTGGAATTTTACCAACCCGTTCCGCGGTTCCAGAAGTATTTGGTAACGAAATGCGATTGGTTTGTCGGTAAGAAAATCTTTATCCAGTGGCAGCAGCATTGGGTAATCTTCTCACCCTTTGCATTACGGACGAGGCACACAACTTCGCGAGTGGAACTCATCCTAGCTGCTGCTCCTTGCACAAGGAATGATGACTTTGTTCGTTCACGATTTATGGTTGCAGTCGATTGTTCAGGTCCCGTTTGCAGCATCGTTGATGCGTGCTCTGCGTGTATTGCAATTTTTGTGTTGTACGAGCAATCTTGGCAACAACGATATAGCACGTGTTGAGGGTCGGGCTTGGGGAAGAACCAATCACTAGGCAGACAACTAGAAGGATGCTTCGGGACAGCGACACTGGTAGGGAGCCTTTTTTCCTGTTTAGTTCTCTTCTACCCTAAAAGTTCTCCGTTTCGAGTGAATTCAGCATTCATTCTTAGGATAAAGATTTGGTCCGCAGAGTTGAAAGAAAGCTCCTGCGGGAGCAATGGAAGCGGAGGGGGTAAATGGCATACACACATCGATTGTCGGGCAAAGCTTCACCGCAACCGGTACATGGAATCAATTGCATTCGTTTACGTTGTCGCATCATTGGTTGGCGGCGGCGCACGTGTTTTGTGTGGAAGAAAAGTGGGTCCTATTTTTCTTTTGCTGGATCGGGTCTCGTCATTTTGCTATAGTCTTTTTTTTCACTTTCACCTCCCGCCACAAGTACCCGCGCCAGCGTAAGCCAATCGTATAATGTGCCCGGGTAAGGGCTTCATTGTGTGATAGGTAAAACGTGCCGCACGAGGAAAATATTGGATTGCTTCGGGACTTGATTGCGAGTGGTGGCAATTTTTCTCTGCATTTCCAGGTAACTGGCAGCGGACGAGGAAGATGTGCTGATGTTTGCTGGAGGGAGGAGGGAGCTCTTCTTTTTGCCTAGAGTCCTTGCCGTAGTTAGGAGAAAAAGATGCTTTATTGAACTGTTTCGTAGATTCTGCGTATTTCTTTGTTTGATGTAGTGTTCTGGAGTTTGTATTTTTAGTTTTCAAGGCAGGATTCTAACTAAACCTCGCTCTAGCTGCACAACACAGTAAGGCTATTCAGTTAAGAGTTGATTAAGGCACAAGGACTTTTTCAATTCGTCAAAACCTTGGTGAAGTTGTGCAGCATCGGTTGCTCTACGAACGAAATAACTGTACAAACTCAGTACTGATTTTAAGATTTTACTGAAAACACTGTATGAATTTCAAAAACTTATCATTAGTATGCTTCTATCAATTCTAAAACCACTTACTAAGCAATACGGCCAGGCCGTTCTACTTGAATAAAACAAACACTTACTTTGAGTCACGATTTTATATTAGTTCACCACGGTTCGATAAACGCCTGAATGTATGCAAAGCGCTGCACATGTCGCAAAACTTGCACTTTGTGTTTTTGGTGTGGTCGAAACTGCCTGTTACCCAAAATAATAGATTATTAATTATGATGTGGAGCCAACAACCTTAATTCGAATCAAATACATTTATGTCTTATTTATGACTTATGTAAGAACGTTTTTTCCTCAAGTATTCCTAGTCCGCCAAGCTGATTGATAAAGCTTGAGGAAATGTGTTCACTCTAGACACCTCTACAAACATTTGCTGCCTCAATACTCACATCTCCCTTGGGGAAATGGACTGACGAATGCCTCTATAGCTCTATAAGTTCACCTGACTTCGGTGGGTCGTTCATGTCATTAAAATGACACCAGGCAACTCAGCTCATAAAGTTTGTGTAGGTAACAAAATGTACGGACTTGGTAGGCTTTAAGCTGGTAGACTGAAACGGGTCTTTCGCAAAATCTGAATGCCATCTGACAACTGAAAGCTCACATTTAAATACTTCTTTTCTGGGAGAAAATTACACTAACATTATTGCTTGTTCAAGGATTTTTCACAAATATGTAACGATAGGCAGTTTGCACTGTACAACGACCTCTGTCCTAGTCTATTAGGTACATATAATGTGTTTCTTATGGGTGTTCATGGTTGGAGATCAATTTTCGTTCCATTCAAATTCATGTTACAGGTCAACTACCTGCCTAGTCCCTGGTAATAATTTGTCTAGAGCCAATGTCCTTTGGGTGTAGTCATCGTTCGACGAATGTTTAGATGGTTGTCATGTGTGTTTGTGTAGCATTCAATTAGGCTTCTCTTTATGTTATCAAGTCAATTCTCGTTGGTCGTGATGAAGATGTTGTGAAGGTTCCTGATCCTTCCTCTCTGATTTTTATTATCTTGTTTACTGACCGGCACACATACGAGCAAAAGTATCGGCTATAATGAATATTTACTAATTCTGTTCAGTTTCTAGTGTACGGAAAAATAATTGTTGCAAGAGACAAAATTCTAAAGAACAGTAAAAACTTTGACAAGTTATCATATTTATTTGTCGATTGAACTTCTTGTGGAAGATAACAGACATTGTGACTGGTTGTATGGAGGTGTGTGTGTGTGTGTGTTCGCTATGCTTTTTGGTAAATTGACTATCCATTAAGTGCAGAACCATACTCGAATTATGGATTTCATGAGATATTGTTGTTGGGGGAATGTGCTCGAAAGTAAGAAACACAAAACCACTCTCCAATGTACTGTGTACTGGTACAGTGTGTTTGTGTTTGTGTGCGAAAGATTAAATGGAATATATTTTTCCCACTTTTCCTTATCATTTTATCCCGTTGCGTGCTTTTCCCTTCTATTACTTTCCCTTCTAGACTTCTTGGCTAAAAGGGGATAGATGTAGCAAGTTGGTGCTTGGTTAGGCTTTCTAAGGCGTACACGATTCAAGATGGCGAGAAAAGAACCACTCGTGCCTCGGCATCCGCATATTCCGCCCGATCCTCCGACTGGTGTCTTCCGAGCACTCGAAAAAGCATTTCAATAAATATAAATGATAATAAATCGTATGAATTTATTTGTATTGGATCGATATTTGTGTTATACGTTCTCCCGTCCCGTCCCAAGCTCTCAGCGGCGGCTCCACGGTGCTTATGTGACCGGTTGCTTAACGCCAGCCGACTGGTGCTTCATAATGAAAGTGAGCCCCCCCCATCTTACAGGCGACCAAATCGAATTCGTTCGAACCATGTCGAAATGAAGCGTACTCGTATAAGTCATGAAATAACCATTCTTGTGGTTGTTGGCCACATGTGGCTGGAAAAAATGTGCTTCGCATGTAGAGCGAAGGATTCATTTTCGTCGAACACTGGAGTAAGATGTCGTTGCGGTTTGGTGTTGTTTATGGTGGTTGTGTTTATGCAAATGATATTTTGGTATGGATATGTTTGGAATTATTTAACGACGCATCTTCTAAGCGACCGAAGATATTTTGTTTGAGCTCGTGTTCCTAAGCTTGGAATATGACCCATACAAAATTCAGACGAATTGAGAACATCGAGCTATTGTTAAGTTAACAAAACATACAGAAGTGTTATTTTAAAGTAAAAAAACCTTTGTAATCTTTTCTGTATTTCACAGAATCATTGCAATTAGGAGGTCTTTAGGTCCTGAATAAATCGCAAATTTGGTTGTTAGATGGGCAAAATTCATCCTGCGTTATGCGTACCCGATCGGATAAGCTCTCCCGCTAGCGCTAGAACAGTTAAACGGATCGGAAGGAGCGACAATATTCAGCAACTCGCATCACATTTTGTGCTGTGTCGCCGGTCGAGGCAATTTATGGCTCCGTGATTTATGATCGTACACCCAAATCGACCCCATTCGAGGTTCCATATGGTCAACGAGATACGGAGCAATGGCTGCTGGTATGGTGCTGCTGTTGCTGCTAATGCTGCAGGTGCATAAAATGACTTTTTCACAGGATTAATGTGCTAAACGCTTGATCGCATTCGCACCGGGAGCCCATGGGCAGCATGTGCGTGTGCTTAAGTGCGTGATGAATACGGTGGCAGCGGTGTTTGTGTCATCCGAATCTGGTACGCAACGGGATGGGATTTGTTCACAGTGTTTTTTTTAGTTGTCGTTGTTGCTGCTGCTGCTTTACATACCCGATGCCTGTGAAAACTCACCAATTGATGTGACGCGTTGTATTTCCTGAGAGCTTTATTTGTCTTTTTGAGGCAGAAAAAAATAATTCACCCGCCATTATTTGCAGATGGGTTAGGTCGTTTGATTTTATGATGAAAAGTGCGGATTTTGTTGTTTTATTTTTGCTGCTTTGCATCGCGTGTGTGGTTAGGCGGAAGCTTTCATTGCTTTACTGAAGCGAACAGTGTATTTTGTTTACGTACACTACAATACGGCCACTCAAATTGTTAAAAACGTAACAATGTGGTTATGTTACTGTCAATCAACGAATAATCTTTTCTGTGTCTATAAAACATAGTTACAGAGCTTGGGCCAATGAAGATATTGCTCCATCAAGAAATTGAAATTGAACACTCTATGAATGTGAGACAACAGCAACAAAATTCTCGTAAACTTGCACAGTACACTGTACTTTGTACTGAGAACTATAAAATAAATTGAACTCGTCTTAGCAATCATTTATTAAAGCCTTATTCCCAGATATCTCGTCCTAGATAGCATCAAACTATCAAAGATTATTACATAAAGTGTTTTAGTTGTCCAAATAAGTGTTTATCAAGCTGGTATATTACAGCTAAAACGAAACCCTGATGATTGTTTTCCTCCGGTTAATCGTGGGTCCCTAACTAGTTGGACTTTTATTTGAATTTTCTTCAACACAAGAGCATTCTCCATATCTGTTTTTATGTTATGAGGTTTCGTTTTCGCGAAGAAAATTCTCCCAGCGGATGGCGAACGAAATCTATAAAATGCCATACAGCCAGACATGTTTCATTCGGTCATTTAATTTGACTACCATTCGGGGAAGCTTTTCCAAACCGAAAACTGGACCGTAAGGCGCCATCGTTGTACCAGTCAAAAAGTCGTTATCATTCGCAGAATTGGCCAACCGTTTCGGAATCGTTGGTGTATAAGGTCAGCTGCAAGCTGATGGAAGCAGGAAAGGGCAAAGCTACCGCCGTCGCCTTTTCTGTGGCAGAAAGGATGCAAAACCGGGCGGAAGAAGAAAGCACACTGAGCGCACAAAGCAAAATAGTAAACAGAGGAAGTAGAGCAAAAAAAAAGAAACACCAAACGATTTATTTTGCCGTGTCGTTGCGAAAGCTTTCGTATTCATTCGTACGGGTTCGGGGACGAGGACGCAGGGTGAACTTGCACGGGATGATAAAAGTTTCCCTTGGAGGGTGGGGTTGATGGTTGGAAGTTGATAAAAAAGCCCACATACACACAGACACACCGAACTCCCTGACTGGCTGTTTTAGGCAAACGCAGCAGGGCAATAAAATTCTCATCGCCCAATTCGGCGAACGACCCGGGAGGATCCCTACAACGGAACAGAACCTTTGGAATGGGGGGGTCGGGTCGGGTACGCGGAGCGTGAGACACTTCGTTCGGCAGTGTTGCAGGGGTTGCCGTATTGATCGTCACAATGGAGTCTGCTTAGGTGGGGCGGGAAGAACTGCTGACTTCTGCTGCCGAATGACGAACTTTTGCTGAAACTCGTGAGGTTTGTTTTTGGCGAAACCTGGGACGGTTGGGTGGATCAATAATTCGGCGATCTCGGCTGAAACTTACTCCACCCTTAGAGTAGTAGGCTAGCGGCGGGACAACATTGGACGAAAGTTAAATTACAACATTTTGAACCACCTCCATCTCCTCACCCAACTTCCTAAAGCTCCGCCCTGGCCTGTGCGAGGACGAATGATCGCCCGGGGTGTTGTTTTAGAAGAAACGGGCCCATCGCGGGGAACGGGCACAACTCGGTAACGTAAATGGTTGACGAGTGTCTACTTTTCAAGTGGTGGAAATCTGGTACGCCGGATGGATGGGTTGTTCTGGGTTTACGATATCGCTTTTGAATGGGAAAGGAGTGGTGCCAAAGTCACCCCCGAAAAAGCGTCCGGAGAAAGCGGGTTGCGTCAGCTTAATGGTAAAAAACCCGGCAGCGGTACGATTGGCAGTCGTCCCCAGCTCTTGTATGGTGTTGGGAAATGATGCGTTTGTTTATTTGCACAGAGTCCTTTTTTTTCGGAGTTTAAAGTGTACCGTTCGGGAGGGAGTACTGTACATCCCGAACTTGACGATATACTTTTCGAGTGGGTTTGGAATATTTGTTTTTTTCGGTGTGTATTTAATGGGAAACAATAGAACAGAGCATAAATAAGCATGTTGACCGTTGATTAGTTGTTTTGTTATTGATGTAATGGGTGTACGATTGGTGTCTAAATTGAATCGGCTTTGTTGGATTTAAATTTCAATTACCTTTTTTCCTTATCCTCCTCTGTCCTTCGATTACAACTGACTGTCCCTTGTGCAGCACACGAAAAATAGTAATTTTGTACATTTAATGTGATATTTTTGGAATGCTGAACAGGCTTTAACTTCCATACAGTGCGTAACATATCTGTGCGAACATTTGTGTTTAGTTTTATACTAATAGAAACTAATAGAAATAGAAAATGAGCTGGATAAAAGTATTGTTCTTAAGTTTACGAAATTTCAATCAAAAAACTCAGAAAATCAGATTAGATTTATTAGGAAGTTAGAATTATGTCGTTAAAAAATCATATTATTTGATAATTTTCGTAAAAGCGTACAGTTGTCCTAGCGATTTCGCGGATATTGCTCCAGGTTGCACACTTTAGCTCCTGTCAAAACCACAATCTCAGGTAGCAACATGTTCTGGTCCTTATTTATGATCGGGATAAACTATCCATGTTCGTGCCATATTGGGATTCTGTTAAAAATGGAGTGGACAAGTTACGAGTAAAACTGCACTCTGTTGTACTTTCTAACTTCTCGACACTTGTCAAGATGAAGTGTAATCTTGTTATGTAGAATTGAACAGAAATATTTCGGTCCTATCACTTCCGAAGTATAGATAATGTTCAGATAGTTCCGCTGCGCTGTTCAAAGGGGGACGTCTGGACTGGTTGAATGCGTTTTAGCTTCTAACCTTCTCTATATTTATAATATTTTCTTAATCCTACACACTAATACTGTGGCAGCCGTATTCCTTATTCAAACGTATTATGGCATGTAACTAAATAGCATGCATTTAGGCGTAAACAAATATTTTGAAATGTCCTGTTCAGTTTTCCCACAATAGACTTGCTTCAAGTCAAAATAATATATCAGCTCTTAATCCATGTATCGTTATAAGCTCAGATAGAGATGGAAAAGACGATTTAAACATAAGCGAATTATGAAGCGAAGAATGATTCTTTCGTTCTTAAACGTTATTGGTAACATTTTTAACTATTTCTTAAAGATTTCATTTCATTCATAAGTTGGTGATACAGCTCTGGCACGCACTGTAGCACTCCCAAAACCTAGTGTATAAACAGAAAGCTGCAGCGTAATGGTTTCCATTTTTATACCTATCTGGTGCTTCACAATGATGAAGACGATGATGATGGGTCACTTCATGGAATCGGCAGCATCACGCTCTCTATTCGCTTATCTGAGCAATACTTTGGCAAAAAAAGGGAGTAAAATAAAAATAGCGCACAATGATGAAGCGCTTGGAAGTGTGAGACATTTGTGAAAAGATGATAAATGAAGGTTAATTTCATTAATGGGGTTTTCGATCTCCAGCGATGCCAATTTCTTTCCTTTCCCATGCCCAACAATTCGTCGACCTTAAAGGAGAAGGGTTGCATAGATGTGCAAGATAGACACCGGCACGCTCTAAACGATTGGTGGTTGACTGCTCCCTTTAATGTGGGTAAAGCTTTATCTGTTCGATTTGCTTCGGAAATAGGTTTGTGCTGTGCAGTTTCGCTTTCTCGTTTCGCTGGCAGGACACACATCGCATCCAGTTGTGGCAGATTGAACGGACGTTATTCAACCTGGGGTAGGAGCAGTTGCGTCAGTAGCGTGAGAAAAAACACATTCCCCGGTCAGTCGAGTGTACCGAGATTACCATCTCAGAACCCATCTGTTCCGTAGTCCTGGCTCGATGGCACCAGACACCACCACTACGTACCGTGGGTGTATGTTGTGTTTTGTGATAGCAAAAAAAAAAACGTACCATGCAGGAGAAGAAATCGAAAAGCAATTCGTTGGCCCGTCGCGACGACCTGTCAAGCGCACCGCACAGTTCTATTTACGCTCTGCGCTCGTCGTGTTATCAAAGCTATCGACCCGGAAAATGCGATTCGCGATTGCCAGCAAAAGGATGGCGAGTCCTTCGCATGTGCTTTGGCTGCCTGGTGTGTGCAATATGTTGTCCTGACGGCCGTATATCATGTACGCTCTCGTTTCCACTTGGGTTGAAGTGTTCGCTCAAATGGTCGAGCCTGAATATAGGGGCGAAAGAAAGGAAGCAAAAAACGGACCCACACACACACACCTCTCCCAAATCCAACCAACAACCCCAAGGATGGGAAACAGCCATTTTCCTACGGTGGGGAACAGCATCCTCTAAGGCCTGCGCTACTACTTCACACCAGCCACCAACTAGCGCGAGATAGGAAAAGTTTCTCATTAACGACACGAACGAGGGTAGATGAAAAGTGGCAAAAGATCATAACGAGTTCAGCCTCAGCCTGGTGGTGTGGTCCGGGGGATGCATTTGCTCTAGCGCGCCTGTAATGCATATTTCATTCGGGGAAAAGAGGTCGTCGCCCTTCGAAGGTGGCCTAGTTTTGTGGTGTAAGTGCTTTTTTTTTGTTTGTGCTGTTCCTTCTGCTGTTCGTTCACTTAACACTCCGGTTGTTGGGCTGCTCTGTCGGTTGCAGATCATTGTCGGCTATGGGCACGTTTTGCTCTTTACTGTTGCAACAGGATTCGTTTCATGGTTTGTTGTTGTTTTTTTTTTGCTGGATTGTGGTGTCCTTTGAGTTATGCGTTTGTTTGTCGGTGCTTTTGGAGTTTTTCGTTTGATTGTAGTTCTAAAAATGGGTGAGGCGATCACTGGTGAACTCGTGACCGAGATGGAAGCATCATTAAAGTCTCCAAAAACTTGTATTACAAATGATAAATTACATTTGGGATACGAACACTAAATAAGCTGGACAACAAGTTGAGGTTATCTGGTAGTATTTAACAATGGGATATTTAATTTCGTATAGCTAGCTATTATGAGAAGCTAGGTTCATTCATAGTGATATGTTACGATTGTTGTTAAAGGACGTGTTGTATTATTTGTACTGAATTTATACTTAAACTTGAACGATAGCTTTATAGAGACTGATCTTACAAGGTATCAATCCATGTAATGAATCGAATAAAGTAGCAAAGCAGATTGTTTCAACTCGATAGTGTAATATTTCAAGACCCTTGTGAAACTTTGCAATCATATAATGGAATCTTGCAGGTAACAGAGTGATTTGCCACTTGGCTGGGGAACTTACAGTAAATCAGATGGAGCCTTTCGTTTGAGCGTTTGGTTGAACCCTGTTATTAAGCAAATAATTAAATTAATTTAAATTTATGAATGTTATACAAATTTAAGGTAATGGAATGGCAATATTCGAACCATTTCTGAAGTCTTCAGGTAGTATTGGAGTCTTTTGCACTTTCTCCATTCTGGGGTGAACAAGAAATAAAGATTTCACACAAATAAAGATAAAAGGTTGTGAAAAAGGGACAAGAAAATGTGTAACAGTTTCCAGTACTTGATACAAATGTTCCACTTTATCTTGTATAAAACGTTGGAACACTGTTTATGCACGACTTAAGCACCCTTGTAATACATCAACAATATAAGTCACGCGATGTAAGCGTCACCATAGAACCAATTCTAGGAAGGACTGACTGTCCGTTGCTCAAATGGTAGTTTTTAGTAATTAACGTACAAAATTTTATGACTATATAAGTGATTAATTGTTAATTAAAAATGTAAAATAGTTTGCAATATTCTCAGCTATCAGTTTTCATGATGATTTAGACATGATTTTTCATTAAACAGATTATACTAAATAAACTTAGAGCCTGTCTTTATAAGGTGTACATTATTATCTTTCTGTTAATAAATTGCTTGCAGTGTGTGTACAGTGCATAATTGGTACTGTATGCGTTACACACTCAAAATTAGTATATCATCAAACTGCATCAGTAGACGGCAAATTTAGTACTTCATTTTGAAACCTAATTTACTCTCGTAAACTGGCCGGTTAGCATCCCCCGTTGCGCAGCGTGAAACAAATGGTACTGGATAAACTGTGTATCCATTGTGCTCTGGTGGACACCGAGCATCGATATTCTCCATCCGGGAAGTACTCTTCAACGCTCTTGTCGTAAGGTGGCGCTTTCGTCCATGCGCTCCACAAGACCGAGGATGACTCGTCGTGAATATCAAACCGGTGACAAGTAACGTGCAATTTGCTGATGCACCTATTTAGATGAACAGATATCGTATACACCGAACACCACCGTACCATTGTTCTGCGAGTGTTTTCGCTTGAAGCTTAGGTTCCGTTCCTCTTTTCCAAGCGGCAACATGGACGGGAAACGGTTTCCCGCACACTTGTGGGTTTTAGAGTGGCTTGTTATACGTTGTGATAGTTGTGCACGAAGCCATGAAATATCCATGCCCGACAGAGGGAGTTAGTGTTGGTAGCAGTACCAATACACGATAGATGGGATTGGGACGTTTTGCATATACACACACCCAACGTAGAACAGGCGAGCATCGAGGGTGTTTTGTGTGGTGCTGGATGTATCCAAAGGCTATCCAACGCATGCCTATCGTGTTGTGCATTCTTTTGAAACCGGGCTGTGTACCGCTTGATAAGCGGATGAAATCCGAAATCCATCGGCTTATCTTTGCCGCAGCCAACTGCGGTACAGACCGGGCCGCAGATTTTTCTCCCTCTCGTGGTGGGAGTCCTTGCGCGAACGTTTCGGGTGTTTCTTTTCGGGGCGAAAATTACATATCGCTCTAGGATTTTAAGAGTGGTTCACCCAATACACCGTAGCACCCTATTCAGAGGGCATTGTGTTGGAAATCGTACCCAAAAGATTGCATTGCGGCGATTGTTGTGTACTGTGTGTCATCGCGAGCCGCAAGAGAGAACATTGGAGGCTACATATCGCCCCCAGTACGTACCGACAGTAAACGAAAAATGGTTCAGCATAACATTATCACAAAACCTAATCAGAAACGATATTCGAATGAAAACGGTGGGTACTAAAAGGCCGTTCTCGGTCGCTTATGTTTGCCGTAAAGATTATCGACTGGCGCGCTAGAGCTGTCTATGTGCGTCCATGCGTACACAGTGCGCGCTCTGTAATGCCCAAACAGAAGCTCAACTTGGACGGTGCAGAAAATTGAACGCATCGGTGTTGGATGGCTTCTTCCGCTCACATTTTGGTGCTATCGGAAATGGCGATTGTGTGCTGTGGCATCCATCCAGAGACTCTTGGCGGGATTGCAGCACTTCGCTTGCACTGGCTGGGGGGGGGGGAAAGATTAACATGTGAATTTCCTTACCAGGGCTTCGAGAAGGATTTGCCACAATATATCCCCCTTTTGGATGACTTTGCGCTGGAAACTTTGTGTCCGTCGTGGTGAAACGTTCCGTGGTTTGTGAGTTAATAATTAAAATGGTCCATAGACGAGCGCGCGTGTGTGTGTGTGTGATCTAGGATCAGATGCGTGACATGACATGAGATTGGGTCGGGTATGCATGCAGCCGGGAAACGTTCCATCCGGTTCGATCCCGCAGCCTGCCGAGATTGGGAATTAATAATGGAAATTTTAATTTCGCTAGATTGTGAATCGTGCAATTTCGATATCGGCTTTCTGCAAGTGCTGTGAGGTGATTGTAGGGACAGGAAATTACCGACAGGTAAATGCACACACACACACACACACACGGTTGTCCGCGCATGTGATTGGTTAAACCTCTGCGGGCTAAAGTATCATACCGATGGGATCATTGTTTCTACGAAACAACGGACGAGCTTTATTGGAGTGCAACACAGTTCGCTACTTGTATCCAGGGTAGCACATCTCAAGGATTAAATCCGGCCAAGCTCCGGAAAGTTCTCAATCAAAGGTGGGTAAGGGTCGTTAAGCACCGCATGATAACATTGTAGCTAGAATATTATCCTTGTGTGAGGGTTGATTTTCTGCTAGACAAAGACCCTAACTACGTGGTCTAGTTAAGACGGGCACCTACGCAATACTGGTGAGCATCAACCGCCTTCACAAGAGTAGCATTTTTGTAAATTCTATTGTGAGGAAGTCATTTTTTTGTGTCTTTTGTTTCTGGTGTTCTATTTGAGATGTTACAATGTTTAGGCGTAAAATATGTTTTTTTTTTCACATTTTTATACAAAGTTATATTTTTACGATGTTAAGGTAGTTATATTAAGCTTCTGAGTTATGTTTTGCAACCTTTTCTTAACCCGGATTATATAGAGGATGCCATCAAATATGCATTAAATCTCATGAAGGCATGTGTGGTCCTCCGGCATTGCTCTATTGGTCCCAGTGTTGGCTCAAACGTCAAGAAAATGTCGTTTATATAAGAACAGGTTATAGTAAATGAAAACTTCTAAGGAACATTTATATATTCATACCAGTTTTGTTGTAGGGCGTTCTTTGTAACTTCATCGTAACTAACTCTCAACACAATGTTTGGAATCATACACTTTTATTTGAATGTTGTCCTTGTTTCGTCCTTGATACGTCGTTGGTGTTTTGTACAAGGTGATGGTGCCGATGCATGCATACCTTACTGACAGGTACTGTTTGCAGTGTTAGGAATTAAGTAAGCAACGTCTGCTTTTATTTTCATCTTAGAATTTGTCTCCGGAGGTGCAGACTGATCGCCAACAGTGTTGTACGGCAGGCTGCTATATTTTCGGTGCACACTTCGGTGGACAATGTTTGCTGCCAGCTATAGAGATAGTGGTGAAAGCTTTTTGCTGTAAACATGAAATTGAGTTTAGCTTGTTGTGCTGTGGGGAAAAAAGGTGTACCAGTGTAACAGTAGCACTTGCACGTCTTGCACACTTGCTCGTACAGCAATAAGGGACAAGAAAATGTACGGTAGCTTGCTCGCTCTCCGTCAAGAATCGGTAACTGGTTAATACAGTATTTTTTCGCCTTTTTTTTCGTTACTGTTCCTTAGTGCGAGTCGAGAGCAAGATTTTATTTTCCGTAAATTGTCGAGATGATATTAGGCTGAACGTTGATTCCGTTGCTCACCTTGCAGCAGTCGATGATCCGGTCTGCATGATACCTCTAGTAAATGTATTCTCGGCCAAAGTACTGTAGCTTTAGGTGTAAACATTCAAAAAGCAATGGCGTTTTGCTGCACTGTACTTTTATTTATAACATATTTGTTTGCAACGTTCTTTTTATCCTATTCTCGAGTAAAGTTTCATCCGCACATCTTCAAAGCTTAGATTGGGTGTAAAGAACATCTTTACCCGGCGAACACAAGCAAAACTTTAGAAATGACCGTTCGGTGTCGCACAGTAAAAAGTGTTCTGCTTTCTGCTTTGTCATTTGCTAACCGTCGTCGAAAAAAGGAACGAAGCAAACACACAAAAGCAAAAACTACACAACTGCTTAAGCAGCTATTTGTGTATGTATATAGTTGCACAAGGGACCAAACGAAAGATGCATACGAAATGAGTTATGTACCCGTAGACGTTTTGTTGCTGTCCGGGACAATTGCCCCAAGGAATAGAAAGACGAACACCACCCCGCCCTACCTTCTGGAGCCTTAGCCTTCTCCGGCTTTGGAAAATTGCACCTCTTTACGCTGGTGTTTGAGACGTCGTTTCTTCACGCTTGCGACACGATTTGATTCTGTCTCGGAAACCCATTTTCCCATTCGCAAATAAAAAATCTTCCCCCCCCCCCC
>KZ062122.1:186105-214931 GCA_002091835.1 Anopheles maculatus
ACGGGACAAAAAAAAAACCCCCCCCCCCCCCCCCCCGCGCGGTTGCTGGCTGCTGTCGAAAGGCAAAAAGGTGATGCAGCAGCACAAGGGCAGAAACCAGTTGCACATCGAACATGAAGCACTTTTTTCTCCCCCGTTTTTAAGAAGGTTTTTCTCTTTTACGTTTTGTCGCGGCGTACGTTTATTTCGTCTTGCGAAACTTTCTCAATCCACTTATGTATGGGTTGTGGCGCGCTGTGGATAAGAAAAGCGACAGCGGAGCCAGTGTGACTGGGCGCGCACGGTCGAGGTGTGGTGAGTTTTCCTTTTGGGCAGAGTGATTCGATGTACCAGCGTTTCTACGTAGTGCGGGGATTTAACAGCGGACATTCGTTGCTTCTCCAGCAAAATTCCCAGTCCATCATACCACCGGCCTTTTAGCACTTAGGTTTGGTTCTCCGTTGTTGTGCACAAAATATCGCAAAACTCCATTGCGAAATGTTCCAACGTAGAAAGGCAACCGAAAAAACAGACGACTGCAAAGAAACGAAAAACTTTCTGCGCAGTGATGAGCGTTTTTAATTTCATTGCTGTTTGGTCTGTGCTGTGTCCTTTTCGGAGCAAGGTCTGTGGCGTTTCGTATTGCGAGGAATAGTTACGACTGGCATCTGAACATGTAGGATAATTTTCTCCAAGGAATTGTGTGTTTGTGTGTGTGTCTTTCTATTCTCAGTTCGCTCTCGGGTGCAGGTTATGTTGCTTTTCTTTTATTTTCTAAACAGTTAGATGAGTGAAGGTTCCTTTTAGAGTTGGAATTGTCAATGTCAGGGGTCGGTAAGTGAGTACGAATCAGAAAATTGCATTTCGGTTTGTACTAACCTAAAATAGATGTATTCTCTGAATATCTAGATGAATTGTACGGTGTTACCAAACAATTGCAAAGTTCGGAAATTCTTCAGAATTCTGATTGTCAGGGAGTCCCACAAAATTCCCATTTTTTGACATTCATTGAAAACTAGATATCCGGAGCAATGAAAAGAGAAGGTAAACTGTTGTCACTACATAAATTTATAATCGTTAACCTTGTACTGGAGAAGAATCCTACAAGTGTATGCAATGATTTGCTATACCCTGATTTGTTCAGACACGTCTAGGCAGGACGAAAGATCAACGAGCTTTAGTAGCTTATCTGGGTATTCATCATGATGCATCACGTTCGGATGTTGCAACCGGGAGTCCTCGCCTCCCTCACACACAATGACCTTAGACTGTGTTTGTATCGTTTTGTTAAACTGTAAGAAGTCTGCTGAACTCATGATGTGTTGAATGTGCCCTGCATGCATCCAAAAAGCAAAAAAAAAAATGAGAAAGAATGTGAGTAGATATGAAAAGTAAATAATTCTTTTTCGGACGTCCCAAGCGTGCGAGTTGGCCCGGTCACGAACCTCTCCAGACAAAAGCGGGTTAGCGTACCTTTTGCTAATGTGAGTGTGGGCACCTGTGACCTGTGTCATTTGTCCGCATAAAGCAAAACCATCCTTTTTGCGAACACCAAAGGGTCGTCATGATGCAGATACGTTATTCGACGACTAACGAACAAATTCGTTGAGAAATTTGGGTAAATAAAAAAATTTTTAGATCTCCCACATTTTATTTATGGTTGTGTTCGAAAAGAAGAAATATTCTTTTGGATTAGTTTTGAAGAAATTTTCAATATTACTTTTTTTCTAACACGTTGGCACATCTCAAGAGGACAAAAATTCGCTTGTTTCGATAGAAATTTTAGCGACGGAAAATGCAAAATGTGAAAGTCTGTTCCAGCTATTCAGACACACTCGGTAATCGGCTTCAACCTCGCACACCAAAAAAAGACTCGCCGGTTTGTTCGGGATTGCAATAAATGAATATTGTGTGAGCTGTTTTCTGTGTGTGTGTGTTAGACTCTGTTTGCCGATGTTAATCCTTCCCACCTTAGATGCCTTTCGGTCTAAAGATATCCTTCGCCCGCAAGTGCCAGATTGCGAATGCTGGATGAAAAGGATCTGCACGATGAAAGGATAAAGTTAATTTGAGTGGTACAAAAGCGCGCGCGAGACACTTTGGCCGAATGTCCCTTCCGGACAGTGGAGTTTTAGAAAAAGGAAAAATGGGAAAGGAGGATAAAAAAAACAAGAGGATGTCTTTGCGATTCCACCTGCGCGCCTACCAAACGCCCCGGTTTTGTATACAGAGTACGGCTAGGACATGGCCTAAAAGTGAGAGTTAAAAATATACCACGAGAGGTCTAGGCAAGGACAACAAAAAACACGAAATAGCTTGAGGTTGTGAAGGACACAAAGAAAGGTAAAGGGGAAAAAAATGTAAAAAACGCGAAAACTACAGAAACAAAAGATATGTCGCTAACATTTTGGTGTATCGTTGGTCCTCAAGGGATGATTTTTTTCTCCATTTTTGTGTCTGTCTTCTCCTTTTGTTTTGTTTCCAGTCTTTTTTTTCTATTAATAGTGTGCTTCGTCATGTCAGGACCATAGATGCAAAATACAAAATGGTTGATATTTCTTCCGACCTAGGTCCTTCAGCTTTTTTTATCGGACACTTATGACAAAGTCTATCTCTGTCGCTGTCTCTGTAGTTGTCGGTTGACTTGACGTGGTGACTGTCTAGCTCAAAATTTCACTTTTAGTAACGATGAATACGCAAAAATAACATTTGAGGCAAATGAAACAAAAACTCTTTCATCAAGAACTTTCAATTTGAGATTTTATATATTATATTAATGTATTGAGTAAAGTTTGCATTTAGTCCAAGTATTTTTACACTCGTGTCATATTCAAACGTATATGAAGGGCTCACAGTCCCTCGTGAAATACTAAATTAAAACGGACTTTTATAAATAATTTAATTTAATGAATTTTTACTACACTAAAATCTAATTAATGTCTTTATATCTTTTCATTCCAGGTAAGACAAAGGTTAACCAATTCCACAGTTGTAGCCATCATCAAGTACAGTGAGTACCAACGAGGCTGTATATTAACACTCATCTTCAAACATCGGCCCTAGTTCATCTGTACCTGTATCTGTTCATTTCGATGTTGAGTACATTCCGCGCCGGACGGTCATTTGCCCGTTTGCGGTAGAATAGATGAGCAATTTACGGTTCCAGCGGTAAAACTTAATTTTGCGTACTAGACATTCTGTATTTGCGCGAAAACGCATTCCATCATAGCGGTTATTCATCGTACGTGCTCTCCCTCTCTTTCACTCTACCCTTCACAGTAGAGGACATTGATAGTTGGTCGGTTCGTCGTTGCGGAGAATTTCCTTTGACACTATGGCCGCGTGGTGTGTCGTCGGTTTTGTTCCCTTTTCCAGCACGGTGGGGATGTAATGTTACGTTCTTGGTGCGGGACTTGACCACTTGTATGTTTGTAGTTTGGTACTATTAGACGATGGGTAACTTTTCCTGCCCACCTGCTCCTCTCATCAGTACAAGAGCTGTGTATGAACTCTCGGGGTGTTTCGATGGCGTTTCTCGTTGGCGCTTAATTACTTGAATCGTTGGAATTCCGCACTCCGTTCTTGGAAGTGGGGTGTAACAGGGCACTAACAGGGCACACACTTATTTGGTGTGTGGAAATAATGTGAGTTATGGGACTGGTCGTAAATAATGCTGCAGTAACATATTTTCCCTACATGCTGATGGACGTAAGCTAATTTTGAGTGGAACGTGCAGCTAGGATGGAGGCGCCTGGTACCCCGTAAATTAAACAAGCAAAGTTTTGTTTGTTTAATTCAGTTTTTAAAGCTTCACATGCAGAATGGGTTTATTGTAATTTTATCCTACTTGAAACCGTTCGTTCAAGAATGACCGGGGAAATGGAATTTATTGGCGTGCGTATGCAGCGTACAGTGCAGATTGGAAAATGTTTCCGATCAAACGGAACTATCCCAGACGATGTAGATTACCGCATGAACAACAGACTTCAATGCGTCCGGTATAAACGCCCATATGTCGATTCGATCGTATATTTGCTGTCCTAAAACCGTGAAAAATCGTCGCGCACATCCTGGCGTCTGCGTTTACCCATGTGCGGCAATCCGGCGTAGGAAGTGAACGAAGAATGTGATTTAAATAATGCACAGCTTCCGGTGGCCATCCTGCGTGTGTCTCGTGAGAGAACGGTTGTTTCCGGTGCGTAACCAGATGAGGTGATTTTCTCTCTCTCTCTCTCTCGCTCTCTTTCGTTGGTTTGTTTGCAAGCGTGTGTTTGTCTGTATGTACGGGAGATAGAAGCCGCTTTCTTGAAGTGCCCCGATCCTGTCGGCGAGTTCCGGCAGTGGTGCGCAATGTTTTATGTGTATTTATGGTTGCTTGCCGAACCGTGCGGGCATTGGCTCCGCTGCGCTCCGTTTTTGTCAAAGCATTTTCGGTTGTTTTGAACGGCGTCGAGACAGACACACCACACTTATGCTGGTTTCGAGGCAAACGACCGTGAAAAACTCGACAAAACCACACCCCGGAACCTGGTGCTCGATTCGCACTCACACGCCCGGATGATGCGTCTCGGAAGATAGCTGTGCAAGTAGTTTGCACAGCAGCTCGAAGCAGTTGTTTATTTAAGCATGGCTGAAGCGGCGTGGACATGGCCGGAGAGAGGACCGGTTCGGTGTGGAAGTGTTCCTCCTAGGCAGTGGAAACAGTGTTTTATAAAACCCCCCACGTGTCCACTGGCTGTCGGCACTCGACTCGACTGTGGACATTTGGTTGTTAAGACAATAGTGAAGAAGGGAGAAAACAATTCGACGGTTTTAGTCGGAAACAGCTGAAAATACTGACAGAATAAATAAATGAACAGATTTGCATGCTATTAAGGGGAAGAGTTTTGATCCTGCTATGCTTTTTTTTGTCTGCAGCGCCTAGGTAAGGAGCGATACAGCGACAAGCTTAGAGTTAGGGAAGCACTTTAATAGTTTAAATTCTTGGGTTTAGAATCGTTTTTGTGTTAAATTGAAGAATGAGACGCAGTTATTTACAATAGAGACCAGGACACAATTTCAAAAGGTTTAGAATAGTTTGTATCAAAATGTGGCTAAATTGGTGAACTTTGTACCTCGTATTCAACTTAGTAATTTTTCAGCACTACAGGCTTGAGAGACCTCGGACTTCCAACTCGTACTTCGTTGACTTGATGATTATTTATTCATTTAGCAACAATCAAACATTACATTTAATCGTGTTGAGAAAATTATATCGTCAATGACTAAAGTTTAAGTAAAATAGCTTATTTATAGCATGTACATTACAAAAAGAGTCCAATTATTTATAGCTTTGTAGAGTTTTACAATATCTTTTTACTTCTTGAGGAGAGCTAACTCTTACGAGGACACATTTCGTAAACCCAAACGAGATGTACGAATCATCAAATGAACAGAATTAAAAATTATATCCAAGGTTTTTTCCCCATAATGACAATATTGTGGTAAGTTCAGGCATATCCTGACCAAGATGACAATCGTGACAATCACGTAGAATGAGCGTTTGACGGCACTACCGAATCCTATATTTTTCTGGACATAGAGTTATTAATCGAGGAATTCTCGAATGACCTTAGCAGCGTCCACTAGAATTTTTATAGCAAATATCTTTCGTAGAACTTTAAAAAATCATTCTCTTCTCGCGTCCTAGAAAGGTTAAAAAATTGGAATTTAATGTTTTCGTTTTAAGAATACTTCAAAAATCCATTCCAATTCTTAACATAACCCTTTATAAAAGTCGTCCTGGTATCTGTCATCACTGTAGTTGTTCAAGAAATGTGTTCTATATCCTCAAACGATTCAAACATGCATTTTTTCTAATAATTCTAACATACATGAGCAATGAAGGATATAAATTGCTCGCATGCCCATGGCACGTTATGCTGTTTCCTTCAATAAGTGTCTTCTTACATGTTCAAGTGCAACCAAACCTTATCCCGTACTATACACATTAGAACGATGACGACAAAAAGTCATCAGCCTTGGGTGTGCATCGTTTATACAGGCCACCGTTGAGTTCCGTGTCTTTCCGTCGACTTGACGGTTGACGTCCGCTAGCTCGCTCAAGTCTAAATACGAGGAAGTAGCGTAATGGTGCCTTAATGATTTTCTTTCTCTACTCCGCGCGTGTGTGTGTTCGTAACCATTTACACGCTACATTTAAAGCTTGTCCAGTGGGTTTCTTTTTTTCCATTTTGTACGGTTTTCGCTATCAAGCTAGCTTCTAGCTTAGTAGAAAGAAGGCACCCGTGCTTTCGTGTATTGAATTGCCGTGGTGTAAGTATTCTCGTGCACCTCCTCGTTCGGCTGTTCGGCGTTCTATTTCCGCTAATGGTACACGGCTGTACCGCGAGATCGTTATTTTTCAATTCGTTTCATTTATATTTTACAACCATTCTGGGCAGCACAATTTCGCACCGCGCACCATCCTTCGGTAATCGTTACTTTTTGCGGGTGTAGGTGTGTAACATTGCAAGAAATGGAAAAAACGGGAACTCATTTCCCGTTTTCTCAACCTCAATCGGACATGTTTCACTGTCATTTAGGAAAGAGTTTTAAATTTTGTGGAGCCATCTTAAAAGAAAATAAAAAAAGAATGGACGAATATTGTTTGGCTCGCACTTGCCCTTCGCCAGGGCTGTGAAATTAGAGAGCTTGCATGTTTGAAGGTTGTGTTTTTTTAGACATTTAATTTGCATCCCCTCCAAATGAGCCGGATTTGCAAATTTTCATCCTGCAAAGCTTGAAACGTGTTCGTAGCTTGTTAGAAGATGGTTGCCTTGTTCCTTTTCGCGCGTGGCGTACATTGTATAAGCTCATCCGTATTCTGCATGCGATTTGCTGCTGCTGCTACTGCTCGAATTTGCAGTCAAAATGCTGGACAAGCTTGTTGGGTGAATGGAACAGTTTCTAATTTCGTTCCGTCTGCTGGTGGAACCTACGGATCGGCACCATTTTTTCAACAAGCTCTATCGCCTCAACTCAGCGTTCGTAGGTTGGTTCTATTTTTGAAATTTTGCACTGCTTGGTGTTTGTTTTTTTGTGTTTGTGTGTTTTTACACTTAAAAATGGTAGCACCGTCGGGTATATTTTAATATGACGGCAGGTCGGAAAATGAGAATAAGCTGCAAGTGGTGGCAGTGGCATTTTAATCAAGGAATTCTTCGATGATACTCTTCGATTAGTGTGCGGGTTCTGTTGTACGAAGTAACGATCGAAAGCAAAAATTGAGACTTTGTTTTCCTTTTGCTGCAAGCATTACATTTTCGGTACGTTCTCGTTCTGTGGCTGATGTGCCTTAGCGCCGGGTGTGGATCGAAACAATGATGCTGGCTTAGTGCTTTTGGGCGGCCCCGATAGTCAAGGGTTGGCTTTAACGGTGAAAATTCAATCTGGGGTTAGTACCTAACACAACGCCAGGAATGGTTTCGGGTTTGTTTGTTAATGAATAGTGTGAAAGAATGAACCAATCTGGCGTAAGCAGCAATACTATCGAACGTGTTTCTATTTACGCGAATTGTTTGCTGTGTATTTCAATTTGGTTTGAACTAAAATAGGAATAGTGTTGTAAATTTCGATCTAGTTTCGACCGTTTTGGTAGCCGAAATTTGGGTTGAGGTTTTGAAAGCAAATTGGATGTGTGCTATTTTTGTACTGCATTAAAGTTCAGTTGTTTATAGGGTTTAGTTCGACCAAGACCGATTTAATTTGAAATAATATTTTTTTTACAGTTATTGAAAAATAGAAGGACAAATAAATTTCGTTGGAGAAGGGCTTTAAGACATTCGAATACAATTATCGAAACTCTATGCATTTATACTTACTTACTTTTCAGGCGCTACTTACTTATCGCGGTCTTGGCCTGCTGTAACAATCCTCGATACCGCTCACGGTCTAGCGCCGTCGTCTGCCAATCCATTATCCCGGCCGTTCTGGCGGACGCATCAACGCCATCACTCCATCTCAGTTTGGGCCTACCACGCCTCCTCTGTCCATGTGGACGGCCTAAAAGGACTTTACGGGCTGGGTCGTCCGGTGCCATTCTCATGACATGACCAGCCCACCGGAGCCTGGCGAGCCTAATTCGCTGCACGATGGTGAGTTCACCGTACAGCTCATAGAGCTCGTCATTGTAGCGGCTCCTCCATTGTCCTTCCACACATACGGGGCCAAAAATCCTTCTGAGCATGGCAGCATCTCGAACGCGGCCAAGAGGGTTTCGTCAGTTTTGGACAGAGTCCATGTCTCAGAGGCGTATGTGAGTACTGGGACTATGAAGGATCTGTACAGTCCCAGTTTCGTCCGTCGCGACAGGTATTTTGAGTGGAGAAGTTTCCTCAGGCTGTAGTATGACCGGTTGGCAGCCAGCACCCTTGCGCGCAACTCAACGTCTATGTTGTTGTCGGTGCTGACTTTTGACCCCAGATAGGTGAAGTTTTGGACGACTTCAAAGGTGCGATCACCTATCTGTACATCACCCCTGCGTAAGTCAGTGTTTGTTAGCAGGGCCGCTGGTGGTGCCACCATCATTTTGGTTTTTGCCTCGTTGATCTCCAACCCGTGGTTTAGGACCGCATGCTTGATCCTTTGATAAGCTTCTGCTACATAGGAGAGCCTCAAACCAATGATGTCTATGTCATCAGCGTATGCCAAGATCTGGAGTGACTTCTAGAAGATGGTCCCCAAAGTTTCCACCTCCGAGTCTCGGATGGCCCTTTCTAGCGCCAGATTGAATAGGAGGCAAGCAAGCCCGTCTCCCTGGCGCAGACCCTTGGTGGTAGCAAAGGGCCCTGAGAGTTTTCCATCCACCTTCACTTGGCATGTGATGTTGGTCATCGAGTTGATGTTGATGTTGGTTCTCCAAGATTTGCCGCATGGTGAATATCTGGTCAGTGGTTGATTTTCCGTTTCGTTGATGCATTTATTACTTGTTTTATAGTAATGTTTAGTGGTTTAATACTTTGGTAGGTTATATTGTTTGCGGGCAATGACATAAACCACGGAAAATAAAATTTCTCTCCAAATGAAGATGGCCCATATACATAAAATATTAACAAATATATTAACACAGACGCAATAATTACATCGTTTATCGTTTTTATTATTTAATTTAGCAAAGCAAAGCGCTAATCTTTAATTTCTTACAAATTATACGTCAACATGGATAATTACCCTTTTCTGCTTCTGTTTGTCGTAGCATTCAAAATCCTTGATGATTTCTCACGATTGCCTAACTTTAGGCGTCAATAATACACTAGACCGTACTGTTTAATCTTCAGTCGCAACGTTTTTTTTTTTAATTTTAAATCTCAATCCTCTTAACCGTACAAATGTACACACGTAATGGTTCTCGCAGTCGCCTCAAGCGGAACAGTTTTGTGTAAACTTTATGCTTACGGCAGTACGATAAAATGTTGCTTTTATGAACCAACACCAGTCCCTTTCCCCTGCGTAATTGGCAAAGCGTATCCTGAAGCGAGCCTAAGGGAAGACTTGCAATTTTCGGGGTTGTGCATCTAGTGCCGGCAACAGTTCCATACGTACAGGATACACACATCTTGCAATAATCTACTTATTTATAGACTAATAACTATTTCCAAATTAAATTTCATTTGCAAACATATTACAAATTCCTTACCGGTGCTGAACTTGTGTGTGTGTGTGTGTTTACATATATGAGTGTATGACGTCTCCTGGGAGACGCTAGTGATGTTGTACGTTTCGTGATGTACTGAACAGAACTGAGATACCGAAAACTGAGCTTACGTTTACACGAAATCTTCAACCACACCCCTGCTAAAGCTTACCGGCCTGGGTTTGCTCAACCAGCAAAACACCGGCCTGGGTTTGCTCAACCAGCAAAACGGACTCCACTATTCTTGGGGATAGCTTCCATGCTCAGCCAGTGCTGCGATGTGGATTCTTCCTTTGCCCAGAAATCGGATTTTGCTGCCGGTTATTCCCATCGGAGCAGTGCCACAAATCTCGTTTCGCTCAGTTTTAGGCTCAGCGTCATAATGAAATGATCTATCTTCTGCTTTGGTTCAGGTTCCTGCTGCTTTTGGTTGGTACGTGTGGTAGCCTGAATGGTATGAACAATTACGCTGCAAGGCTTAGCCAAGCGACTAATCCCTCGAGGGGACGCAGAAACGAATTTCTGATGACTTTGCAATGAGTTTCCTTATCTTTTTCTTCTTATTTTCAACCGTCTGTTGAAAAAGGTTGCTTGTCCGAAAGTGTAATTGGCAAATGAGGGTTATGTGCCACGATCAAACTTGTACCTATTTTCATACGTTGCAAATGATGTATGAGAATTGGGAGTTTCTGCTTGTTTTTTACTGTATGAAGAGAATATTGGTTTAATATCAAATTAAACAAAATACATACATGGAAGGTGTTTTTTTCGAAAGCTGTATCTTGTGTTTTAAATTTCCAAATCGATCTCCACACATCCGGGAGATCCACTTAACTTCGATCCAACATTTGATGTTATCAAGCGGTATCAGCTGTTGGTTTATAGCCGAGGCACTTTCGGGAAATCGACGTACTTTACGATGAAATTTGTTGAAAAATATACCCTACCACCCCGGCATATGTTACTGCCCTAGATAAATGAGTATTAATTTCGCGAAGCATGGGTGGATTGCGCCGTTTTCAACCCCGTAATAAACCATTCCCCGGATGTCGAAGGTAGAGCGTAGTTCATGCTCGGGGCGTGAGTAGGGATTCCGCTGTGTGGCACCGGAAAGTTTAACGATTTCCATAAAGAAAATCAATGTATCCTGAAAGTCTCGTAAATAATCTTCTCTCGTCGTTTCCTGTTACCGGTCGTCATTTGCCTGGCCCAGCATCAGCCGGGCACTGAATCATTTCGGGCAGTGCAAAGAACGGTGCTATCGAGATAGCGCACGGGTCACGTTTTTTTAAACTTCCCCGCTTTTTTTTGTTTCCGATCTCTGGTCGTTTTTCTTGGCAAAGATATTGCGAATCCGGGTTTCATGGTTCGTAGCGTGAAGTATGTCTAAAATGGCTAGCTAAAGGAAACTAAAAGAAAGTGTGTGTGCAGCAAAAGGAAACAAAAAAATAAATCACCCAAGAAAGAACTTGCCCACTATGGGCTGGTTTGTGAGGTTGCAGCAATTGAGCCAGTGTGGCCTGCGAGAAGATTCGTTCTTTTTTCGTTGCTTTCAAATTAAAGAAATTAATAAATTTATCACTTCCGTTGTTACGCACCGGCTCGCTTCCGGCCGGTAGGGAAGAGTCTCGTTTGCTTTCTCACTGGCCGTCAAGTTGTGCCTCGAAAAGTGTGCGTCCTCGTGAATGACATTCATTCACCCTTGGGTGGGCGGGTAGGTGGATGGGCAGGCCGAACCGAAGAGAATGGTGCACGTTACGAATCTTGCCAACAAGCAGACAGGAGGTTGATTTCGTTTGGTTCTGGTTTCGTTGAAAATCGGCACTACTTGCTGGAGAGAGCAGGACGCACATCAGCACGCAAGTCGCGACGAGTCTGTTTTCGGAAGTTCTCAATGAGACACGGCACGTTTCCGTAGGCGCGCACTTATCGGCAGTTGCTGCATAGATTATGAGAATACATTCTCGGTGGCCGAGTGGCGGATGTGCGTTGGATCGGGTGGTCTGAAGTATCATCTCGTTGTGATCTGGAAAAGGCACAACAGTAACGAGCCAAATCGAGGTGTCTCGAACGTGCGTTGTCCTGGCTGCAGGGTGCGTGTCGTTGAATCGTTCAAGAAGACGCCCCTTTTAGGCCCTTGTTATGGGGCTTTTTTTTGTTGCTGTGTTGCTCTCCTTACTTCTTGCCAGTACTGACTGCTGCTGACAAGAGCTAGGGCGCAATGTGTACCCTGAGTACGGAAGCGAACGGTGGAAGAAAGTGGAGGAGCTTGTTGAAAAGTTGTTAGGTAAATTAACTTCACCAAGTTTAGCTGGGCAGAGTTGGCGGAAGAAGATGGCCAAGTTCGCGTCTAATGCTGGGTCTTCTCGTCGCCGGTGATCGAAGGTTCGCCGGCAACCGTTTCTATTTAGTGCGACTCTTACACAATTTCGCCGCACGTACTGCGGGCTAAAATGGGCGATATCTTGGCGAAAACCGAACGGGGCCAGCGCGGGATGTTTCCCTGTTCGTTTAGCACCACTCACGGACGACGTTGACGGGGTCTCTTCACTTTACATCAGCGATGCAAATGAAATTTTCTCTAATGACTGTTAAGCTGCCACGGTTGACCGGGAGAGTAAATCACTTGTGCGACTTACTACGCCTCCGGTCAGAGTGGTTGAGCGTTTTCAGGTGGGGCGAGCATTTTACGCGAGAGTTTTCGGACGAATTTTGTTGCCGAGATTTGTTGCAAAAGGCGAACAAACACACGCGTTAAGATGATTCAACATTGTATCATAATTCCATTTTTTTATCCATCGGAAGTGTGCTCTATCGCGACGACGTTCTTAATTTATAATCTTTCGAGAGGATTTTAAATCGAAAGTGGGTTTTCGAAGAATTGCTGCAAATTTGGTTGTGTCTCACTTGAGGCCGAAGGCTGGAAGATGCATCATACAATTATTTTGAAGTTGAAGTGTTTTTTTATCTCTTGCATCTTACACCCAGAACATCCACGAAATATGAGTTGTTTTTATAAGTTTATAAAGTGTTATAAATATAAAACTAATTTTTTCAACTCGCTATGTAAAGAACTCGCTATGGGGCGGCCCGATGGTACTTCGACAGCAGGTCTTCACACGGCAGGACCGGGGTTCAAGTCTCATCTGGGCCGTTCCCCCACAGTGAGGACTGACTATCCAACTAAGCGGTAACAATAAGTTTTGTAAGCCAAAAATGGCAGGCATGACCAAGAGAAGAGGTCGTTAGGCCAAGAAAGAAGAAGAAGATGTAAAGAACATTTCAAAATCTTTCTTCCTCAAAGTTTATCCCGTTCTTCAGGATACGCCCCGCCAGATATAGGGTTGATATTGGTTATGATCTGATATCATTCGCTATCGATATATACAAGCTCTCCATTTATTGACGATCTATTTGATGGGTTTCTACTTAAGACGAATAATATTGTAGTTTCGCAAAGTGATACCAGTTCAAGAAACGCTGGTAGCTTCAATGTGCAGAAACTTTTCCAATTTGTATCACTTCCTCATCGTAAAAATGAATCTTCATCGTAGCGCGCTCTAAACGGGCTCTAAAAACAGGAGCCAGTAATGGAAAAGTAACGGAACAAAATGAAACCAACATAAACATGCTACGTGAGCAGGAAAAGTGTCCCGTTCGGGATCGTCACAGGAAGACACAGGACAAAGCGGACCACCGGATAGCTCCGGTACGGATAATGAGTAGCGAACACAAACGCACCTTTACAGCTGCCATCATCCAACCACCCAGCAGTAATGAGCCCAGCCTTGGCATTGTGTGAGTTGCTGCCGACAGCAGCATAATTTGACAGCTAGATAAGAATCGGTTCCATGGCCGAAAACGGCAACGACACCTTTTTTTCCCCGTGCCGTTTACCGGGCGCTATCATCATCATCACTGGGACACATCCCATCAACATGGCGGGTTGTGTGATGGTGGCCCCCTCCCGCAACAGAGAAGCCGGCGAGTGGTCCGGTGAGCCTCCGTCACCATTAGAGCTTAACTTTCATCCTTCCGGACACGGTTGATTAAGAATGAAAATTTATGCATGGAATTTTTTATCCTAACCAAAAAGGAGTAGCAGCAGCAGCAAGAGCGGGACGAGTTCGTTGAGTTGCGCTGTCGCAGTCGTTCGTTTTCATTCGGCAATGTCGCTCAATAAGTAATAAGCCAACGGAAGAAGGTGTCCTTGCTGTGTTCGTGAAACCTGTGAAAGCTTTGACGATACAACGCGAAAAGGAACGGTGAGGTTAGTTTCTGTTTAGCGCGATAGCGGATCGTAGCTTTTGGGAACTCAACTGTTGAAGAGAAACTTAGCTTTCTGATTCCCTCTTATGAGGTGTTCTGGGTTGGGAGATGTATCTAAGAATAGTCTATCCTGTTTTGTTTAACACGAAACGCATTGCTACTTCATGTTCCACATGCTTGTGTGAATAAATTTTGTTTTATAGTTTCACACACTCCAGACGTTTAGGAACAGATAATTGATCATTTTAGCAGTAACCCAATTCACATGTTCCTGGCATTTACAAACCTGGCGCATGAGACGTGCCATTTAAATCGATCTAATTAATTATCAAATTACTTTCATACAATCCTTGAACAGTAGTCAAAATGAGTTATTTATTGATATTGATCACTAGCGCCATTAGTTGTTTAGCATTTTCTTTAAGTCTTGATTATTAAAAGTTGGCATTTTTTAGTACGTGAGGACTCTGGCACTCCGTACGTAGACTTTTAAGCTACGTGTAAATTGGCAGAAGCAGACTTCTCTACATATATGGGAAAGATCTTTTATTGTGTAAGATATTTTTAATCTCCGAATGTCGTTGATTCTTGCTGTGAAAATTTGAGCTTACTGTGTCCTAATGGACTTAAAACTTAGACCTGGAGGAGTTCTTTCGGCAGCATTTCCTTTATTTGGATTTAGACTAAAGCATTTAATCTATAGTATCCTGCGACGTAAAGGGGTTATTACACGGGGGAAAATGCTGTCATCGATTTTGTCGTCTATCCTTCAAAACGCGTTTGACAGATATCTGCAGATCTGAAAATCGGAATTCAGCAGCACAATTTCGATTTCGTTTTGGGTGGCAAATATCTGTCACAAACAGTTGTTTTGTTTTTTTACAAGTGGAATCAATGCTAAGCAATGTAGAAACACATAAGTAACACTCGAAAATTGTTGCCATCAGCATATGGTTGACCATTTCAAAATGTTAAGCATAAAAATCATATCGGTACCAAATGTGTTATTACACGAGCGGAGAGCATTTTTCTGTCAGAAACCTATATTGACAGATAGAAGCCAAAATCAGCCGACGGAAAAAACTCCCGTGTAATAAGCCCTTAAGGCACGGTATTCTGAGTACCGTGATGCTAATTAATGTTTTCCAAATTGCCTAACTGTAGGCGCCAACATAACAGTGTGGTACTGGATCAACTCGTCTTGTCATTTTTATAAATTTGTAACGTAGAGACATGCTTGAAAAAGAAAATCGATTCTTTTGTCATTTAGTAGAATGGACTCCTAATAGCTAATAGCACATTTCGCATTTCGCCGAACTATGTATCAATATCAAATCGTACCTTCGGAAGGGATAATCTTTATTTTGTTCTCACCTCGTTATGGTAAAATGCGACAAATGCGATCAAATAAATTATCTCTATTTTTAATTGGATCACACTAATTGATATCAGTGTTGCTTTGTCTGGATGCCCTGTCTAGCATGGAACCACCGTTGAAAGACTACTCGTCTGCTCTTCCATTTACATCGAATTTCCGTCACGTTTGAAGAGCAGTAGCAGCAACCAAACTTTGAAATCAGACACATTATATTGATTGGTATTTTATTACGAATGAATGATGAGCTTTTCTTGTAATGAATTCCTGTTACTCATGTTCAAACAGTTTTAAATAGCCGTCCGTAAAAAAGGGCTTCATTGCAGATTATTGTGCATGCTTGCCAACGTCAAAAAGAAAACAAAAACATTGCCGAACGTTAAAAAAAAGGCCGGGAAAATAATCTCCAATTGGCCGAATGGAAAATGCAAATGACTCGCGGCGGTATTAATCATATTTATCCTTACATCACGTCCCACACTAAAAATTGGCATCATTCCGCTTCTGTAGAAGCGCTGTATGTGTGTGTGTCTCTGTATACCGGGTACGGTTTACGTACAGTATTAACTCAATTGGTTTATGGTGACCATCAGTCGTCAAAATGTTGCAACCCCGGAGTGCACCGGTCGCCAGTGTGTGTGTATTTTTGATGCCTGCGTTGATGTACGAAGAAGGAACAATCGGCGGATGCATCGTCGAGAATGCAATGCGAACGGCAAATGCACCATACCAGGTGGCATGTGAGCTGGAGCAGAAGCCAATGATGGCGTCCACTACGCACAATGTCCTTTTTCGAGCCAGTGTATTCCACTTCAAAATTGTGACCATAAAGCCATCATCAGCGCAACACCCAAATACCGGCGTTTGGTGTACGGGTCGGAAACTTGGCAGCAAAAATTGCAACAATATAATGCATCATCGTGTGTGTGTGTTTTTTGCGCTTTAGTAAAGGTAGCTGCACCCTGAAATGTGCCTCCTGGTGGAAGAGAGTTTAACCTTTTTTTTATTCGCCCCAAGTTTTGGTGTTTTTTTTTTTGTCATTTTAGGACTGTCGTTCATTGTTCATTTTTGCTGGCGGCCAGTAAAATTCCAACCAAGCGTACAGGGCCACAGAAAACTTCACCGTCAGCGAAAATTGTGATATTGTGCCATCGTATTCTTTCATTGCTTCCATTCCTGTGTGTCTGTGTGGGTGTGTATTTTGGTTTTATTTTCCATTCTTTCTGTTCTTTTTAAACTCTCCTGCAAAGTGTGTATGGCGAGTTCCCCCAAACACAGACCACCATTTTGAATCACGTTATCGCGTAGAAGATTGCGCGACGTGAAAAGCGTTCACCGGTAAAAATCGCTATCCCGCTGTACCTCTTGGTTTTGCACAGGTGGAGCTGTATGGTAGCCAGACTGTGCTACCGGAGGTTCTATTGCAAATTTAATCAATCCTTTTATTTTTATCCATAAAAAGAAGGTAAAACCGCGATCGATGATGGTATCTATCCACCGTACCGAGATCATGCAGTTCGCTTTAATATGTGCAAACCAGGGAGAACAAAAATTAAAAGAAATTGCGTCAGTTAAATTGGCAGTCGTTTAAACCTTAAAAAATGAAATTAAAACACAACAAAAAAAAAGTACAGCTCAGTCAGTTCAGATTGTTCTACACGGGCAGGTTTACGTGTGCGAGAAGATTGTGCTGAACACATTGGAGCTAAAGTCCAGTGTGACTGCGTTACTGTATGAAGCGCTTCTAGCGTCACAATGTATTTGAAAATGTAACAATGTGGTTACATTTGCCTATACTGTGCATGGATTTTGATTCAGCGAATGAACGAAGTGAATCTCGTTTGATGTGGAAAAAATCGTTGACAATTTTACTAACAAAAGGAAGCTGTAGTGTGGAACTTTTAGTTACATAGTGGCAAGGAATCACACATATGAAAGTAAATTAAAATAGACACAAGTAATGTCCATAACTAGGCTTCTTCTTCTTTCTTCTTTAACTAGGCTTCTTCTTCTTCTTTCTTGGCCTAACGACCTCTTAAGGTCATGCCTGCCATTTCTGGCATACTAGACTAATTGATACCGCATAGTTGGTTAGTCAATCCTCACTATTGGGGGAACGGCTCAAATGAGACTTAACCCCGGTCCTGCCGTGTGAAGACCGGCGCCGCTGTCGCATCACCACCGAGCCGCCCCCCTTTAACTAGGCTATAATCTTAAAAATAGGAGTTAATTCTTTCTATATGCTAAGTGATTGTAGAAAATCCTAAGGTACAGGTTGGTCCAAACAATTGTATCGGTTTCTGCTGGAGTTAGTTGGAATTCTCGGCGATCAAAGATTCGTTTACAGTCAAAAAGATATGTCATTCTGAGCGATTGTCACATGGATGCTTCTATCTTAGACATATACTGTTTTGTATAACAATTTCCATTTTGTCCATGATTTACCTCCCAATTTGGACGGATGTTTTGGCGTTGCCTCCAGATTTGTTATCGTTTTTTGCAGGTGCCTAAAACACTGTTGAGTGGCTTGAATCTACCCCGAAATAAGAAGTTTTCGTCTAATCTCGTCTTTCGTCAGTTTTGAAAAGGATGTGCTATATTTAAAGCGGTTATAACCAGGATGTGCCTCAATATTTCGAGGTTTTCCAAACGACTCTTAGGAAACGACTCTTAGAAGCTAGAATTGTTCATTTTCTATTCTTTGACTGTTTTGACCACCACTGTTACTCCAAATGAATTGATAGCGTGACTTTATGTTGTCTGTATTTAGAAAAACTTGAAACAAAAGGCAAACAAAAGTTGGGTTTTACATCAGTTTAATTTTTCAATGCAAACGTTATCTTTGTGCAAAAACTTAAAAATAGTTTCCGTTGGAAGATCTCTTTACTAGGTTCATATAAGTGGATAACAATTATCCTGTTAGAAGTGCAACATAAGTGTTATAGTATTGAACAGTTCCACAGCATTGGGACAAGATGTAACACCTTGTTGATGTTGTTAGAACACAATGAAACGCGTTTTGAAAATAGATTCAATTTCCGTGAAAATAATGTGCCCGTGTTATTTGTTATTCCATTCTATCCAGCGAAACTGTCCAGCAAGTCTCTCAACCCTAAATTTTGAAATCATATATTCCCTTTTGCCCGCTCGGCCAATTGACGTGCTAAACCGCATCTAAAGGCGCAAGTGTCGGTCCCGCCATGATAGTGTTTGTACTGCACTTGGGCCCATTTCGATTGGCCCTTGATTGCAGTATACGGTCGGCGGCATATTGATTTGGTGGTCTTGCGTCCTGAGACACCGTTTGATGGCGTTGGAGGCAGTGGGAAGTGTACAGGAAAAGCACGTCATATTGTGATGGGCTGGGTGGATCCGTTCCGCTTTCATACAGCGTTTAAGCATATCCGCAAACAACATCATCGGGTGCGGCTCATAAGCGCACCGTAGATCGAACGTCGATAATGTCGCTCAAATAAATCATCTTCTCAATACACACGCTCGACGCTGCACGACAGCAGGGTTGTGTGCGGGCCGCCGCCCTTGTTCTCCTGCTGTGCGGGTTTGGGTTGTGTTACGGTGCTCGGCAAGTGGGTTCCCTTCGGCTTCGGCAGTTTCTTCCGCGTGTCACTTGTATCGTCGATCCGGAAGGGGACCCGGACCCGAGTCCTGCATGGATGCTGGCGCCGTCGTTCGTACATGCGACATAATGCTACCGCGCGATTCTGAGGGCTGCCATAAGCCAATAAAAGCCAATCAATCGGCAATGTCAATAATCTCCCCTCGTGCATCCGAGCTCTGCTGTGTGGCGCGTGTGGCCTCTCCGTGGACAATTGAGGACTAAACCCCTCGTCATTAGGTGATTCTGCGTGATGAGTAATATACGTCGCTGTAGGGATAGTTTGAACGTTTGAGATTTGTGACGAAATATGGTTCGTTCTAACAAGGCGATGGCGATTGCTGTTAAATTGTTCATGAATTTCTTTGTGTGAAATTTAGAGCTAAATGATGCGAAAGACAAAATTGGTTATCAGTGCTTCTAAAAGGGTGCTCGAAAGTTGGTGGAAAAAGTACAAAACACATGTACAACGTATGTTCAAATCGTTTCCCATTCTATTGATTCGGATGTGCTTAATACTAATACATTAAATATCTTTTCATGCTTATTATAACAAACCTGGAACTTCAACTTTTAAACGGATTGGTTGGAAGTATCAGAATGCGTATATCATAAAAAGGAAAGAAATATTAAGGAGCATAATTTATTTCGCATGAAAATAATATCTGCACAAAATGTCCACTCAAGGCAAGCCATTACCAAAGTGGCGTTTGCTGTTAAATAGTTCCATTAATGTCACACAGGACGAGAAATAGATGGACACGGATACGCAGAAATCCGTGTGCACTTCAATCCAACAATAAATCATTCTGCTTAATACCTAGACATGGTTCGCATTGATCCGCACTCTGTGGACGCTGTTGTTTGTTTCATTTTGTTCGCGTTTCTCATTTTGATAGCCGATCCGGCCCAACCCGGCTACCGGAATGCTGTCACTTTAGTGCCATTCTAGCGCGATGTGATAACGCTGTGATGATTGAATAAAGTGGCCCACAACAACAACCAAAAAAAAAGAAGAAAGGATGCTTTTGTGTGTGACACGCTGTAGGCGAAGAATTCCGTACATCATGTGTGTCCTCTGCTGCACAAGTCTTTTTGACGTGCTCTGTTCCGAGGACCATCATCCCGGCAGCAGTAGATGTGTGTGTGTGTGTCCGCGTGCCCGAATGGATGGCGGAATTAACTTTTTCCCTCTTTTGCTCATCAAATACCGGAAGACCGGGTTTTAGCTTCTGGTTGGATGGCATGTGGACACTGCGATGCGGACCACACCACACCCGTACCTCACGTACACATTGGCGCGTGTCCTTTGCTGCAGGCTACCGCATTGGTGGAAGTTTATCGTCTCCCGGTGCATGGCAAATGGCGACACAACGAAGAAAATGTGACACCAGATCGCATCGGATTGCGGACTTTTGATCCGATACTAATCCCTTAAGTGCGAGAGAGTGTGTGTCACAATATCAAAAGGAATATTCATTGAATTTCAATACGAGCATGATTCGCAAGCGCTTTCTCCGGGAAAATGGACATGTACGCACTGGAACATGGATGCTCGAAATCGTTCGTCAGGCCGAATATTTTCCAGTTCGAGAAAAAGGCACTAGCACGTGCGTGGACTAGAATGGACACGAGTAAAAGTTAGAGTGCTTTAATTAACGTACCTTGGAAGCCTGTGATATGATTTGAACGGTGATATGCGATCGTTACATCATTCTGGAGCAGAGTGTTTTTAGCTTTCGGTGAACGACTTCGTCGATTCGCATGTTTTGCTGGATATTAGAAGTTGTTATATGTCCTTGTCTAACAGTTTTAGCAACATCTGGCACGGTGCGTTAGATGGGTCAATTCTTTTTCCATGAAATACATTAATTCAAAGACGGTGAAACAATCTTAATTATGAAGTCTTAAATTGGAAATCTTCTGAAGACAATTCCATTTGAAGAAATTTGAAATTAATTTTCCTTCCTTCCTTGTTTGTGTTTGGTCCACTGAATTCCAGTGATATTCTGACCAGGTTCTTTATTTACATAACCTCCAAACATTATGTGGGCAGATCATTATAGCGTGCGTCTGATTGATTTCATCGATTCCTATCCAGAACAATTTATTGCGGTTCTTGTACCAGCGAAGCGTGCATAATGAAGTGAGTTGAATCAATGTTCCGAAAATAATTAAAACCTTGATCACGCAATTTGCATACTATTTTTTGCCAAGAGCTACTGACTTAAAAAAAAACGTTTTGCTTTAATATTTTCGAGTGAACTAACCCAAACATGTTGGTAAATTTCATTCTCATAACACGTTATTGATTTTTCCTTTTTCTTCTCTTTTTCTTCTCCGTTTTAGGTACGTACTTCCGCACCAATCGCAATTACGCGAAGATGAATGTACATCGTTACGACCGTTCCCGTGTCCAGTGTCCTACTCCAGCAGTACTTCAAGAAATCGTTTCCTCCGGTTTCTGCCAACTCTGGCCGAAAGTAAATTAGTATCAATAACGGTGCGATCGTTTGAGAACAACTAAATGCTCTGTTTCGAAGGAGCGAGACAGATACGGTGCACACTAATCTAGCACTGTCCTTTGCAGCAGTCGGCAGTCAATGTCCAGGCCGCCTCAAATGACTAGCGTAATTGAGTGAAATATAGGAAAAATTGTTTTTCCCTCGTTGGTGTGCTGTTCGTTTTTTGGCTGGAAACAACCCCAGGCCCAAGGCCGTTGTGTTTGTGTCGTCCTGGCGTTGCAGTTTTGCTTTCGACCCGGTTTCCATTAGTCACATTCCACCGAGATTTGGCCGGGGTTTGGCTGTGTTGTTCATTTATCTTGATAATGGATTTGGTTCGGGTTTTCCTCATTCGCTGTACCTTCCTCTTCTGTCTCTCTCGCTCACACACTCACGCTGTAGTCTATATGAGTCACATGGTTGAATATTCTCCATGCCTCTACCTCCCATCAGCTGGATGTTTGTGTGTTTTTGTTTTTGTCTCATTTCTTTTGTTTTGCGCGATCCAATTTTCCGAGCTTATGCAACGTTCATAAGCAGCAGAAGAAGCTGGAAGAGCATCTCCACCTCGATGTCCTTACCAGTGCAAACCCCGCCCGCCGCTATACTGTCAGCGATAACATGCAAAAACAAATATATACAAGTGTCCTTCGTGTTTTCGTTTGCGTTCCCGTCTTGCTCACAAACACACGCCGTTTTTTACCCAAAATAAAACAACATTACATCCATGTATCCTCGTTTATCATTTGCTGTCCTTCCGCTTCCGTGCGCTCTCCCACACTTCGGTATTAGAACTCAGTATTTTGCAGCCATTATTGAGAGTAAAACCTTCGACGGAAAGTGGAGGGACAGATAAGGAAGTTGGAGTTCTGCATGTCATTTTTCCATACCCGTACGAATCCGACACTGTGTCGGTGTACCGTACCGAATCTCTCGCCAGTGGGAATTGAGAGTGGCAGCTGGAAAACGAAGTTCTATCAAGGAAAAAAAAAATACAGAACTCACAGAATGATACAACCCGAAACGTTATGGTTATAGAAGAGTGGCAAAAATCAGATATAAAACCAAAATGGCACAGTATGTGCTATAAAGATAAGTTAAGGCTTTTTGCACCCTCTATCGAAATCTCGTGGTTGCTGTCTTGTACTAGTGCTGGAGAGCTAGGGTTCACGAAGGATCAAATTGAGAAACCTATCGGGTTGATGTCTGCACTGCTAGTGGGGAACAAATATTTCGCCGAACACTAAGTTTTTTCTCATTAAATATTTTCGGATCCTTTATTAGGTGTGATATAGCACTGGTTCCTGTTTTTGGAACAATGTTTCGATCTTCGTGGTCCTTCAATATCCCGATATAAACTTCTATCTCCATTTTAATGCCAATGTCAATGAACATAGGTTGCATATTTAATCCTTTTCATGTCAATTGATTGTGATTTGATTTGAAACGTAGGAACTTCGTAGGAACATGTTTAACTTTGTCCGTTTAAATGAAGCGATCTGTGCCTAGACAACATCGTCGTTGAACAGCTTATCGTCCGAGAACAGCATTATCATTTGTTTTTCTTCATTAAAGTATATGATTTCTTCGAACGTTATTCGCTGTTCCTTTAAACATTTCACAAACATAGGCCATTTTACATTGTCTCTAGAAGTAGCGTGCAAGTTTTTGTTAAATTGTTATCCGCTTACAATTTTCAGAGATATTGGCTTTCTTGGCAAGCACAATATCTTCTTGATGTAATGAATTTTCCGACACGGACGAATTATATTATGTTTGGCATATGCACGGTCCTTTGACCTTTGTTTCTGGGCGTTGGAAAGCAATACTCTAGCGACTTCTCGAAGCAATAAGTTCGTTTCTTTTGACACACTAGTTTTTTAATAATAGATTATCCTTGCGCATTTAAATAATGCTCACACTGTAATATAAAAATCAGTGGGAGGTAGCATTTTGTGAACACACTGCTGCTACCTAGCACACGATATAAAAGGATACTAGAACCACCTTGACACAGTGCGGTGCGTTCTGGCGTTTCGGTGGGATAATCATAATGCGAAGAATTTATTCAATCGATCGAACGAACTGCATCCAGTATTCAATGCAAGGTGCGGGCAATCTGGATCTGTGAGGTTCATTTTCTCCGGGATGCGGGCGGGAGCTGTTGCTTCGGTTCGCATCAGGAAGCAAAACGTGTCTCTGACGCTGTTCATAGCTGATTGCATTTCTTTAATATTGTTTTGTGATTTTTTATTTATTTTGCGGCATCCACCGTTGGACGGGCTACGGGAGTTTTCCCCGGACTGCCGGTTCTGTTCGGTCACATTGTGAAGGATTAAAACTTAACGATTCACTCGTACACCCGCTGCAACAGAAATCATTCTGCCGGGATGCCTAATGGTGCTGTGTTGCTGCTGGTGCCACTGTACGATGGCGCTACTTCTGTTAGACAACGGAGAACGTCGTCGCTTGCGTGTTGTTCTTTCTTGCACTGTGGATGGGACCCACGTTACGGGGTTTGATTCGATTTTGCTCATTGTGCCGGCAGAGGATGTGGCCGGGATTTGGTATCGTTTGGTGACCAAAATCGCTCGTCCGTTCGGTTCCATGCTGGCGGCAAAATGTTCCATTATCATGAAAATGATGTTTTTGCACGTAAAGGACACGTAGGTGGGAGACGGTCGCAAAATAAATAAGTAGAATGAACTTACGGCACAGACGATACGGCTTGAATTGTCGTAAGGCAGCAGTAGTTGTGGTAGTGTGTCCTCTTGGTTGCCATTCATTTGAAGGACATTATGGATGGTTTTTAGTGTTGCTGCTATTGGAATTAAAATGGACACGGCAAAATCTTTTTCCTGCTTCCGGAAAATAGGGAAAAGTCGTGAAAGTTTACCCCGCTCTTTCTGGTGAAGTTTTATGCTTCTTCAATTTTATATTCCGTTTCCTCGTATGTGCTACACCGGACACAGGACAGAAGAAGAATCCCCTACCCAGTGCGAAGAAGAAGTCTCAGGGTTGAACATTTTTGTGGCAAATGTTAGTTTGCCACCGTGTACGATAGAACGAATTGTTATTTTAATTCGCTTGCACGAATCGCTCACAAAAAGGATTTCACTTCCTACGCGCTCCTGTGGCTCTGGGTCTGGCCTCCGCCAAGCGGAGTGTCTGACTGTCGGCGAGCATAATTTTGAACGAGGGCGTCGTTGAAATGTTGAAATTGTCATTCGTTTTGAATACGAAATCACGCCACTCGGACGAATCGAACACTTGCCCCGAAAAAAGCGAGTCGAGCATGATTGATTAGATTTCTTCGCCTCCAAAACCTAACTCGGTCGGCCGGGTTCCGTTTCGGAAGCGGAAAGAAAAGTTTCCTTCCATTTCCATCGACCAAAAAAGGCGAGGATTGCCACTCTTTGCGTCGTGTGTACGTTCTATGACATACCTTACGTACGGGTTTTGGGGTGGAAATGCTTGTATTATAAAGAATGTTTCTCGAAATCTTTTCGAACAGAAAAAAAAGCTGAGACATAATGGGAATGTAGAGCTGATCGAGTGCGCACGACTGGAAGTGCATGTGTTGTCGCATTTAGCTATGTGGCGTGTGGAGTTTTCGATTGGAAACCCGAACCGAAACCGACAGCTGATTGACTAACGATCTGACAGGGCTTGACGTAGCTGAATGATAATTTACTTTTTTGTACTATTTAGACTTGGAAGTTTGCTTAACGGGGTTGGCGTTTTTAACTTGCTTTCAGGATTATAGCGTTGCATACATGATGCATTGAGGGCGGAAACTATTTGATTGATTTAACTGAATTGTTTTCGTTGAGTATGCGCGTATCTGTAAATTTATGACGTTTCTTAAAAAAATGTAGTCCGGGTGCGATTTTTAATTTACTTTTATTATCAATTATAGCTTTATAGCAATTCTAGCCATTTACATTTAGATCTATTAGAAATGTGTTTTTTTTTAATGACTTACAACAATAATTTGAACAGAGAAATACAAATCTACCGTTTGGTTTGCGGAGTGCGGTTTGTTGTGTGGTTGCAGTGGAAAATGCGCATGCGCTATCTAAATCATACCCACAATTCGTCCTGCTGATGCGACAAGCATACCGAATTGTTGTGTCATTAAAGCAAAAAAGAGAACCGATTTTGGTGCATTTCATCGCCAACATTCTCCGATTTAAACATCGGAACGCAGTTTTGGAATCAAGTCGTTTTCGAAATTTCGCAATTTCAAACGATTTGTCGCCATTTTCATAGACGACTGTACTGTCAAATAAAGAACAAGAAATTCTCCGTAAGTTGTCTGAGAATAAAGGAAGTACAGAAGTACATAAAAAAGATAGCACGCTTTGTTTTGTTGCCTTCAAGGCTTTCGGAATACATACGGTAAGCAGCGGAACAATGCACGATGTACATATTGCACATACACTTGTCCGTAAATTATTCATGCAATTTGTACGGATCCGTTTGCTGGCGTGTTTTTGAGTGCAAGTTGTTTAGGAAAGTTGGTAAAATGAAGGTTTTGCCTGTGGCTATCAGGAAGAGCATTATAACTCATAAAAAGGAAAAGACCGATAGTCCAACTTCTCGCCCGCCTCGAGGTGTCCAACCTAGCTCAGGCTTATTGGGAAGTGACGCGATAGCAAGATAGCTTACAGCAGTATTAAGCAGGAAAGTGTTTGTATTAATGACGATGCTGTCTTTGGTGGAAATGTTTCTTTTAGCCATTTTTAAACTAGAGTTGTTCAACTCAACTGTTAAGCTTGGATGAATTTTATAGTAAGACTGCAAGGATGTGAAGTTCAACAATCACAAAATCTTGTTTGGGATCGTTTAAAGCGAACATGAATGGTCTGCTAATATGGCCCCCAAACGCGATTCGTGAAAAGAACGAGAGAACTTTGATATTTGTTAACAAAATCTAGTTGAAGGAGATAATTAATGTTGCTACGAAATACTACTCATTTGAATGTTTCTGTTGATATAAGTAACATTTAACCAATATTTCTGTTTTGTGTCGTCTAGTATAATATAAACTTTATTGTCCAATTCTGTTAACAAATATGCCCTACGTTGTGTTTTTTCTTGAATTTTAATAACTTGCCCTCGAGACCGAACTTGCTTGCTCTAGCGGTGAATGGCGACTCTCTCTTCTTCTTCCTTTTCCTTCCTTACGTCAAAATAACGCATCTACCTCGCCAGGTTGGTACATTTCTCCATTTGACATAACGGTGTCAAACATCCCGGCCCCCTTGAACAACTACGTTTTCAAATCTTCCCGTGCGCATTCTAACATACATAGTTTGGTTACAGCCCGTTTCACTAAACCGTTGGAGGTACGCAACGTGACGACTCTGACGATTCCGTCTTCTCCAGGATGTAGCTCATGCACTCGGGTCAACGGCCAACGCGCCTTCGGTAGCTGCTCGTCCTTCAAGATCACCATATCTCCCACTTCCAATTGATGCAGCTTCCTTGCAGAATAATGTTGAGTATTTCTTCTTCTTCTCTGGCTCTACAACCTCAGTCGGTCTTGGCCTGCTATTTCTAGCTTTCTATGACTTGGTTTTACCCGTAGCAGAATAGTCAGTCCTGCGTACGGGGAGGCGGTCCACCGGGATTCGAACCCCGGTCCTGCCGTGTGAAGACCGGCGCCGCTATCGTATACACCACCGGGCCGCCCCGGTTGAGTATTTAATGTCTTCAAATACTCGTTGCGCCATCTTTGCCAAAAATCTTGTGAGTGACGCTGAAGCAGCTGGTATCGTCCCAATCGGTTGATTGGTATAGACATCACATCCAATTCGGGGAGAGGTGTAAAAACTTCTTGAAAGAGAAAATGAGATGGAGTTAAGGCAGAAAGATCGTTTGGATCCTCTGACAAAGCTGATAACGGGCGCGAATTAAGACAGGCTTCTATTTTAGCCAGAACGGTGACCATTTCTTCCTCCGAAAGCATAGCGGATCCAAGTTGACGAACCAATTGTCGTTTTGCTACCTTAACTGCTGCCTCCCACAATCCTCCAAAGTTAGGCGATCTTGGAGGTATGAAATGCCACTGAATCTGTTGGTCCGCCATATGCCTGTAAATTTTTTCCTCTTCGTTGTGTAACATTTCATAAATACGATTCAGCGAATTGGAGGCACCTATGAAATTGGTGCCATTGTCCGAATATATGTGCGCCGGCTTATTCCTCCTGGAAACGAATCGATCCAGCGCCATCAGGAACGACAGGGTGCTTAGGTCAGACACCAGTTCGAGGTGTACCGCCTTGGTGGTCATGCAGACGAAAACACATATATAACCCTTTCGAGGAGCTGCTCACGAGCTGAAGAAAGTGTTACAGATGTTCCGCCATGAATCAGCTTCAGATGATGATACTTTAACATAAGTCGAGTAAACGGATGGAAGCCCGGAAGTACAATAGGATGCTTCACGTCATACGGAACGCTGGAACGCTTTAATCTTCCACCAACACGTATTAATCCATTTTCATCGAGAAATGGCGAAAGCAAACGAAGATGTGACGATTTGGGCAATAGTTGTTTCTTTTGCAAACAACCTTGCTCTTGCTTGAATGCTTCAGATTGAGCTAGTTTGGCTAATGCCAGCTTGGCGTACTGCATTTCCTCGACGGATAAATTCCGATTTGTAATTCGTTGATCTTTTTTAACTCGGGAGTTGTTGCAGAAACGAAGCATATAGCCTGCGATGCGAAGTAAAGTTGTATATGAAGATGCAGCTTCAAATATTCTGTCAGGAGGAGAAAAACAAATATATACAAGTGGCCTTCGTGTTTTCGTTTGCGTTCCCGTCTTGCTCACAAACACACGCCGTTTTTTACCCAAAATAAAACAACATTACATCCATGTATCCTCGTTTATCATTTGCTGTCCTTCCGCTTCCGTGCGCTCTCCCACACTTCGGTATTAGAACTCAGTATTTTGCAGCCATTATTGAGAGGAAAACCTTCGACGGAAAGTGGAGGGACAGACAAGGAAGTGGAGTTCTGCATGTCATTTTTCCATACCCGTACGAATCCGACACTGTGTCGGTGTACCGTACCGAATCTCTCGCCTGTGGGAATTGAGAGTGGCAGCTGGAAAACGAAGTTCTATCAAGAAAGAAAAAAAAACAGATCTCACAGAATGATACAACCCGAAACGTTATGGTTATAGAAGAGTGGCAAAAATCAGACATAAAACCAAAATGGCACAGTATGTGCTATAAAGATAAGTTAAGGCTTTTTGCACCCTCTATCGAAATCTCGTGGTTGCTGCCTTGTACTAGTGCTGGAGAGCTAGGGTTCACGAAGGATCAAATTGAGAAATCTATCGGGTTGATGTCTGCACTGCTAGTGGGGAACAAATATTTCGCCGAACACTAAGTTTTTT
>KZ062123.1:0-46820 GCA_002091835.1 Anopheles maculatus
TTTGGAGGCTCTTCGATCGACGGGAAGGTGGCAATTTATGCAACACGCAAATCAGAGCGTGCAATATGATAGTGGCAGCCAACTACAAACCCGTCCCACCCAATCAACCTTGATTGATTCCGTGAGTAAAAACCGCAAAAGCCAATACTATCAGGGGTACAACTTCCGACACGTTGATGAAATAGAAAAGCGTCATCCCTAGACCATTCTCCGGCACCGATGAAACCGTTCGTGAACATGAGAATACCTGCATATGGCGGACATGTTCGGTTTTGCGGGTGTGCTTTGGTGCGATCCTCCGTAAATTATGCCATTCTATCTACGACGCACGTGAAGTATGGTTACGGAGAGCTTAGTGAAACAGCATCAACAAAAAAAAGGAGGCGTTCTATGAATTTATGGCTCCCCTGCTGCCGAGACTCGATGAATCCTCGCGCACGGTATTATGCCACCGGGCACGCATCACCGATAGGACATAGCAGAGCACACTGGTCGTCGTGTTCTGCTTATCAACCGTAGCCACACTCGACCGCACAGTTGGACACGTTCTATTTTATAAAGCCAAGGCTGGTGGACGATGTTTGCTGTGCTTTGTTGAACCGCTATTGCTTTGTATACTCTGTTCTGTTGCTACTGTTTTTGAGATCTGCGTTCTGCTGAGTAGCTGAGATGTTTGACAGAAAATGATATAACTACGGTCGTTTAACACATAACGTTTATACAGCAATGAAACCCAAAATTCAAATAAATCATCACACTATTCATCGGCTATTAGGCTTGTTAAAAGTAAAATATTCTTGCCATTTTCGGTCAAGGTTCGATGCGCTACAATGCACCAGAAGTGCGTAATTGGAGGTGTTGAGTGCAATTATTTAAATCAATGCATAAGAAGCTACGCAAAGTGTGACCTTATTGAAAACCACATCAGTGGCTTGGCTTTCCACTGAACTTAAACGGTAAGCTAACAAAGAAGTTTAAGGATGTAAGTAACTAAAACATTGAGCAGAAGAATCGGTATGGTCGATCGATCCTTTACTGTTCCACTAACAGACAAACAAGATAATTGAAGTACATAGACGACTGCTGATAATTAGTGTGAGCAAAATTTTACACCGCACAATAAAAAAGAGGAGAGTACTTTTGCGTATTAACCACCAATAAAATGGAAATTATTTCCATCAGTAGAATGGCATAACGGTTTGCCGCAGTTACGTTATTCGGGTTGTAAAACTTTAGAACGTTCGTTCTACGTTCTGAACTACAGCAACATCTCCTCCTCCTCAACGATTACCGTGAAATAATCAACCGATGTGACGACCGTTATTGCCGTGTCTCATTGCAGTAGCCTCCCCACGCGGGCAATCAAAACGCGGCCCGGCCCCAAAGCGAGTAACCCGTTTCATGTTCTAATCGAAAACAACGTACGAAAATTTACCCGTAACAACGCCGAAATTAAATCCGCCAAATGAAAGAACCTCCTCAAGATTACGACCAGTGCCTGCGGTTCTTCGTTCTGTGGCATTAATATTTCACCCGGTCCTGTGTCATGCAACCGGTGGGGCGAAAAAAGTTCTATGAATAAAAGATGGTCCTCCACCCCGGTTGGTCTAGATTCGCCACTCTAACGGAACACGGCGCCTTCCGCCGATGGGTTACGCGCGACCGTACGAAAGAAGCGAAACACGAAAGAACAAATGACCAGCAGCGGAACTGCGACATCGGAACGCATATTCAGTGTGTCACTTCTTGTGCAGAAAACGGTTCGGATAGCGTATCGCATCCATCACACGGTCTTCAGGAACCGTTGGAATCGTTCGGCCCAAACCGAAACCGGGCGAAATTGCTGACCGACACGTGTAGCGAATCAATCCGAGTGTATCGTAGTACACCGCAACAATTGTGACGAGCTGGGTGCTAACTGGGTGGCACCGGGAAGGAGACAAACGGACCTACCTGCTTGTTTGACTGATCATCGCTTGCTGCAACGGTGTTGGCGTTGACTTTGGTAGAGATGAGCTTCACGGTAGACCCGTTCTGAATCACGCTCGAGTTGTTCGGATTCGTCGAGGGCGAGGACAGATAGCGCAGATCGCTCAGCGTCGGAATGCCGGCCGTCGTTGTGGAACCGCCACCTTCGCCATCGGTCGCATCACCACCGCCGGGCGCAACGCTACGCGGGCGGCCAGCGTGCCGTCGGTTGCTGTTGGTGATGGTGTTGGTTGTGTAGTTGTTGAAGGATGCATTTGTCGTCCAGATCGGGGACGATCCCGTCGTTGCCTGCGTGTAGGAGTGTTTTCGCGCCCGTTCGATAGTGTGAGTTTGTCCTCCGGTGCCGTTCATCGTGCGGTTGCTATCGCCGGCGCCAATGGTCGCCGATGTTGGAACAATTTGTTTTGTGTTGGGACCACCGACCATGGTCATCATGGGTGGACCGCCGCCGCCGCCTCCTCCTCCTCCTCCGTCTAGTACGTTTTGCATCGATTTTTTACGCTCAGAGGTGAACGAGATGGTTCCATCGGAGAAGCGGTGAAATGTGAGGTTTTCGTCTGATAAAAATGACATCGACGTAACGCTAGAGATCTGTGGATAAGAAAAAAAAACGATAGGAAAACAAATGTATTAATTTGTGGTCTAGAGTATGTACTTTTAATTTTAAGCATCTATAAATGCATCGTTGTACTTAAACAAAAGAGGCGCTGGTCTTCACACAACAGAACCAGGGATCGCATCTGTTCAACTACAGATATTCAACTCATTCGACCTTCTTCTTCTGTTCTGGCTCTACAAGGTCTTGGTCTGCTATTTCTAGCTTTCTGTGACTTGGTTTTACCCGTCAGTCCTGCGTACGGAGAGGCGGTCCGACGGTATTCGAATCCTGGTCCTGCCGTGTGGAGACCGGCGCCGCAATCGTAAAACCACCGGGCCGCCCTATTTTCGGCTCGACCTTACAAGTTGAACACATAGTACACATTCCCGATGTACAAAATTTAATTAATTTAAGCTATATTAACAACGTTTACGCTTATACAAAATTTATGATAAAAAATACATCCTCTGGAGGGTAGATCAGGCGCAATATCTTGGCTCTAGGCCGACGTCAGAGTTTAGTGAAGATGAACGATGCTGGAATTTGATACCAGTTGATACTAAATCCTTGTGCATAATAAGTACTAAATTACTTATTTTTTTACTCATGTAGTATGGCCTGGTAGTATTGTTAAGCACTTAACTACCTATTAAATGTGTGTAAAAAAATTGTTGCTATACTGTATTCTTCTTCTTCTTTTTTGGCCTAACGACCTCTTAGGTCATGCCTGCCATTTCTGGCTTACTAGACTTATTCTTACCGCATAGTTGGATAGTCAGTCCTCACTATGGGGGAACGGCCCAGATGAGACTTGAACCCCGGTCCTGCCGTGTGAAGACCGGCGCCGCTGTCGCATCTACCACCTGGCCGCCCCAATACTGTATAATGCTGTACTGTATAACAATGAGTATTAAGCTTGTACTAGAGTAAGGTTTAGTTAGAAGGATTAGGATAATTGTTAGGATAATTAGGATTTGTAAGCACAATTAGGGCATGGATAGGGCGGCCCGGTGGTAGTTGCGACAGCGGCGCCGGTCTTCACATGGCAGGACCGGGGTTCAAGTCTCATCTGGGCCGTTCCCCCATAGTGAGGACTGACTATCCAACTATGCGGTAATAATAAGTCTAGTAAGCCAGAAATGGCAGGCATGACCTAAAAGGTCGTTAGGCCAAGAAAGAAGAAGAAGAAGCACAATTCCAACGAGAAGCCCTCGCTTTAATATTCGATATAGAAAAATTTCATATACATCTATTTGGATATCACTTTAACAACTGATAACAGTGAAATTAAGGAGATTTTCAATCCATCTCGAAGAACATCTTCTATTGTAATGGCCAGGCTACAATACCGGGCAATCAAGTTAGTTAACAGTGATTATGTTTTAGACCATAGAGCCGGAAAATATATGGGTTATGTGGATGCTATGTCTAGACTACCACTATCAGTTGAGCCGGAAATATAAAAGTATCAATCTCGGGATAACCGCAATTGGAGAGAGTGAACTGATGAGCAGAAAGATATGATCAGAAAGTTATGCTATCAGATCAGCAAAAGGATAAAGCTTTATATGAGCGATATTGTATGATTTGCAGAGAGATCCAACAAGTTTCCAAAAACTTGTGAAAATAATAAAATAAAACATATGAACAAACATAAACAACTAGAACATCGGCGCTACATAAGCCAGACCATATTCTTAGCAGGACTCCTTTTAGGCACCATTGACAATCCGTATTTGTTAGGTGAACTGAAATTTGCGACACCTAGACTATCGGCTAGACATCAACAGTTGTTACATGTTCCACGTTCGCGCACTGCTCCACTTATAGCTATGTCACGCCGCTTTAACACTCATTCGCATCTGTTCTATTTTAATATGTCCCTGTCCACGCTCAAAAATTTGTTACGCGTTCGACCACATAGTATGTAAGCAAATCAATGTTTCGTTTTTGCATCCTTAAGCCGCGAACGGCGGACGATTTAATAAACAATAATAATAATAATATGAAACCGTGAGTTAACATGGTTGCTGAACGTTACAAGTTCATTCGTTATATAAACCAGTTGAGGAAAAAAACGAGATATGCCGATAGAATATTAAAAATAAGTATTAGGATAGTATTAGTAGCCAGTGTTAGGATGAAGAAATAAATCAGTCAGTTCAGAACAGTCAAACGGTATAGTAGATGTCTACACCACAGGTTCGAAATATACAAAAAAAATAATAATACAGTGTTTTTTTAGTTTAGATCAGCTATTACGACAATCCGGTTACCCTGGCGGTATCGTTTACACCCATCTGCTACATGACAGGATCAAAATATCATATCTGGACCGTATCCCTGTATATAGTCTCTGGTTATCCTGTTAAATCAAGGTCTCCTGAAGTTCTAATAACAAAGGAAATGAACCAACGATACGCTTATAGCACATCCTAATTTAACTAATGGGTTTAAAAATAAATTGATTTGTTTGGTGTAGTTTTCCAAATATGAATTTGATATTTCTTCAACAAGATATTTGACATTTAAAGATCAGCATTTGGGGTCGTCCCTAAATAAATAGATAGTGCAATGCTATTTTAAGTAGCCTCCATAAACTAACCATCCATCTAACTAACCACCCATATAATTATTTAAAACAAAATCACTACTAGAAAACAATTAGCACTCCACACGCAAATCGAGCTATCTGCTTACTGGTAACATGATACGCATCCCCAATCAATCAAAGCGGAGCTGATCATTGAAAGGTGTTACGCCTGCTGCCCAGCAAAAGTAAGTGTCCTTAATTGTCAGAGCATCGATCAATTAACAAGCTCCGTCGTTCAGCGCAACACCCATCCGAAGGGTTTGTTAACGCAAGACGATCATTTCTCCCCTCCCAAAGCAAACGCATTTCAAGTAGCGGGCGTGGAGCTGATTTCTCGTGCGTGTGCATTTTAGCCTTGTCGGCATATATTAGATTAAGAGCACCGATTCACCTTGCTGCACTGAACCCAAACAAGCGGGCGCAGAACAGTGCAGCAAATCGATCAGGTGCAAATAATCGTCCAGGCGGAAGAAAACTCGCTGCCGAAGAAGGGCAACAGCTCGTAACATTCGCGTAATAGGATAGTGCAAACAGGCAGTAAGGTAAGGCTGCTCTGAATATTCATTTGCGAAAATAAGAAGCTAACACGAGTTTTATCCTACTTCCCCAGTTTATTGCGGAGAGTGGTACCATTTTCCAGGAGGTGGATACAACATCACCGTGTTATCGAAGTTTCCATTTCCCAGGCTGCAACAACAACAACAAACCCAGATGCATAAGGAAGTGTGCCCCACTTTGAAAACACTATCATTTTCCGGGCCACAGATCCTTTCAACGTTCGGTGATTACCTGCTACAAACTAAACCTTGCGACGGTAAAACTTTTCCTGCAAAGTGGCAACGTGAGCTGGCAATGTGGCCACTAGGGTAAGAAAGCTTCTCATGCAGTACCTTTTAAGGATTCGGAGCATGTGGCCCGATGCAAACGATCAATGCATTGGTAAACACGTCCTGTAGTACCGGGTGGTGCAAAAGGCCGGGAAGTCGTTGAGAAGGATTCATCATGCAAGGAAATTGAATTTTAATTGCTGACAAAGTAGAATGGAATTGCATTCTCGGATGGCTGATGCCATTTAAATGATGAATGTTATTTTGGAAGTAGTTTTGACTTTATGGCAAAGAAAACATGCTTATTCTAACGCAAAAGACGGTATAAACATTTGTATATGCTAGTCGTCAACTGTTATACATATTTATAGTGTGGAAAAATCATTTATAAAAATTTTATTCATCGTTCAAGGCAAGGCACCACACGTTGAACATTTTGTTATTTTCCACGATTATGCAACTAGTTTGTTTTTACCCGTTTCAGTTTAATTTAGTATAAGCCACAAACAAGCAGTTACCGCAAAGGAAACTTACTTTCGTCGTCCCCATCCATGAGCTCACATGCTACAGCCGGTGCCGGCAAAACGAGCGTTTCCCGGTTCGTGCTTTACGTTCGCAAACACGCTTTGTGAACGAACCAAAGGGACCACACGAAAGGAACAGGCATCGATCCGAAGACAACAACAATAAAAAATGAGTCTACTTAAGGGTGGTTTGAGGTAAAAAGTAACTGTTATGTTACCCATAAGCAGGTTTCTGCTTGCACCAGCAAGGTTTCCGTGAGCTCTACACGTATGTTCTACGTCTTCCGATTGCCTCAAGACACCTAACCATCGCAGGGCTAGGCAAAAATGCGGAAAAGTGAAAAACTAAATCAATACCACGTGGTACAAAACATTGAAGGACAAAAACTTTAATACATTTAGCAAACAACGGAAGAAGAAAACAAAAAAAACACATGCATACAAATCGTTCACATGCCTCGAGCTGGCCAGCCAGCCAGGTAGGACACATCTCCAGTGTCGCTTCCGGAAAGGAACAAACACACCCATGTGTGTGAGTGGCCGTGAACGATTGCCGAAGTGGCGAAAGTTGGTCGGGAGCGACGCGAAGAGCTTAATCATCCGGAATCCACATTCCACACCGATCGATTGTCCGCCAAAAGGACAGTCACCTGAGGTGATGTTGACGTGTGTTCCCCGTCGTCGGAACAAGTGCTCGCGCACGGGTACAACATCATGTTGGATGAACCGTAACACAACAACGTTGCAGGGATGGAATTTTCACTTTTCGATGTTCGATATGCTCATGATGTCCGCTGTGTGTGTGTGTGTTGTTGGATTTCAATTTGTTGGAATTTATTGGATATTGCGCGAGTGGTGCTGCAGTACCCGGGCGTCTCCTCACACACACACACACCCTCAATCCCTAATCCGGTCGAGGGAGCTCGACTGGAAAATGTTCTCTTAATGGAGCGTGCACGTGTAATCGGCGTGTACACCCCACATGCTCGACAACATGGAGCATAAATGGAGACGGGCAGGTGGCGCGTTAAAAAAATGGCGATTCCTGAAGGTGATGCACTCGAAGCTAAACCATACGCAACATACGCCCTCATCTAAACAATCAAATCCAAACCCAAATACCCTTATCAAAACATGAAAACGATCCTCGACATGATTGCTCATCCATCGACAGGTCTTGCAAATCCGCTATTTACTGTTGACCGGCAAGGGACCGGCGGCAGCACTGTTGTTTGTTTAATGTTTTTTTTCTCTCTCCCCAAAGTTTACAGCGTAACGTAATCCACATGAAAACATCGCTCACTACTCAAATCGATGTCCGCCGAGGCGATAGAAAGCGAAAAGAAGCCATTTCGGAAATGGCTGCGCTTAATGAAGCTCAAAACATCAACTCGATGGTACGGATGCCATCGAAGCTTCTTTTTGTTTTTGCAACGCTAGGTGTATTTACCTAAGTGAGTGATAAGCTACCATCCACCATCCCACCTGGGGAATAGCCTCTCTCGAGTAGTGGTGAGTGATTGGGCTCGGTTCGCATGCGAGAAGGTTGTTTAGTAGCCATTGTTAGTCAATAAGTCAGCTGAGCAAGCAGCGGTGGTGGTGATGGTACTGTCCGCGTGAACGTGTTTACATGCAGCTTACAAGAAATTTGAAAACATCACACTGAGGATGATGTTTTAAACATGAAGCGTCGCTTACTTAAAAATGTCTGTATTTTTGTATACCCATTGCATCCTTTTTTAGATGTACTACTATGTACTACGTTTTTGTTCATAAAATACAGTAACTCTTTAATATGGATACATTAACAAAACAAATAGTGACGGACAATACAATAAGACCACTTAGTTTTGTAAATAACAATGAGGTTATGTTGCAAATATGCAACGAACTAACTACTTCTTTGTGTGTAAATCATAATTGAAGATCTTGAGAACATGAGGACACATTGGATCAATCAAAAACTTGGCATATAAAACACTTGACTTGATCAAACGACTTCACCTCCGAGTGGTGTTATCCGTTGTGCGTTAGAAGTCCTCTACTATAGCCTGTCTAGCGACCTCGACCGCTAAATAAACGTGTAGACACGCCTGTAGTAGCCGATCGTGCGTAAGAGGCCCGAAAAAAAAGGATAGAGATCGATCGCATCGCAATCGATCCCTCTCACGGAGCTAGAGGTTCGTAGAGTAAGGTTCGGGAAGATGGAAGAATATAAAGATTCTACACCTGGTACGTCCTATCTTAGGATATGCTAATGTTGCCAATGAAGTCCTTCTGGTGTCACCATATCAGACCGAATTGAGGCGATCAAGCTGTCTGTCTGGTTGCTTAATTTGGTGCCAACAGTCAGAACTTCCTTGTTTGAAAATTGGTTCTACATACTAATTCTTCTAAGGATGCACCTGCCTTCTTTCTCTCTCCGAATCCTTGGTCTACGTCATCCGTTGGCACTCCCTACCCGTCACACGTGCAATCGCACTGATGATGAACAACCTACCAATATTGAAATCGGGTAGGTTGTTAAATTCATTGAATTGTTCGCATAACGCTGTCAGTGGAGCATCATTGCTGCAATAAGCTCTGTATTGTAGCAATGAGGTATTTGTAATATCTCTTTTACTCTGCACATCCGTACAGGTGCATATAGTTCCCTTTTTCTGTACTAAAAATTTTATGCGTCATTTTCTTGCAATAATCTTAAGTGTTGATTGTAAAGCCTTTGTATCAAAAAATGTAAAAGAAAATAAATAAATAAATAAATCGATTCTGAGTCACTTCTTGCCATTTCGCTACAAGCATAACCAAAAGACGTGAGGCAACAAAATAAACCTTATGATCTCTTTTGAGCATCTCCCCTTAATATTTTGAAACTTTCATGAAAGCAAGCTGGATTATATTATAAAAGCTTCGTATTATTATTTTCAAGTTACAATTTCTATTTCGTTTCTTCAGGCGTTTCATTTCAATGTAATTTCTGTACACAATCATAATTGAGATCAAAAGTTACATTTCACGAAACTACGACAGGGAAGAACTAAGAGAAGAGCCTAGCAATTTTTGCTTCTTTGACTTGATGATGAAATTTGGTTATTGGTGTGGTCGCATTATTTTGTCCATTAATCTATACTCTAACCAAACAAAATAATAAAAAAGCATAAAACAATAACAGATGAAAGCTCTGAATTTCCTCTACTATTTGCGTCGTTATAAAGACACATTCTTATCAAAAAACAATTACACTTTCGATAATGGTTATCAAACGACGGCACTAACCAGGTACACAAAATGCACTTACATCCTGTACCAAAAAAAAATCACGAATTTTCATTTTACAAGATGTTTTAATTGCAAAACGATGTTGCCATTGGTGAAGCAACGTACAAAAGCTGTAGGGTTGAATGGTGTGGAACAATTTTTAAACTCTGGCGCAGTTCCCCTGTGTTGTTGGCTGCCATTGCATCCGTAATTGTGCCATTAGGTTTCCAATTGATTTCGCATGCCACCCTCAAAAAACGTGGAAATGACCTTCGCGTCAAGGTGAATGTCAGCAGCATTTGTTCATGTCAACAGCTCATAAACATATCGACAACCAGTCTGGCCGAACCCCGAAACGAATACGAATCATGTCAACTGTTCAATCGATATGGTGCATTTTTCGCTAGAATTTCTATCCGCCGGAATTCATTGCACCGTGGAGCTTTACATAACGTTTCAGTTGTGCTTTCTTGCATAATTTCACCACGGTCAGTCAACAACAACGGTACAACACTTACCGACTGTTTCGGCTCCTTATTTTTCCATTTCATGTTGCCACTGGTGGAACGTGTGCTCGGGAACTGTGGCTGACGGGGTTGGAAGTCGATAGACTCGTTCGGTGGTTAGCAGGGTCGCGCTGATGATGGAAAGCACACACACACACACACACACACGCACACAAATCAACACGGACACATTGGGGATTTAATTTAAACTTTGCACTAAGTGCCGCGGCTCTGATCTTTCACAAAACTTCTTCCAAATAAGCACAAATTTAGCAGATCTTTTCGTTTTGTTGTTTTCACTCACTTTTTTTGGGGATTAGTCGTTGGTTCACTTTCGCTTTATCGGCACTGTGGAGCGCGATCACAACAACACTGTGGGCCAGAGCACACCACCAGCATCAAACGCACTCATGTTGATTTCGCAAAAACATCAGCCATTCCTGGAAAAATCGGAGAGGAATTATGGAGCCGCTGGGAAAACGGTTGTCGCAATGCTGGCAGCTTTGTGGCAGCGTGTGTTGGTGGCGGCAGTTTGGCAATAGTTTCGGACGTGTTTCGTTGACAGCAAACGAACAAGTCCCACACAAGATGCCGGGTTGGTGTTTCTGTTTTCGTTTCGTTTTGTTTTTTGTGAATATTCCCCCCAAAAAAGAAAAAAGACACGCGGGGATGTTTTGAGGAAATTCGTTGACGCCTTTGTCTGCATGTACCCGATGTGTACCCGATGGTGTTCTCTAAACAATAGGCACCAGGCAAAAGTACATACATAAGGTCCAGAACGGCGCTGGTTGCGAGAGGTGAAACGATGCAAGTACGTAGGAAAGGGACAAACCCAAACCCGGTCAGCTCCGTTCACAACCCATTGCATGATTAATTCAACGTCTATAAATGCTCACTATAAAAACGTGCCACGAAAAAGGTGCGGGAAAACCCTCTCGGAGTATGGCCGTATGACAGAAATGGGAGAAAAAAAAATCGTTCTCATGCTTCAAGCACTAGCCTTACGGGGGATGGGTGGGGGCTTCGAGGTGTAGCGCACGCGGCTTTGGACAGCCCACGTGGTGTGCTAGTGCAGTAAACTTTTATTCTCCCACAGCAATATTTTGGCAGAGATAAAATAAGAACTTTTCTTTTGCGCCCTGCGATCACCGATGGTGTTACATAAAATATAAAGCTAAAAAGAGACTGTACTCTACTAAGTACTAAAAAGTATTCATAAAGATAATACATAAGTGAATAATCGCAACAAAAACATGAATCAACTCTATCAAAACTTAAACATATTTGATTCTTTTAGTTAGTTAAAATACATGTAAGCGATTTATACTTAATTTGCATACACTTGCCGGTAGGTTTAAATTCTTGCCTACACTTGGACCGTCTTCTACCTTAACCTACGCTCAATTATACTCCCAAAAATATCACGTGTGAACATAAAACACAATCGACCCGCAGCTGATGTCATAACCCTTCGGTTGTTCCCTTCCTTCTCCAAACTAAAACACAACGCTCATATACACAATGGCCCGATCGTGACGAGGCGGCAATGCGCAAGCTCGGATAACTCAATTATGTCGAGATACGGATGCATTCGCTAAGGAAACGGGCTTCACACCATCGCCGGGCTAGCATCTTGAAGTGGGATGCGATCATTGAAAGGGGGGTGCCGGCGCTGGTAAACAATAACGTTGAAGATGCACTTAATTGTTGGCACAGCACAAGATTTTGCAACGGTGGGCGTTATTTTGAGATGGGGGCTGTTCATTGCTGTGTGTTTAGTTTTCCTTCTGTTGTTTGTGTTTCGCGAAACCGGACGCGGAAGTTTAGTTCGGACGAGACACACAGCCGGCCGCCCGGTATCGGAATCGGTACGGCATTTTTGTAGCAATAAAGGGGGTAGTACCATCGACCGATCGACCACTAAATGGGGGTCTGCAAAAAAAAACTGGAAAGAAAAATAGAGAAGAAAAAAAAACAAACATTAAGTGAAAAATGTTGAAGGTGTGTAAGCAAATATCGTGTAACATAGCAACCGACACCGGAAGCTTTTTCAAAACGTATGAATAGGAAGCTGTAAAAATGGCAAAATACGGAACCGAAAATGCATTCGGTGGGCTTTTTCGTAATCAATAATTTGGGTGAATTCTTGCTTTCATATTAAAAAATTGAATCTTAACACAAATGTACATAATAAACCATGTCGATTGTAACAGAAGAATAGAAATACGTATGACACAAATGATGTACACGAGACATGAGCATTTAGTGCCGAGCCGATATGCCAATAATGAGCAAAACGTGACATTCGTACCACAACATTCATACGGATTGTGTAGCTAACTAAACAATGTCATCATTTACTGGTAAGAACTGAAGTACGCGTAATGGGGCACTAACAAAGCAGTATGAGTGATCTTTTGCATTAGAAATCACATCACTGAGTAGGATTTACCAGAATCTTTCATTAAAGCCCGCAAAAAACTTAAAATGTTAATAAAATATTTTTGGATGTACAATATTAAATTCATTTCTTAATAAAGTTCTTGATAATAAAAACATTCAGAATCTGCCAAATTAGAAGTATCTTTACTCTTTGCTAGTAAAACAAAAAAAACTCCGCAGTCGACTGTATAAATACTTTTAAAATAAATGTCGAAAAAAATTATTCTAACTAATCTATTATTATCTGTATTTTATTCGTCACTTTATATGGTACTTTTTGTTAAATATTAGTTAAAGAATGTGAAAGTGTCGAAAGCATCCTACAACGTTTAAAGAGGCGAATGAGGTCTATGAGACTCAAAGCTAAATAAATAAATACATAAACTTTACTAAATAAATAAAAAAAAATCATATAATGTAATGATCATAATTTACAACTTCATTAATACTATTCTTATTATTACTATTTTTATTCGTGTGGAACGGTCTGACCGTATTGCTATAATTCTTATTATATCATGAAGGAAATCGAGAATTTGAATCACAAGAGTGCTTTTGGTGGACTGCTGTCTACTGTCAAACTAGCTAGCTAGAACACGGAAAGCTAGGGTATTACTATAGTAATTCAGAATAATAGCCGTTTTATATAGCAGAATTATTGGTACTACCTAATAACTCATTATATGCCAAGCACGTTGGTTATGTCAACCTGTTCTTGTGTTATAAAGATTTTAAGTAAATGAACTACTCCATCCCGATCCAAATCGATCAGAACATGTTACAGGTGACAACGCTTGGCCGTGCTAGGTGAAACCGTACTTCACAAACTTCAAACCTGTCCATGAACTGGCCCACAATCGTGACCGATTGCACGCGGCACGCTTCAGTTCTATTTGTAGCGCGGCGTAGCTTCGCGTGGAACAATAGGCAATAAAGTGAAATATGGACTGCATGTCAGTAAAAATCACAAAATCACGCACACGCCTCCAAGGTGAGCTAGTGGCTACCACCGCCCGCTATCATCATCACACCGGAAGCATGTCGGAAGGCAAAACGAAAGCAAAACTGTGCGATTTACATGGTGGCGGCGATGGTTGTTGCTGTTGTTGATGGTGGCGCCCTGAAATCACCATTCGACAGGTAAATTCGCAGCGATAAGTTGGCCCGCTATTACTCTACCAAGCCCGTCACTGACTGTCCGTTTCAGCACTGGCCGGGTGGGTGTGATTGGTGAGAGTTTTAACCTAATGGACACTAGAAATGATGGCGGAGAAATGGACCTCTCGAGGTCAGCTCGATTGGTCTCGATTGGGCGAAGTGAAAAGGCGATCATTAGCCCAGTGACACTGTGATCTCAATCTTACCTGTGCCACCCGCACATCGAGGTGAGCTGCAGGCAAGATTAGGACACCAATCGATAAACACTACCCAGTGTTTAACCTCTCGAACAAGTTGCGATGTTTCCGATTCGGAAACGTGACACCGACACCAGCACACCATTTACAGTCGGATCAAAGCGACATCTTATCGCAGTGCATTTACATCCTGTACCAAAAAAAAATCACGAATTTTCATTTTACAAGATGGTTTAATTGCAAAACGATGTTGCCATTGGTGAAGCAACGTACAAAAGCTGTAGGGTTGAATGGTGTGGAACAATTTTTAAACTCTGCGCAGTTCCCCTGTGTTGTTGGCTTCCATTGCATCCGTAATTGTGCCATTAGGTTTCCAATTGATTTCGCATGCCACCCTCAAAAAACGTGGAAATGACCTTCGCGTCAAGGTGAATGTCAGCAGCATTTGTTCATGTCAACAGCTCATAAACATATCGACAACCAGTCTGGCCGAACCCCGAAACGAATACGAATCATGTCAACTGTTCAATCGATATGGTGCATTTTTCGCTAGAATTTCTATCCGCCGGAATTCATTGCACCGTGGAGCTTTACATAACGTTTCAGTTGTGCTTTCTTGCATAATTTCACCACGGTCAGTCAACAACAACGGTACAACACTTACCGACTGTTTCGGCTCCTTATTTTTCCATTTCATGTTGCCACTGGTGGAACGTGTGCTCGGGAACTGTGGCTGACGGGGTTGGAAGTCGATAGACTCGTTCGGTGGTTAGCAGGGTCGCACTGATGATGGAAAGCACACACACACACACACGCACACAAATCAACACGGACACATTGGGGATTTAATTTAAACTTTGCACTAAGTGCCGCGGCTCTGATCTTTCACAAAACTTCTTCCAAATAAGCACAAATTTAGCAGATCTTTTCGTTTTGTTGTTTTCACTCACTTTTTTTGGGGATTAGTCGTTGGTTCACTTTCGCTTTATCGGCACTGTGGAGCGCGATCACAACAACACTGTGGGGCAGAGCACACCACCAGCATCAAACGCACTCATGTTGATTTCGCAAAAACATCAGCCATTCCTGGAAAAATCGGAGAGGAATTATGGAGCCGCTGGGAAAACGGTTGTCGCAATGCTGGCAGCTTTGTGGCAGCGTGTGTTGGTGGCGGCAGTTTGGCAATAGTTTCGGACGTGTTTCGTTGACAGCAAACGAACAAGTCCCACACAAGATGCCGGGTTGGTGTTTCTGTTTTCGTTTCGTTTTGTTTTTTGTGAATATTCCCCCCAAAAAAGAAAAAAGACACGCGGGGATGTTTTGAGGAAATTCGTTGACGCCTTTGTCTGCATGTACCCGATGTGTACCCGATGGTGTTCTCTAAACAATAGGCACCAGGCAAAAGTACATACATAAGGTCCAGAACGGCGCTGGTTGCGAGAGGTGAAACGATGCAAGTACGTAGGAAAGGGACAAACCCAAACCCGGTCAGCTCCGTTCACAACCCATTGCATGATTAATTCAACGTCTATAAATGCTCACTATAAAAACGTGCCACGAAAAAGGTGCGGGAAAACCCTCTCGGAGTATGGCCGTATGACAGAAATGGGAGAAAAAAAAATCGTTCTCATGCTTCAAGCACTAGCCTTACGGGGGATGGGTGGGGGCTTCGAGGTGTAGCGCACGCGGCTTTGGACAGCCCACGTGGTGTGCTAGTGCAGTAAACTTTTATTCTCCCACAGCAATATTTTGGCAGAGATAAAATAAGAACTTTTCTTTTGCGCCCTGCGATCACCGATGGTGTTACATAAAATATAAAGCTAAAAAGAGACTGTACTCTACTAAGTACTAAAAAGTATTCATAAAGATAATACATAAGTGAATAATCGCAACAAAAACATGAATCAACTCTATCAAAACTTAAACATATTTGATTCTTTTAGTTAGTTAAAATACATGTAAGCGATTTATACTTAATTTGCATACACTTGCCGGTACGTTTAAATTCTAGCCTACACTTGGACCGTCTTCTACCTTAACCTACGCTCAATTATACTCCCAAAAATATCACGTGTGAACATAAAACACAATCGACCCGCAGCTGATGTCATAACCCTTCGGTTGTTCCCTTCCTTCTCCAAACTAAAACACAACGCTCATATACACAATGGCCCGATCGTGACGAGGCGGCAATGCGCAAGCTCGGATAACTCAATTATGTCGAGATACGGATGCATTCGCTAAGGAAACGGGCTTCACACCATCGCCGGGCTAGCATCTTGAAGTGGGATGCGATCATTGAAAGGGGGGTGCCGGCGCTGGTAAACAATAACGTTGAAGATGCACTTAATTGTTGGCACAGCACAAGATTTTGCAACGGTGGGCGTTATTTTGAGATGGGAGCTGTTCATTGCTGTGTGTTTAGTTTTTCTTCTGTTGTTTGTGTTTCGCGAAACCGGACGCGGAAGTTTAGTTCGGACGAGACACACAGCCGGGCGCCCGGTATCGGAATCGGTACGGCATTTTTGTAGCAATAAAGGGGGTAGTACCATCGACCGATCGACCACTAAATGGGGGTCTGCAAAAAACAAACTGGAAAGAAAAATAGAGAAGAAAAAAAAACAAACATTAGGTGAAAAATGTTGAAGGTGTGTAAGCAAATATCGTGTAACATAGCAACCGACACCGGAAGCTTTTTCAAAACGTATGAATAGGAAGCTGTAAAAATGGCAAAATACGGAACCGAAAATGCATTCGGTGGGCTTTTTCGTAATCAATAATTTGGGTGAATTCTTGCTTTCATATTAAAAAATTGAATCTTAACACAAATGTACATAATAAACCATGTCGATTGTAACAGAAGAATAGAAATACGTATGACACAAATGATGTACACGAGACATGAGCATTTAGTGCCGAGCCGATATGCCAATAATGAGCAAAACGTGACATTCGTACCACAACATTCATACGGATTGTGTAGCTAACTAAACAATGTCATCATTTACTGGTAAGAACTGAAGTACGCGTAATGGGGCACTAACAAAGCAGTATGAGTGATCTTTTGCATTAGAAATCACATCACTGAGTAGGATTTACCAGAATCTTTCATTAAAGCCCGCAAAAAACTTAAAATGTTAATAAAATATTTTTGGATGTACAATATTAAATTCATTTCTTAATAAAGTTCTTGATAATAAAAACATTCAGAATCTGCCAAATTAGAAGTATCTTTACTCTTTGCTAGTAAAACAAAAAAAACTCCGCAGTCGACTGTATAAATACTTTTAAAATAAATGTCGAAAAAAATTATTCTAACTAATCTATTATTATCTGTATTTTATTCGTCACTTTATATGGTACTTTTTGTTAAATATTAGTTAAAGAATGTGAAAGTGTCGAAAGCATCCTACAACGTTTAAAGAGGCGAATGAGGTCTATGAGACTCAAAGCTAAATAAATAAATACATAAACTTTACTAAATAAATAAAAAAAAATCATATAATGTAATGATCATAATTTACAACTTCATTAATACTATTCTTATTATTACTATTTTTATTCGTGTGGAACGGTCTGACCGTATTGCTATAATTCTTATTATATCATGAAGGAAATCGAGAATTTGAATCACAAGAGTGCTTTTGGTGGACTGCTGTCTACTGTCAAACTAGCTAGCTAGAACACGGAAAGCTAGGGTATTACTATAGTAATTCAGAATAATAGCCGTTTTATATAGCAGAATTATTGGTACTACCTAATAACTCATTATATGCCAAGCACGTTGGTTATGTCAACCTGTTCTTGTGTTATAAAGATTTTAAGTAAATGAACTACTCCATCCCGATCCAAATCGATCAGAACATGTTACAGGTGACAACGCTTGGCCGTGCTAGGTGAAACCGTACTTCACAAACTTCAAACCTGTCCATGAACTGGCCCACAATCGTGACCGATTGCACGCGGCACGCTTCAGTTCTATTTGTAGCGCGGCGTAGCTTCGCGTGGAACAATAGGCAATAAAGTGAAATATGGACTGCATGTCAGTAAAAATCACAAAATCACGCACACGCCTCCAAGGTGAGCTAGTGGCTACCACCGCCCGCTATCATCATCACACCGGAAGCATGTCGGAAGGCAAAACGAAAGCAAAACTGTGCGATTTACATGGTGGCGGCGATGGTTGTTGCTGTTGTTGATGGTGGCGCCCTGAAATCACCATTCGACAGGTAAATTCGCAGCGATAAGTTGGCCCGCTATTACTCTACCAAGCCCGTCACTGACTGTCCGTTTCAGCACTGGCCGGGTGGGTGTGATTGGTGAGAGTTTTAACCTAATGGACACTAGAAATGATGGCGGAGAAATGGACCTCTCGAGGTCAGCTCGATTGGTCTCGATTGGGCGAAGTGAAAAGGCGATCATTAGCCCAGTGACACTGTGATCTCAATCTTACCTGTGCCACCCGCACATCGAGGTGAGCTGCAGGCAAGATTAGGACACCAATCGATAAACACTACCCAGTGTTTAACCTCTCGTACAGGTTTCGATGTTTCCGATTCGGAAACAGCGTCCGGAAACGTGACACCGACACCAGCACACCATTTACAGTCGGATCAAAGCGACATCTTATCGCAGAGGCGGGTATGCAACGAGTGAATGGGAGGGAGTGACCGGACGGGCAAATGATTTTATAGCCCATGTAGGTACGATCGAGCCGGAAACGTTCCGACACGCTACACTGGAAGTGCGATTGGTTTTTCTATTGCAACTTCAGAGGCGGGTATGCAACGAGTGAATGGGAGGGAGTGACCGGACGGGCAAATGATTTTATAGCCCATGTAGGTACGATCGAGCCGGAAACGTTCCGACACGCTACACTGGAAGTGCGATTGGTTTTTCTATTGCAACTTGCAGCGCCGATGCAGTGCGGGAATGCGAACTGCCGCACCTGAAGCGGAAGATGATCGTCATCGGTTGATAAACGTCAACATTCGTCGCGAAACGGAATGCATCGTACCCCGTACCTTCTACCATTCCCTCAACCAGTTGACCTTGTCTGTGAGGTGCGTGCGACCGATCTAGCAATGAGTAGTTGCAGTCAGAAACAGGTTATCCCGAGGTGGATGATTAGACGATTTCACCTCTGTGGTTCCCTCTACCGGTTTAATTCTGCGGAAAAGGTGAGTAAGTGTAGCCGGAGTCGCACGAAAAAGGGAGAAATCATTAGCATCATTTGCACCCAACGTACGTCCGGAGCAGAATGTACCTCAAAACGTGAAGCTCAAAACGCTGGGAAGAAGGACAGGACGAAGGACGAAGAATGTCTCGCCCGACGGCAAGTGTCAATGAGGTCGTTCGCCAACCATGCATCGCTCTCTCTCTCTCTCTTTCGCAGAATCACTTCTCCTTTCGTTAGCGACCCAGTTTTCGTCAAGCTGATGATGATGTATGTTTACCGAACGAATTCACACACTCCATTGTCGCTCCATATTTAATAACATCCCCATCGTACGTGCGGCATCTCAGTGAGACCAATTTGGAAAATGGAAACACCATGACACACAATCACACATCTCGCCGAAGCAGAAAGCTTTTTCGAACGGCACGCAACCTAATCTTGATTGAACGTCTGTACTGTGCATTACGAGCATTATAAGAAATTCAAAAAACCAATAAAACATAAGCAAAAGTCATCAGAAAACCTCAATAATCCGTGTCATAACAAGCTAAGAACTATTTTCCAACCTGGTACTAAACGCCGATGGAAAGTTCTCCATGTGATGCATTTCTCACATTTCCAAACTTTCATAATCTTGCCACGGCAACCTCGGCTGCAACCTTACCGATGACTGTGGGGGGGTAAACTACTACAAAAAAAGATCCCCACAATCAATTATTCCCATACTCCGTTTGGCACGATTTGCGCCATGGTGTTACATAAAATATAAAGCTAAAAAGAGACTGTCCTCTACTAAGTACTAAAAAGTATTCATAAAGATAATACATAAGTGAATAATCGCAACAAAAACATGAATCAACTCTATCAAAACTTAAACATATTTGATTCTTTTAGTTAGTTAAAACATATGTAAGCGATTTATACTTAATTTGCATACACTTGCCGGTATGTTTAAATTCTTGCCTACACTTGGACCGTCTTCTACCTTAACCTACGCTCAATTATACTCCCAAAAATATCACGTGTGAACATAAAACACAATCGACCCGCAGCTGATGTCATAACCCTTCGGTTGTTCCCTTCCTTCTCCAAACTAAAACACAACGCTCATATACACAATGGCCCGATCGTGACGAGGCGGCAATGCGCAAGCTCGGATAACTCAATTATGTCGAGATACGGATGCATTCGCTAAGGAAACGGGCTTCACACCATCGCCGGGCTAGCATCTTGAAGTGGGATGCGATCATTGAAAGGGGGGTGCCGGCGCTGGTAAACAATAACGTTGAAGATGCACTTAATTGTTGGCACAGCACAAGATTTTGCAACGGTGGGCGTTATTTTGAGATGGGAGCTGTTCATTGCTGTGTGTTTAGTTTTTCTTCTGTTGTTTGTGTTTCGCGAAACCGGACGCGGAAGTTTAGTTCGGACGAGACACACAGCCGGGCGCCCGGTATCGGAATCGGTACGGCATTTTTGTAGCAATAAAGGGGGTAGTACCATCGACCGATCGACCACTAAATGGGGGTCTGCAAAAAACAAACTGGAAAGAAAAATAGAGAAGAAAAAAAAACAAACATTAGGTGAAAAATGTTGAAGGTGTGTAAGCAAATATCGTGTAACATAGCAACCGACACCGGAAGCTTTTTCAAAACGTATGAATAGGAAGCTGTAAAAATGGCAAAATACGGAACCGAAAATGCATTCGGTGGGCTTTTTCGTAATCAATAATTTGGGTGAATTCTTGCTTTCATATTAAAAAATTGAATCTTAACACAAATGTACATAATAAACCATGTCGATTGTAACAGAAGAATAGAAATACGTATGACACAAATGATGTACACGAGACATGAGCATTTAGTGCCGAGCCGATATGCCAATAATGAGCAAAACGTGACATTCGTACCACAACATTCATACGGATTGTGTAGCTAACTAAACAATGTCATCATTTACTGGTAAGAACTGAAGTACGCGTAATGGGGCACTAACAAAGCAGTATGAGTGATCTTTTGCATTAGAAATCACATCACTGAGTAGGATTTACCAGAATCTTTCATTAAAGCCCGCAAAAAACTTAAAATGTTAATAAAATATTTTTGGATGTACAATATTAAATTCATTTCTTAATAAAGTTCTTGATAATAAAAACATTCAGAATCTGCCAAATTAGAAGTATCTTTACTCTTTGCTAGTAAAACAAAAAAAACTCCGCAGTCGACTGTATAAATACTTTTAAAATAAATGTCGAAAAAAATTATTCTAACTAATCTATTATTATCTGTATTTTATTCGTCACTTTATATGGTACTTTTTGTTAAATATTAGTTAAAGAATGTGAAAGTGTCGAAAGCATCCTACAACGTTTAAAGAGGCGAATGAGGTCTATGAGACTCAAAGCTAAATAAATAAATACATAAACTTTACTAAATAAATAAAAAAAAATCATATAATGTAATGATCATAATTTACAACTTCATTAATACTATTCTTATTATTACTATTTTTATTCGTGTGGAACGGTCTGACCGTATTGCTATAATTCTTATTATATCATGAAGGAAATCGAGAATTTGAATCACAAGAGTGCTTTTGGTGGACTGCTGTCTACTGTCAAACTAGCTAGCTAGAACACGGAAAGCTAGGGTATTACTATAGTAATTCAGAATAATAGCCGTTTTATATAGCAGAATTATTGGTACTACCTAATAACTCATTATATGCCAAGCACGTTGGTTATGTCAACCTGTTCTTGTGTTATAAAGATTTTAAGTAAATGAACTACTCCATCCCGATCCAAATCGATCAGAACATGTTACAGGTGACAACGCTTGGCCGTGCTAGGTGAAACCGTACTTCACAAACTTCAAACCTGTCCATGAACTGGCCCACAATCGTGACCGATTGCACGCGGCACGCTTCAGTTCTATTTGTAGCGCGGCGTAGCTTCGCGTGGAACAATAGGCAATAAAGTGAAATATGGACTGCATGTCAGTAAAACTCACAAAATCACGCACACGCCTCCAAGGTGAGCTAGTGGCTACCACCGCCCGCTATCATCATCACACCGGAAGCATGTCGGAAGGCAAAACGAAAGCAAAACTGTGCGATTTACATGGTGGCGGCGATGGTTGTTGCTGTTGTTGTTGATGGTGGCGCCCTGAAATCACCATTCGACAGGTAAATTCGCAGCGATAAGTTGGCCCGCTATTACTCTACCAAGCCCGTCACTGGCTGTCCGTTTCAGCACTGGCCGGGTGGGTGTGATTGGTGAGAGTTTTAGCCTAATGGACACTAGAAATGATGGCGGAGAAATGGACCTCTCGAGGTCAGCTCGATTGGTCTCGATTGGGCGAAGTGAAAAGGCGATCATTAGCCCAGTGACACTGTGATCTCAATCTTACCTGTGCCACCCGCACATCGAGGTGAGCTGCAGGCAAGATTAGGACACCAATCGATAAACACTACCCAGTGTTTAACCTCTCGTACAGGTTTCGATGTTTCCGATTCGGAAACAGCGTCCGGAAACGTGACACCGACACCAGCACACCATTTACAGTCGGATCAAAGCGACATCTTATCGCAGAGGCGGGTATGCAACGAGTGAATGGGAGGGAGTGACCGGACGGGCAAATGATTTTATAGCCCATGTAGGTACGATCGAGCCGGAAACGTTCCGACACGCTACACTGGAAGTGCGATTGGTTTTTCTATTGCAACTTGCAGCGCCGATGCAGTGCGGGAATGCGAACTGCCGCACCTGAAGCGGAAGATGATCGTCATCGGTTGATAAACGTCAACATTCGTCGCGAAACGGAATGCATCGTACCCCGTACCTTCTACCATTCCCTCAACCAGTTGACCTTGTCTGTGAGGTGCGTGCGACCGATCTAGCAATGAGTAGTTGCAGTCAGAAACAGGTTATCCCGAGGTGGATGATTAGACGATTTCACCTCTGTGGTTCCCTCTACCGGTTTAATTCTGCGGAAAAGGTGAGTAAGTGTAGCCGGAGTCGCACGAAAAAGGGAGAAATCATTAGCATCATTTGCACCCAACGTACGTCCGGAGCAGAATGTACCTCAAAACGTGAAGCTCAAAACGCTGGGAAGAAGGACAGGACGAAGGACGAAGAATGTCTCGCCCGACGGCAAGTGTCAATGAGGTCGTTCGCCAACCATGCATCGCTCTCTCTCTCTCTCTTCCGCAGAATCACTTCACCTTTCGTTAGCGACCCAGTTTTCGTCAAGCTGATGATGATGTATGTTTACCGAACGAATTCACACACTCCATTGTCGCTCCATATTTAATAACATCCCCATCGTACATGCGGCATCTCAGTGAGACCAATTTGGAAAATGGAAACACTATGACACACAATCACACATCTCGCCGAAGCAGAAAGTTTTTTCGAACGGCACGCAACCTAATCTTGATTGAACGTCTGTACTGTGCATTACGAGCATTATAGGAAATTCAAAAAACTAATAAAACATAAGCAAAAATCATCAGAAAACCTCAATAATCCGTGTCATAACAAACTAAGAACTATTTTCCAACCTGGCACTAAACGTCAATGGAAAGTTCACCATCCGATGCATTTCTCACATTTCCAAACTTTCATAATCTTGCCTCGGCAACCTCGGCTGCAACCTTACCGAGGGGGGGGGGGGGGGGGGGGGTAAACTACTACAAAAAAGATCCCCACAATCAATTATTCCCATACTCCGTTTGGCACGATTTGCGCCTGTACTTTACCCCAGTGGAGATGGACGCACGGTATGGGTCGCCATGGGAAAGAGGTAAAGAGTGTAAAGAACAATTTACGTGTTAGTTGCATCTTTTGGCAGAGGCCGCCATGGAACAATGGAACTTTCGGACCAAAAGCCCACCCCATCCGAGCGCTGGACGGATTTGCGAGCGGGTTTTTGTGTGCGTGTGTTAGGGCAAACTCCGATCGAGCTTCGAGACGAAACAGACAACAAAAACACAGAAGCCTAACAAACACAGCTCAGAACACCAACAATTGTGTGCGTGTGTTTGTATGCACAATGTAAACGATTATTTTCCAACCTTCTCCACCACCGGCGTGTGTCCACCAAACGATCACGCGCCGCACAACCATCGCCAAAACGCAATCCACATCAAATGATGAGTTACGCTCATTACGCGAAGACCCGAGACGCACTCTCGGTGGACATCACATGGGGTTGAAGTAGCAGGTGGGGGCTTCCACCCTAATAGTCTCCCATTCACGACACACGCTAGCCCAAAGGCACACAACACAACAAGCGCCACATCTAAACGAGAGAGTCAATGCCGCGTGCCAGACGACGTACTGGTGCGCGGTTTGATGGTTTTCGCACCACAACACAACCCCGGCTGTGTGACCCTTGAGGCTCGTCACTGTAATGAGCGGAGGGTTAGTTCAACGATCACAGGTGGGGTGTGTGTGTGTGGGGGTTTGTGTGATTTTTTTGACCCTCCATCGAAAGTAATTTCAGGTGAATTTGGGCAGTTATTGGACCGTGGATGTGTTTACAACTAAAACCTATCAAGCCGAACGATTTCTGCTGACGATGAGGATTCGTTGCACATAAAGAGGTAACTATTCTTGGTATTTATTATGTATTATATTAACAAAAATTATAAATATTATTCAAATTCAGTTTCATATAAAATCCGCGTCTTTCTTTCTTTCTTCGCGATCATTTCGTTTGACCGAACCGACCTTTCAAACATAAAGCAACCAAACGAATTCTTCTCCAGCAGTGTTGTGTGCGCGCGCCTTTGCACTTGGTGCCCTTGGAAGAGCGCGCACAACTTCTTCACAATTGATTTATGCTGAAAACAAATTAACAACTCTCACACCACAACACATCATTTCAGGGAGGGCTAAACGGTGTCGCAAAAGCATCACCGTTTCCATAAACACACCACACCGGTCACGAGGCACCGGTAAAACTTTATCGATTACCACCACGTGGATAACGATGGGCCTCCCCCCAGCGCATGGATTTGTTTGTGAAAGCTTATTAAAAACTTCCTGCCAAAGAATTCGGCACAAAAGCACGTGGCTGCTCAATTCCATGAATGGATATGTGGTCATCTGCCAATAGGAGGCGAGATTTATGGAAATTCTTGCACATATTCCGGCTGGACGCTGGTATCGTGTTCGGTTGATATTATTGTAGCCTTAGATGACCTTAGCAAAAGTTTCTTAATTAAAATCAGCTTTACTGTCGCAAGACAAAATCTTTTCTTAACACCTCATTAGTGTGATGCGAGATGGCGAGGATGACCAGTACAGGCAACGTTGAACGTTATCAGCCATTGGTGTTTTGTTTAATTAGTTAACTCATATTATTTTGGGCAGTATGTTTCAACGGTTACACGATAACAGCTCTAATAGGGGTCATTTTATAATGTGTCTTTGAAAGATCTCTCTCGTGATGGATTTCCAAATGAATATGTGGTCATGTGGATTGATTTTTGCATTTCTCAATTATTGCAGTATAGACTGCATGTATTCACCTTTCCTAAATTAAGATTGCCAACGTTTTAACAACGTTTCATTTAAAATTTTTAGAACGCCTGGTAAATGTGAGCATTGATATGTACCAAAGATTTCAAGGACTCTTCATGTCACATTGCGTTCGATCCTTACTCGACCCGTACGTTGAAAAAATGTTAGGAATAATTCATATTAGCATCCTTAACTAATATTCTAAAATATTCATAACTATAAAGAATTTACTCTTTGGATAACTTTTAAGAATTAAGAACATAGAAGAACGGCACAGTTTGTTTTTCTTTTATTTATAGAGGCTTTGGGTCTTACAGACCTCGTTCGTCTCAAGAACGGCACAGTACATTTTACTTCACAAGATCATTTAGACATTCAGATAGTAAAGACCGAGACAACTGACAAACACATAACGCTAGTGACCTTAAATGAAAATAAATGATTTGGTGATATGAATATGAAACAGGTTAAAAATGAACGGTCTAGCGCCTTTCTGCCAATCCATTATCCCGGTAGTTCTGGCGGACGGATCAACGCCATCACTCAATCTCAATTTGAACCTACCACACCTCCTTTGTCCATGTGGACGGCCCACCGAAACCTCGCGAGTCTAATTCGCTGAACGGTGTTGAGATCACCGTACAGCTCGTAGTGCTCGTCGGTGTAGTAGCTCCACCATTGTCCTTCTACACAAACGGGGCCAAACATCCTTCTGAGCATATTTCTCTACGTGGTTATGATGGTCTCGTCAGTTTTGGACAAAGTGCATATCTCAGAGGCGTATGTGAGTACTGGGACTATAAAGATTATATGACCCCAGTTAGGTGAATTTTGGATGACTGATGTCTGCGTCAAGATCTGGACCCGCTTATAGAAGATGGTCTCCGAAGTTTCCACCTCCGAGTCTCGGATTGCCCTCTCTAGCGACAGATTGAATAGGAGACAAACAAGTCAGTCTCCCTGGTGCATGAGAGTATTCTATTCACCTTCATCTGAAATGTGATGTGAAATGAGCTCTTTCCGTCACGTAGTTTTATCCTGATTATGCTATCGTATGCGATATATAAATCAATTCCAAGATTCACCAAGAAGATGGTGAAGATCTGATCAGCGATTGATTTCCCGTATCGAAATTCTCTCTCTGATAGTTTCCAACTACCACTTCGATGAATGGGACAAGTATTCCGCACCGTAACACCCCTGTAGTTGCTGTACTCTAGTCTATCTCTCTTCTAGTATCTGAGATAGATGATACCGTATTTTTTTCTTGCAACCCGCTCAAAATCATCTAGCTTACCGGGTATTAGGCCTGCGGAATTGTGGAAGAATACACGGAACTGTTCCAATCTATGTGATTGCTCAACCCAAGAGGCTAGCTAACAAGACAGAGCTTCTATGAATCATAGCTTACGGGGATATAATTAAATAAAATCTCAGCAAAAAAAACAACCTACCTTATCATTACACTATGAATAACTTAGTTTTCCGTTCGAATTCAACTCACCCACTTACGTCAGTCGTTTGTGGTGCAATCGCGAAAAAAAAGGCTAATATTATATGCCCCCGAACTAGTCGTTATTCTACGACGCGCAGGTACGCGCACAAAACGGACCGTCTTGTTCAGCGCATCATCAAAGTTCAAAAATGCCCGATGCTGATGATGCTGGACCGATTTTTCCGTGTCAAAGCTAGTTTCTTTCGGCGCTTATTGAGTGCGCGGGAGCCATCCGGGAATGGATGCACATTCGACAAACACGGTTGGCGGTTCATGGGAAAATGGTTTGAACGGGTCAGCGCGCTGAACCGAACGAAACCAATCACTTTACTGCAATCAAACGATTAACCGTTCCGCGTTGGGCAATAAATCACTGGCCATTTGGTGGTGTTGGTGGTAAATCAACTATTATTCGCGTGTGCATTGTCGTGTCGATGCGCGCACATATAAGGCGGCCACAAAAATGGAGAATCGTTTGGGTAAAAGAAGCTATCCGATCAAAGGCAAAACGCCACGCGAGGAGGAAACCTTTTGGAACGCAACTGCAAGGGAACCTACGATCGCTAATTTATTCACCACACCACTAACCCGGCGTGATGTGTCGGGGATCATCGATGGTGGAATGCTAGAGGAACTGAGGCTAGCAAAAGCAGCAAGCGGATGAGGTGTTATATGGGTGTTGTCTGTATGGAGCACTTCCGTAAGGAAGAACTACAAACATAACACCCCGCTCTCTCTCTCTCTCTCGCCCTATTCGTTTTGGAGCTTTGGCCCACTCGACATGTTAGGGAAAAGGTGGTAATTGCAAATAACCTTCCGCCCAAACGATGACACCGAACCTCACGATCCGTGAACGCGATGAATATGGTTGAAGCTCGCAGTGGTGTTTGGGGAGCGACAATTCGGATTCAATGAAGCCGAACTATTTTACAACGTATATCACCACTGCTGAGCAAACATCACGCCCCATTCCTAATCGCATCGGAATGCACATTTCCAGGAAAAGCCCTCTCGAACGGCGTCCGGAACGGAAGATATGATACGATGCAATCGGAAGGAAAAGTGGATCAAGTTTGTCGCATGCATGCATCAGCCATCTTCGCCGACGACACGTCCTGTTTTGTATGTTAATGATGCCATCGCAGCAAAAAGCAGCAAACAATTAACATTCAATTCACCAACCCGAGAAGCGTTTTCCGATTGACTCATGGCAAGACAGCGCCCGGCATCGAAACCTTCGGAACGGACAACGGTCCATGAACTTGCCGGTGCGGCTTCCTTGCACACTTGACCGTTTTTAGCCGTTCGATTACTTCTTTCTGCTGTCTCACACCAGGTAGACATCATGCGGAGGTCTTCTGAACTACACCGTACAACTTCGACCGTACGGTTATGGCGCGGCGGAGGCTCATCTTCGTTCCGGTGGTTGGATTGGACCAGCGAAACCGTCGGGTCGTACCCTTTCCAGTCGCTCATCGTCAGCTGGGAATTAATTGGTTTATAAGTATGATGACCGTAGCAAAATTGTGGTTTGCGCCAGAGCTATGTTCTTTGCGTTGTTTTTTCTTTTTGTTCATGGAAGTGAATGTTTGACCACTTCTTCCTATGTAGAGCGCGTGTAATTCGATATTCTTCTAAAGATGTACTAATGAATACACATTTAGCGGCTTGCTACCGTTAAGAAGTTGTTGTTTTTTATCTTCATCAGGAAATTTGTCGATTCTATTTCAAGACATCATAACTATAACATAACTTATTTAAGAAGCAGAAGCGGAAACGTTGGTAATCGAACGATTAAACTAGGGGGTTCCAAAAAAGCTATCCGAATTAGTCAAATCCAACCTCTAGCTACAGGATCCAAGCAATGAAATGTAATCCAAAGCGAGTACAAAACGAAGAATTTAATCGCTTGATAGGCGACCCAGCAGCTGATCGGTAAAACGATCATCCCAAAAGGATTCCCCACAGGAGGTAACGGATAAACCGTATGTTTACGGAGGAATCACAAGCCGCACATTACGGGCTTCCTTCGTCCAATTAAAACAATAAACTATGCACACCACCATAAGCGGTCGGAAAGCCCCCAGAGCGTGTTTTTGTTCCAGGTTCTTCTCGGGGTTGTGTTTCTACACACAAAAAGAAAGAAAAAAACTTACAAAATAATAAACGTCAGACCCTTTTTTTCCCGTTTGCTTTCTTTGCAAACACTCGCGTCAAAGAAAATATACTGTGCGGATCATCGTTTGAACTTTCACCGGTGGTAGAATCTTGGAAAAAAAAGTACGAATTATTTCTAAGCTTTGAAAAGGTTTTTTTTCTTGTAATTTAAGATACAAGAAAATAGTACTTAATCTCCGGTAAACGATCGAATTACAGCTATTCTTCATCTGGGTAAACATTTAAAGGATGGCGCAGTGCTTTAGCTTTAGTTTAAATTATTCAGACCAAAGGACGGAACGCGGTGTCTAACGCAAAACAAAGGTTCCCCGATACGGACGCTTCGTTTTTACGACCAAAGAGTACCACCACCTCATCGGATCAATAGTCACATAAAATATGAGCTAAAATACGCAAAGGAATTTACCATCCATTCACCAGCGTGTTGGTCAAACGAACCCGAGCTGTCCGATGGCTAACCTACCGTGACAGCTCCCGAATTCGGTTAGGTTCGGGGTAAAGGCTTCAAAAATTGGATTGTCATCGAACCTCCGGCACAGGAGTGTTCCTAGTACACGGTTGTGTATGTGCGAAATCGATTGGAGACAAAAAAAAGTTAAGAGACCTGACCCCAACTATCAACTTACCGTTCCGGTAGTGACCTTCCGTATGGGTTGGGATGCAGAACGGATGTCCCAGTTGAGCGGCAAAAACAAAAATCAATTTTGATTTCAATTCAATTGGTGTCTCGCGTTATTAGCCTTTCAAACTGTCCCCATTGGGGTGAAGCAGTATTTCCTGCCCACGATGCACCTGCACCGATCTGTGTGCGCGGTGCGTGTGCGTCGTGTGGGAGAATTTGTTTTACCGGAAGCAAACCAATGCGTGTGTCCGCTCTCGATTTGACTTGCCCTGAACTATCTCCGCAAAGGTCCGCACAGACACAGGGTCCCTTTTTCGTATCGTGATCGTCACTGTATGTATTTACCTTTTTCAAACATTCAACGACCGGGTAAACAGCCTTTGCCTCGTAATGTGTCACACTACGTTGCCACAGAGCTATCCGTCGGCGGTTCAAGCGCAATGGACGTCCTCTCTCATGGACTTTGGAGAGCGTCTTTCATTTCGGGCCCGAGACCTTAGCACCACCGGTAGCTGGTAGTACAGAAAAATCGTTGAAGAAAGATCCAGTAGAACACTGGTGAATAATTCATAATTACTTCGTGCGTTCACGCATCACATCCCACAATGCGGTGAATGATGACGCGCTGCGCCCGAAGAGGAAGGGAGATGCAATCGAGAACGAGAAGAAGATTGCATCGGAAAGCCTTAAAGAAGGAGCTGCCTTCTGTACGCAGGGCACCCGAAATGGAAGGAACCCTCGGTGAGACAGACACTTGGATGACCGGTACACAACACCCTTAAGAAAACAAAAACGGCCATCAGGAAAGGCGAAAAAGCAACAAGGGCTTCCCTTTGTGGGCAGTGGCGACGATCACCTGCTGACCGAGTTCGTTTCCTGTGCCGGAAGATGAAGATTTTTATCCAATTTTTACCATTTTGCATTTTGCCCTTATTTAAACCGGTGGTACAATTCCATCGGTGGTACACAAAAAGGCACAGTTGGTTGATATAGCTCAGCTTTCTTACATTAAGTATTGCAAAAAGAATAAAAGAAGCGACTTTTGGTAGTAAAAAAAAACAATTTAAATACCAACCACATTCATAATCTAACGCTTTATACGTTAGGTACCCGCCAAAATAAAAAAAAAAGAAATTTAAAACAAAATGTCCTTTATTTCACTTTTTTTTCTTCAGAAAATCGTCCGGAAATCCCATAAAAAATGGAATCTTGTTTTGGGCCGCTTAAGTAAAAGCTTCTTTTACCTGTTTCATACACGGAATTGAAATGGTAACACAGCGGGCTGCATTTGCAGCGTCGGCTAAAATAAACAGAACTGCTCTGCAGGCAGATCTTCCTAATCTCATTACGATGATGAAAGGGTTTCTTAAGGGCATTGCAATACTACTGCTGCGTTAGGACTGTGTGTTAGGAGAACCGAAATCAAAACCGGTTCAAGGATGATAGCGTTTTCACCTTCAACTTTAAGCACAGCTTCCTAGCGGGGCCGAGATTTTTTTTCTCGCTTAATTCCCTTTTAACCACACCAGCAAGGAATCGACGGGATGCGTGGATGGGAAAAACAAAGTAGGCATGTATAAAATTGGGTTGTTGTTTTCTTGTTCGTTTCTTGACGATTGGTTTGTTGTGGTAAAGGTAGCATCGTTAACAATAGGCTCTCTCTCTCTTTCTCGCACTGCATGCACACTGGCATACCGCGATTGGATGCTATTTAATGACAGCTCAGTGTGTTGCAAGATCTTCCCGGAAGGGTAAATATAAATAATATAATTCAAAGAACAAAAAATATGAAAAGAGATTCTCGTTTCGGTTTAAAAATTCAAGGTTTTCCAAAAAATATGTTCTTGTGATAAATTAGGTAGCAATGTATCAAGGTTTTTGTTACCTCAAATTTGTGGATTCACAAGAATTGTATTTGCTTATTTCAGACTTGAGTAAAAGTTTTGTAATACATACATAAACGATAAACATAAACCCTTTTTTTATTCTGATTTTTTAAAAATCGAAAATAATCAACGTTTAACTCCCTGTATTCAGATATGACTATGGATAATTTATGCCAAAGAAGCCAGAAATAGCAGTCCAGGTCCTCTCCTTTCGGTACCTCGAGTCCACGTTTATCAAAAATAATCAAAAAATTGTTCTGCAAACTATTGTGATAAACGATCAAACTATTGCCTAAAAAATACATTTTTGTCGAACTGAAAAAGCTCCAAAGTCTCGTTTACGCTTAACGATTTGCTATATGATCATACATGCCAAAATAATGTTAAATGTAAAAAAATATTTTTTTAAATGTCACTTTACCTGTTATTTTTGTTCCTCGCACATACATGAGCAGTGATTCCAGTTCGCTCGAACGAGTGGTTGAAAATTAAGCCATCACTCAACGATCATGAGTTGCTCGATTGGTTTGGACGTAGTAGTTAGTTCATTGCAACATGTACAGGCGGCTTTGGCTTGTGCGTGTCAATTTCACAGGATCATTGGTGTTTTGGTCGATGCGTAGTAGCTCACTCGCACAGTTGCACAAACAAATAGCCACCCATCGACACCGCCTCTGTCTGTTACCACCTTCGTCAATTGTGCCCACTTGCAGCACCCAGCAATGTCCACGCGGTTTGTGGATTGCTTTAGTCTGGTGATCGATCGTCACGCACTGGACAGACACATGGAGCGCCGGGCTCATTAGATACAAAATGAGCCTCAGTTTCGATCGGGCAAGTGGACGAGGCCGCCACAGCACTTGGAGGGCCTCGTTACCGATCGATCGCCCGAGACTACGGTGCGACACTTCGAATCCACGTCAGACGGGAGATGAAGCAACCGATTTTCACGTCGTAAGACACATCCGCTGGTTTGTGGCGCAGCCTCGTCTGTTTCTCGCACACACTTCTATCGATACGCGTGGAGAGTGTGGTGGTTAGTCACTGATAGCTCCATGGAAACGGATGTTTCGATTCGACGTAACCATCGGCTCCAACACATTGACTGTCGATGGCGAAGGTTTTACGCGTTTAAGCCAAAGTGACGAGAGATGTTGATGATATTGATGGCGATAATGATGATGGCAGCGCGATCATCACCACACCACCACCACACACGCTTGATGAGTGCCTTGCAGTAATCACGTTTTCTCCTATTGTCTTATCGGACATTTGCACGCCGCAAGGATAACATTATTGATTGTTGGGCAAACAACAATCACCTCGGCGGCGAAAATTTTAAAATATAAAATAGTTTGCGCTGATAGAATGGAACCCTTTACACGCATCGACAACACTTGAAATACATTGTTTCTTAGTATTGTTTATACAGCTGCAACAATCTGCTTTCTTTTACTAATACAGTGTGAGCTCTGCTCGAACCATATTTCGTCACATTTCAGAAATTCCTTCACTATCGCACCCTCCCAAACTGTTGTCAGTAAAATATTCTAAGGGGGAAACAGAAAAAAAGCTCTTGATCTTGCCTTAGCTGTTATCCCATCGGTGAGGCGAAAAGAAAAATACCCGCGAAAAAGGCACGCAATTATCGTAAAAATAGTGTTCTGCACTTGTTACTTTCCGTAGCGGCACATATGGAAGGCACAAAAACAATCACCCAAACACTGCCGCACCAACACGCTCCTCTAGCTAGAAGCCCGCGGTAGAAGAAATAAAACCTTACCCACTTGAAGCTCGAAATATCGTTACGCCACAAACACACTTGCGATAACCGCGGCACGCGGAGCACGTTTCGGTTGGTGAACGATTTTTCTCACGTTAAAACATTTGCCAAGAACGAATCGGTTCTTTTTTTTTTTGGTTTCAACTGGACGACACAGGAAAAGCGAAAACCGGACACTGCACAACAAATAAAAACTGCATACACTTAGGGAGCATCCTTTTCTTCCCGTGTTGTTAACAATTCACCTGCGTATGATGCAGTTTCAGAAAAAAACGGCATACAAAGAATTTACACAAATCTTTCACTTGATTGTTGGCTTGCTTGCACCAAGGACACACGGCACGCACCGGGAAACGGCCGTATTTTATACGATTACAATTGTTTGGATATATGCGTTGGAGAATCCGGCATCGACACACACGAAGGACACACACGCGCACCGTAACCCGACCGAAACTACACAACCGACGCGGTACGCGAATAGAATGAAAGTGTGCGTACGAACTTCACTGTGGAGGATCGCACGCACAGGTTTTTGCCTCTCCGGTACACCTGAGCAGCTAAAGTGCAGCTTACACACGGACGGAGCTTGTTGCGAGAGCGAGAGCCGTGTGTGGCTCTCTCCGTGTGGCGCTGTTCAGCAGCGTGAGCCACAGCAAGCAAAGAATGAAACGGAAAGAGATTTTTATAATAAAATGTTCACCTTAGTATTTGTTACTTTGTGATATGGCCTTAAAAAGGTAAATGATTATAAATGTATCAAAACAAAGTTTAAACAAAAGTTCCAGCGTGAAGAAAAAGGATAAAAACCATTAACAATAAATAAATTCTATTGATCGCGCTACCGCGTTACGGATGTAAGCTTTTAGTAAAATTACAAATGTGATAGTTGTTTAAATTTTGAGACTTTACCGTTGGAAAATTTTCTCGCGATCGCTCTGTAATACTCAACTTATCATCCGAATTCGAGTTGTTAAACGTTTTAAATTGTTGCTTCAAATGATGTTAAATATTTTCATCTGCGAATCAAAACAAATTCTACTGATATCAAGAAACATTAAAACTAGACTAGGGTTTGACTAAATTCGTAACAGCATTCATTGGTCAAACAAAAGCTCTCACCAATCCAAGTAACCCATATTTTCTAAATAGCGACTTTTCAACGTGTGCACCACCATGTGTGTGTAGACCGGGCTGAAAAGGCTCTTTGAACGCTGAGAGAGTGACTCCATGTGAGAGCGAGTGATAATGCGAGAGAGCGATGCAGTTCTGTTTGAATAGCAAAAAAGTTGTTTTTAATTTGAAGTCAGTTGCAGTTTCTTTGTGTATGTGAAGGTAGAAGGCTATTTAAATCACTAATTGTTGATATTTGCTTTTACAGTAATGGCAAAAACTGTTGTACTGTCGTTCGTAAACAGCAATGTTATTTAATGTTGAAATTTTAACTTTCCTTCCTGTTTAAAGCATTGATCTTAATTTGACCCCTTAAGCCTTAATATGCAGGTAAACCGTCTTGCTTTGAGATGAATGCAAGGGTTTGGACTCACTTATGTACTCCCACCGTGGGATTATCTGTTTTCGATTGAATTTTTAAAACTTTTAAAATCGATAAATGTGAACGAGTTTATGCAACAAATCGCTGGACAAATCGCTTCCTCAATTCGGGCTCAATATACAGCTGGTTAGCGATAAGCGCTGTAGCTAATACGCACCGCAGAAACTCTCATTCTCGATCGAATGCAGTTTTAATGATGTCGACGTCGCAACATGTCACCGACGAACGGTGGTGATTTGTCGGTAGCAAAACTGGTAGTGCAAGTAATGCACTATTACTACTACTACCACCACTGCTTGCACCTGCTGGAAGAGATCGGGTCCGATCTCGATCCCGAATACCGCAACGGCAAAGAAGCTCAAGAAAGACGTGCAACAATTCGCTAAACTAGCTGCACTGAACTGGTTCGTTACCTAGACCGTCGTCTAGCGTCATCAGTCGCTCATTAGGAGCATTTTGCCAATTCCTGCCGACGCTTCCCTGCCGCATCAAACATGTGTATTTGCGGAGGCTTGCTCTGCTGCTGGGATGGTTCACTTTCAGTTTTGCTTTCGCTCATTCGCTAAGATGTTCTGCATAGCGCGCATTGCAGCGTTCCAGTTTTCCATCCGTTTGCAAATGCGACCATAAAACATCGATATGAATGTTTTCTTTCGCACGATTGGTTATTACAGTACTTTCATCCGGATGCTTTACAATGACTCTATCGATTCATCGGGTGATAAGCGTAACCGACCATTTCTAAACAATCGATATCTATATTTACTCTGAAACACACGTCAACAAAAGCCCAGATTCGATTGAAAAGCAATATATTTCTCAATCACAATGAATGTACAATTAATTACCTTTTAAACCGCTTTGTTTAAATGCCTGGATGCTTTTTTTTTGTATAGCAATAGAAATAGTGTCAAGTTTTGCACCACATACGATATCAATAAATTAGCTACAAATGTGTTATTTCTCTTCGCAATTTCTAGTTTCTTCGTTTCTGCGGGAAAATGGAGTACTTTCCTTGTAAAGTGTTATAGAAAATAGGTATAATATCGTTTATTGTCTGTTCAGATCACCGTAACCCGTCTCTGGCTAGGCTTGATTCTTAAATTTGCAAATATGCTAACAATACTTTAGTGTGTGCGTGTGCTCGTGAGTACTTTCATCCATTCTTAAATCTAACATTGCTTTTTCGTGTTACCTTCGGCTCTACCTTGTTGTAAGAGAAAATGGGTTTAAAAATGCATACAATAGATTAACGATTAAAATGCATTAGAGGCAAGAGGTGTCTTGGAATAGTGCCCAATAGTCTTATAGCCCGGGAAGTACTAAAAACAAGTCCGTAGGACTTCATTCTAACGAGATTGCTTTTCTTGTCATCAACGAGATTTGGTTGTTTGTTAGTGCGCTGTGCCACCGTCCGTAAGCCGTATCACAGCGTGGGTTTACCCTATCTATCAAGGGGGGGGAGGGGCCTTGGTCAATTGCGTGGCGATTGGGTGGTGTCCGGTTCCGAGGGAGCGTCCGTTGCACCGGTGCTGTTTCCATTGATCGTATCATCAAAATTATCGTTCACCGAAATACCTACCTTCTCCATCAACTCGGACAAACGTTTCGCTTTCCGTTCCTCGTTGTGGGATATGATTGCACACAAATGTTCGGTTAACATTTCCTTCTTTTCCAAAGCTTGATGGAGCTCGACCTTCGCCTTCAGGAAAAGGTTCTCTATGGTAAGATAATTTTTTCTGCAAAATAGAATATCATGTAGAACGAAAATACACCTACCACAACGAATGATCGACTTACTCAACGTTCGAAAAGTGCATACTCGCCGCATCAATCTGTTTGCGTAAAATTGCTACATCCGATGCCAGCTCGGAGTCTAGTTTGCTGAGTTCTGATTTTATCTCCTGGATTTTGCTTGCTTCGGCTGCTGTTTTTTGAGCACTGAATAAAAAAACGAAACAGAATTAGGCATGTACCTACTGCATCACGGGATGGCCGGTGTGGTCTTACTGTTGCTCTATCGCTTTATGAAGAATGTCGCGTTTTTGCCTATTCTGCTCTTCCATCATTTTGCGCTGCTGTTCAAAATCTTTCAGCGACATGCCTTTGAATGGAGTTAGCACATCGTTTAGATTTGTCCGCAAACCGGTCACCCCTGGTGTACTCGCATTTGGAGTGGATGGTGATTCCAAATTCCTGCCTAAGGGCGGTGCATTCGGCAGTACTAAAATCGATTCATCCTCCGGTGCGTTCATCATAACTGGCAGTGGTTTGAAGGCGACGGCTTGTTGAATTGGATGCTGAGGATAAATGCTGGAGTCGACACAGCTGACTGTACTGAGGTTGCCACTGTTTGCTGTTGCTGGTGGTGGAACAAATTTTACCGCGCCAGGCGGTGCTTTCGGTTGCCTGTTGTTGTGGGGACGCGACAGGTCTTTGGCTAGAAAAGAAAAAAGGGTGACCCATTTCGTTCAAAATTTTCAACACACAACACTATCCAGTATCGCAAACTATTTACCCGCATCTTTGCCACCTGCCTGCCGTGTAATCTTGAAGATATCATCGTCAGAAAATCCAACAAATTGTTTGGACATTTTTAGTAAAAAAAAATCCCGTAAATGCAACAGTTGTATTCTGAAAAGCCCCACACAGTTTGTTTACGTAGACGCTGTCATGGATGGCTTGCACAAGTTGTCAAACCTTTGAGCTAGGCAAGGTTGCTCGTACAGAGATGTGCCGAAGAAAGCGCATCCCACTGTGCGACTTCACAAATAAACATCGAAATTTAATTTGACAGTTGCAACGGTGTTTATGCTGTTATTGAATTTAAACAGTGTACAGTATAGTTTGTGTAGCGTTTTGAATAAATAAAATTAAATGGTATCGGCGTCGACTGCGCACACGGTGTGACGAAAATCAAATCCCATTTGTTCCGTTTCCTCTTTCTTGGGAACTACTATGGAAATACTTACTAGGAACAACCGATCGCGATCGTCTGCTGCAAAAGTTCTCGATACCACACATGATCTAGTGTCTTTATCTGGTTATCCAATATCCTATCGTTATTGAGGGATTTTTGTGATATATTTAACATTACATTTCAGCTCTAATGGAAAATATGCTAAAAAAGAGAACACATTCTATCGAAGCGCCAAATAACACATTGTGAAACTGTGGAGGCCCTTTATAGAGAGCATATTTGATTGTAGATAAGATGAAGCCTTCGTACATTTTCCTTTAATTAAATATTGAGTGTTGATGGCTGTGAGCGGTATTAACATGCCAAAACGAAGTAGCTTGAGCTTGCGCCGCAGATGCTATTTCATTGGCCACGCCCACTTTCCAAAATTCCAAAAGCAACTCATTGCGTCGTATTGTTTTACGTATTGGCCATTTTGTCGCGAATATACTAAAATCGATTAAGAGATGATAGGAGTGCAATTGCTGGTTCGCCATCTTCTCCAAGATTTGCAGCCACATGGTCAAGATCTGGTCGATGGTTGAATTTCCGTTAAGGATTACTCTCTGGTAGTTTTCAACTATCTCTTCAACAAATGGGAAAAGTTGATCTTGCAGTATCACGGATAACATCTGAGACGAACACGGCGAGCAGTTTGGGATGAACTGGATCGTCAAGGACCGTTTCCTATATACTACTATGCTTACTTTGAAAATCTTTGAATTCAACGAATTAAATTAAATTAATTTATTTAGTGGTTTGCTGGTTCAAGTTACTGTTCTCAACATCTGAAGCATTATAAATGTTAAATGTTATTTTTATTCCTTAATTACTATCTCCAGACAAGAACTGATTATTCCTTATCCATCCATTGTTTTAAATTAGATTTAATAGCTTCGTTTTGCAATGTTTCAACCTTTTCTTTGGATTGTTCTTTGATAGCTTGCAATAATGGCTTGCTGCAATACCGATCCAACAGTGAGAGCATGCGTTGTGTTAAGTCTAAACGATCATCCTGCTTAAATACTTTGCCTTGCGGAACCATTTCAATGTTGACGATAAGTTCTTCTAGTAAATTGAAGTTTTCTAGGCACTGTCGCACTTTTTCGTTAGGGAACGTCTCCTGACATAATGTTAATACTTTATCAATGATTTTTTCCTTGTTTTCTGCATAGCAGTGTCTGATCATTGCTCGAGCATATCTTGGCATACGGTCCGTTAGGTAAGGTTCTATTTCCGGAGTGTAATGTGTCGAGCAGTACGCCACAACCCAATCAAAGACTTCGGGGAAAGGTTTTCTTATCGCTACCTCCAACGTATCTTCTTCGTCCGGATTCGCCTCGAACAGCATACGTTGCAGTATGGTAAGGTAGCCACTTTCTTCATCGCCTTCCTCAGCAAACTCTTCATCACACGCTTTGAGGGTCTCCAGCAACAGCACCGTTTGCTTTTCTCCGAGCCGTTTAAGATTAATGTCGTTCATATTGTTTGTGTTTGATTTTTTACCCTGCAGACTACTGGAAGCTCCAAATCGAAAGCATAATTGCATTAACAACTCTTTCGGAGCGACCGACAATAGTAGCCGTAGGGTGTTGAAGGTGACATTATTCAGCGCCATTCGAATGAACGTTGGCAGGATGCCGCTGTACATGTATGCACGGATGATTTCTTTTTTGTCGCCCGACAGACAGTCCGTATCGTGCAGGAAGAAGTCAATAAACTTATCGGCAATGTTTGCACGCGACACACAAAAATATCGCTTTAAAAAGCTGTAAAATGCTTCCTTCTCGATGGGCGCCAACAAACAGTAGCGCACCAGGAAATAATCCATCACGGTGCGGTGCATAAAATTGACGCGTTTCGAAAAATCGTGCTGTACCATTATCAATCCAAAACGTTGCAACTGCTCACAGTACTTCAAATCGTGCAGGCAGCCGTACTCTAGTTCATACGCCAATTGTGCATGTTTTGCGTAGTATTCGTTTTTTATCAGCACACTCGCCCATACGTGCAGCTTATCCATTTCGTCGAACTTTCCCCGTAATGTGTTTTCTAACTTGCTCTGCATAAATGTGTCGTAGATGGAACCGATTTCAAAATTCGTGTGCCACTGAATGTTGGGCTTGCGGATACGATCGTGGTATATAGTTCCCATAATTTTGCACAGTTGAGGCACTTCTAGAAACGATTTACTTCCGACACCTTTAAGTAGCTGATCAAAATTGGAAAGGAAGATCTGGACGTTTTGTTCCAAGCACGGTGTTAGTTCGGTCGCATCACTAAGCCATAACTGTTTGAAGTAGGTTTCGTACGAAAACGGTGCCAAAGTGTAGTAGGAAGCGGTCTTGAAAGCCTTCTTTAAAACGGATACCGCTTCATCTCTAGTAGCAATTGCCAAGCGACAATCTCGATACTGCAACAATTTCAGAAGAAATGTTATAACAATGCCCTGATACTGCTCCACTATTTCGTCAAATCCATCCACCAGTAGACAAATTGTTTGCATCTGTTCCAGACATTTTTTAACAATTTCCGAAATAAATTCGCTACCAGTATCAGGAGTAATGTATAAAAGCTTTAGCAGCAAGTCAAATCCATCCCTGGACGGTACATTATCAACTTGACTGATACCTTTCGCAATCGTATTGGCTCGAAGATATAGACATACGGTTCCATCGATTTGCTGTGCCCGTTCGGCGATCTTCAACAGTTCCATCGTTTTCCCTTGACCTGATGTGCCACAAATAATTGACACCGTGTGTGTTGTTGATGTAAGTAGCGACTCCCTATCGGTAATAATCGCTCCACTCTCTTCAATCAAATCACGTTTAATGTAATGCTGCTCATCCGGTTCATAGACATCCGATTTTACTATTATATCGGTAAGAGTGCTCAACACCTCGATCTTTTTCACACTGTCAATAAAATCTTCTCGTATGTAATTTGCAAGCACCAATTTTTTGTCGTCAACAGTCAGGTGCTTGATTTCGACCTGTTCGGTGTCTAATTCCACATCACAGCGTTCTATATCATCTGTTACAAACGTGGGTAAATTGTTTGTTGCAAAGCATTGCTCTATCGCTATGACCTTTACGTTTGCTAGCTGCTGTTGGATCTGTTTCGAACGTTCAGCAATATCCGGCAGATTTGATAGTATTACAGTGTTTCTCACTTGATAATGCAAAGTTACCTATGATTTTTGCAAACGCTCCATACGAAATCGTATGTAGCGTTTGCAAAAATCATAGGTAACTTTGCATTATCAAGTGAGAAACACTGTATATATTGTACTTCTCCACTAATTAAACACCCTCCGAATGGGTCAACCGATTGGGCAGCGTTTAATGTTTCCATCATTTGTTGGAAGTCTGGGTCATTGCTTACAACCAACGAATATTCGAATTTTCCCATTATTCGAGCTGCTGTCCATTCTACCATCGATTTGGAAACGACCACCAATGAGCGAGTGGAGTTTTCATCAAAGTAAGTGCTTATGTTGGCCGCAAGTCGTTCGATACTCTCCTTTCTAAAAACTACACCTTTCGGTGGCTGAATGGCGAACTTTCGTTTAAGCTCAACCATACCCATTACCGACTGTACGTACGATTTGGTGAGGAAAATGTCTTGTTGCTGCTTTCTTTTATCCTTTTCTGCATGAATTGCTAGTTTCTGTGGTTCCGTTATTAAATATTTTTCAAACATTTCCTTATGAAATTGATCGTTTAATAGCTCCTGTATCGCTTTTACCATTCGTTCACCTTTGGGTACTTTAACGTAAAAAATAAAATGCTTAAAGAACCAATCCAGCTCTTTCTCTTCTAGTCCTTTGTATGAAAAACTGACCGACACAGACGAACTAGTATTGGACGCTTTGGCCGTTCCCATGCTGAACGCATTAGTGATAAATGCTTTGGATTTAAAGCTGGTGATGTCGAATGGTTTTCTTGCTTCGTTACAGTTATTCGTATTAGAAGCAACACTAAAAGGTGTATACAGCATGTCGCAAGCGATGATAAAACTTGTTCGAAATTGCTTTGCGGTCTCGGAGAGATTTATATCATTTTCTAAAAACTCTTCCCGTAATTTTACTTTCACCGACCCTTCCTGTTGTTCTGCCGGTTCTAGAATTTCACGCGCAAGTGCTTCGACTACCGAATCGTTCAGGTATGCGAATGGTGACGAATTATCTTTTTTCTTGGACGAGCCAGCGTGGATTGCAAGATTTTGTGCTATTTCAAACATAAAAAGCGCTTTCCAATGCTTTATCCTGTACTTCTTGATGCTATCAATCGTTAGCATCAGATGTGACATGCTGCTGGTATGCTCTTCGAGAAATCTTTTCGTAGTTTCGTGACAATCGTTCGTCGTCCAGTAAATCATCTCCGTAGGGTGGATACCATCCAGCTGATGGGCTTGCGATTTCTTATAGGTGGGGTAAGCTTTAATGTACTTCTCTATGTTATTTTTGTCGTGCAATAAATCCTGAATTGACAGCGTGTATGTTACATCTTGTTTTTGTTTCGCCTGTAACAGGTAGAGAGCTTTACTGTTGACGTCCTCGGCATTGGGGTTGATTTTCAAGATCACATCATCCAAAGCACCATAGGTTTGTTCACTTCCTTCGTACAGAATGGAGTAGTCATATTTACTGTGTACCAGTCCAATCGAGTAGCAGAAAAGATGCCGTTGAAAATCAACTCCATCTGGTGATGCCTTATTTGCCATTATTTGCAGGTGACGCAAACTACGGAAATAAAGATCGCATGTATAATGAGTAACAAGTGGGACGATGATCATATGTATCGTTCCAGGAAGCCTAGCGATGACAATGTTTACATCGAATCTATTACCTACCACAAATATGCAGCTGCAGGTTCGTTCGTTTATACAGGGCAACAGTCAACAATCAACTACTTGCGAAAACACGTTAATTAAAAGAACGTCGCCACAAGACTCGCGAGATTAATTCCCGATGATTTATAGACTTACAAAGCTAAGGATACACGCTGGTTTAACTTTAACTTGACGAACTTTTATGTACAATGATCACGAGATCGTCGGTCAGCGTCTGATCTAAAACTAAAACGGAGATCAGTGCGACACAGCTTTGTTTTGGTTTGTAATTTTCCATCTGTCAAACGAATGAAGGCTAAAGCGGCCCATACACGTTAGCAATTGTTCGGTTTGGGGTTGCACTAGAGCTTCAATGTTGTGTATTTAATATTGCATTTTTTTTTCAAAAGAAAAAATCCGGATGAGAGGTCCTTTCAAGCAGCCAGAGCTGTTGCAGTTTGTAGAGAACTCATGCTCATTTTTTTCGATAATATGCTCGAGAAAGCTTCCGTTAGAAGTTTTTTTTGTGCAGCACTGTAGACTACCAATGCCTATTCAAATGATCAACTGGTTTTGGATAGCCATTTCTTCACCAAAATGGCCTATACCAAAATGCAGATATCCTGAAAGTATTCATCAAAATATACAATAAACGGCCATTTTTCTGTTAGCATTATTTGATTTCCTTTGACCATTTTTCTTCTGCTTCTATGGCTTTACAACCCCGATAGATCTTGCACTGGCGGGTTTGGTTTTCATGACGAGAAGGAGGTGGTCCCGTACTGGATTTGATCGTGTTAGCAACTGGCACTACTACCTACTGCACTATCGACCATTTTACCACATATATCAATTATTTCTTAGGCTAATATAGTGTTTTTTTTTTATTTATGCACTGGAATATTACACTTTGGATTTGGAGTCCGTTTTGTTTTGCTCCTTTCGTCATACTTCCGAATTATTTTGTGTTCCACTCCCCGTGTTGTCTGCTGCACAACTTCCAACTTTGGTTGATTTCGTTACGCCAGGTGTCATCGGCGATTGATCTCGGTGGAAAGTAATCCTTCGCTGGGTTGTTGAACTTTTGCAATCAGAACAACGCAGAACGGCCCAGTAAGCGTTTCTGCGATTATGTAAAGAATACACGTTAGTAAAAAATAAAACGAATTATTTTATTTTTAAGTATTGTAAACTACGCAAAAACGTCGTATACTGACCGATAGTGTCGACTACCCAACGCGTAGATGAAGGGATTAAGTACGGCCGAATGCCAGGTAAGAATCGATGCCAGCACATGAATATCACCCGCTTCGCCAGCAGATTCAGCATCTTCCAACAGCACGTTGGCGATCGTGAGCGGTAAGAAGCAGATCATGAAACATCCGAATATAGCTGCCGTCGTTCGTGTCAGATGCCGCTCGTCATCGTCGTTGCTTGGCCCAGGAGCAATGCTGCCCGGTGTGGCGGTAGCTGGAACTGAACTTTTCACAGTATATCGTTGCATGTTCCGACGCTGTCGTCGAACTGCACCGATGATGGCCGTGTAGCACAGCACTATAGCACAGAATGGTAGAGCGAATCCCACGATGAAGATAAATTTCTTGGGACTTGCGGAAAATTTGCCCGTTGAAGTGATCGAAGGTAAAACGGTGCAGGAGAATGTTCGACGATCGAACCCTAAGCGCCCCCAGAGTTCAAATAGTGGCAGAGCCTAGAACGTAACATAGTAGAAATTGTTTTTTCATCAAAGATATCAGCACTGATTAGTTTACGCACACACAGTACACTTTACGAAGTGATCGAAGGTAAAACGGTGCAGGAGAATGTTCGACGATCGAACCCTAAGCGCCCCCAGAGTTCAAATAGTGGCAGAGCCTAGAACGTAACATAGTAGAAATTGTTTTTTCATCAAAGATATCAGCACTGATTAGTTTACGCACACACAGTACACTTTACTCACCATTAAACCATACGGTATGGCCCAACAAACGGCCAACTGCAGTGGAACCATACCGGCCGTTCGATAGATCGATCCATACCAACTCGGATGTACGATCAGCACATACCGATTGACGGTTAGTGCCACCAGACTCAACACCGATGTGGCCACCGTTCCGTACAGCGCCACCGGAAATAGTCGGCACCACAAGCTGGTGGAGATGAAGGGCCATCTTCGTCGGGCGTACCGAAGTGCCATGAGCGGCATAACGGCTACACAAAACAATAAATCCGCGGTAGCAAGCGACATTACGAAAGCGGTCGTTGGCTGCCGGCGCCGTTGTCGCACGGCACGATTACGGCCTAGTGCCAGTAGCGTCGTCACATTTCCTGTCGGCAGAAACCGTTCCAAAAAGTTGTGATTAAAACGCAAGTCGCAGGCGCCTTCTACACGGACGGGCTTAAGCGGCGCGAAAGTGGTTAGATATAAAAATAGACAACAAACGAACCGATTGTTCCAAGTGCAGCAATTAGAGTGGCGCTCGATGCGGCCACGATCGATATTTCAGTGGAGCAGAATACTCCATCCGTTGCTGTGTTGAATGAATCGCTGAGATTTCCGAACGTGTAGTTGCTCATGGTTGGTTAGACACTGTTTTGTAATTTTTTTCTTTCACTTCACGTGTTGCTCTTCACTTCGATCACATGGAATTAATTAATAATTTGTTTATTCACCACACCGTGCAACATGCTGGCTTACTTCTAGAGCTTCACACACTAACTCTACACACTAATCTCCACCAAAGAATGCAACTGCCATCACTTTAACTAAGCGCAACTCGCTGCAATGCGAAACACTCGAATCGATGCGCGATCACTCCGGAAGTGATCGGCCTAGTTTCGTGGGTGTTCTTAATTGATTAACCACCGATCAAAACGTACATTATAAAGCGCTATGCGAAGCGTACAATCATTCACACGAAAACCGTATTTTGGCGTCAGCAAACAAACCGAATTTTTGATAGTGCAACCACAGGTTCCTTCAAGCCAAACGTGAATGCTTGCTAGCGTCACACGATCACCCCAGCGATCCGGGCTGAACTGTTGTGCCGGACACAAACAGTGGCGGGCTAGAGGGATAGATGCGAAAGTGAGAGTGATAAATATGAAAACGAAAGAACGCCTCCAAAGACGCAGACACCCGTTAGAGATGGTTCTTAAGACTTGCGCGGCGCTACACGCGGTCGACTTGCGGATACGATAGAGTCAGAGAGAGAGAGAGAGCGAGTGAGGAGTGCGCGCGCGATTAAAAGCGGTACGGACATCACCCCCCATGCTCGCATATGTGCGCACGCTGGGCTGGAAGATAAGTCGAAGGGTGCTGAACTAGTGTGCAACAAGAACACCACACATCACCAGACTGGAGCGCGAAACCACCACCCAAACATCACCCATCACCACCATATGCGAGGTTGGTGGAGAAAACGTTCAACGAACAGATGCGTTTACCATACGCAAGCCACAGCGAAGCATGGGGATACGACGACCAGTGGGGCACACATCGGAGGCAGCCTTCGGAATCGTACGGGGCAGGGCAGCTGAGCAAATGAACTGAAACGCGTCCAGCACAATACGGATGGGAAAGGAAAACTGCCGGCGAAATGAACGCAAACACCCGGAATGCAGATGTGGGGTTTTGTTTTTTGTTTGTTACTGTTGCTTCTTTCTTTTCATCTTCAAGAGCCCAGGCAAAGTGCAGCTAGAAGTTAGAACG
>KZ062123.1:49192-79054 GCA_002091835.1 Anopheles maculatus
GCACCACAAGCTGGTGGAGATGAAGGGCCATCTTCGTCGGGCGTACCGAAGTGCCATGAGCGGCATAACGGCTACACAAAACAATAAATCCGCGGTAGCAAGCGACATTACGAAAGCGGTCGTTGGCTGCCGGCGCCGTTGTCGCACGGCACGATTACGGCCTAGTGCCAGTAGCGTCGTCACATTTCCTGTCGGCAGAAACCGTTCCAAAAAGTTGTGATTAAAACGCAAGTCGCAGGCGCCTTCTACACGGACGGGCTTAAGCGGCGCGAAAGTGGTTAGATATAAAAATAGACAACAAACGAACCGATTGTTCCAAGTGCAGCAATTAGAGTGGCGCTCGATGCGGCCACGATCGATATTTCAGTGGAGCAGAATACTCCATCCGTTGCTGTGTTGAATGAATCGCTGAGATTTCCGAACGTGTAGTTGCTCATGGTTGGTTAGACACTGTTTTGTAATTTTTTTCTTTCACTTCACGTGTTGCTCTTCACTTCGATCACATGGAATTAATTAATAATTTGTTTATTCACCACACCCGTGCAACATGCTGGCTTACTTCTAGAGCTTCACACACTAACTCTACACACTAATCTCCACCAAAGAATGCAACTGCCATCACTTTAACTAAGCGCAACTCGCTGCAATGCGAAACACTCGAATCGATGCGCGATCACTCCGGAAGTGATCGGCCTAGTTTCGTGGGTGTTCTTAATTGATTAACCACCGATCAAAACGTACATTATAAAGCGCTATGCGAAGCGTACAATCATTCACACGAAAACCGTATTTTGGCGTCAGCAAACAAACCGAATTTTTGATAGTGCAACCACAGGTTCCTTCAAGCCAAACGTGAATGCTTGCTAGCGTCACACGATCACCCCAGCGATCCGGGCTGAACTGTTGTGCCGGACACAAACAGTGGCGGGCTAGAGGGATAGATGCGAAAGTGAGAGTGATAAATATGAAAACGAAAGAACGCCTCCAAAGACGCAGACACCCGTTAGAGATGGTTCTTAAGACTTGCGCGGCGCTACACGCGGTCGACTTGCGGATACGATAGAGTCAGAGAGAGAGAGAGAGCGAGTGAGGAGTGCGCGCGCGATTAAAAGCGGTACGGACATCACCCCCCATGCTCGCATATGTGCGCACGCTGGGCTGGAAGATAAGTCGAAGGGTGCTGAACTAGTGTGCAACAAGAACACCACACATCACCAGACTGGAGCGCGAAACCACCACCCAAACATCACCCATCACCACCATATGCGAGGTTGGTGGAGAAAACGTTCAACGAACAGATGCGTTTACCATACGCAAGCCACAGCGAAGCATGGGGATACGACGACCAGTGGGGCACACATCGGAGGCAGCCTTCGGAATCGTACGGGGCAGGGCAGCTGAGCAAATGAACTGAAACGCGTCCAGCACAATACCGATGGGAAAGGAAAACTGCCGGCGAAATGAACGCAAACACCCGGAATGCAGATGTGGGGTTTTGTTTTTTGTTTGTTACTGTTGCTTCTTTCTTTTCATCTTCAAGAGCCCAGGCAAAGTGCAGCTAGAAGTTAGAACGCCTCTTAGGAAAATCGCCGCGACTGGAGCGCACTACCGCTACCACGTTCTTGAAGAAGTTGCAATACGATGTGCCCGGGTTATGAATCGAACTGATTCACCATTTGGTTTGTTTCACGACGATGCGCTCTTGAGAAGGTTGGACGAAAACGACGAGTAGTGGCTCCAATCGGGTTACGCGTAGTTGTTATGCTTCACTGCAATAAAACATACAGCGGCAAGCGCAGCGGCAGGGGACAGATGAAGATCTGGCAACATCTTCGGCCGGGATTCGTTCATAAAAGGGTTTGACGTTGTTTCCAAACACACGTTATCTGTGGAGGAGATTCAACTTACTTCGAGAGTCTGTTGTACATAATTGTATGTACTATTACGAAATGGGCTTAAATGTTTGTTTTTTCTTTTCGTTTGTTGAAATAAAACGTTAGTCATCATTATACAAATCTGAGAGTGTGTTTTGCCTGCCGGAGCATGAGCTGTCCTTAGCTTCATCGACTCTGTGCCTTATTGCCTGTACCTGTTGGTAATCTATACTGTTTTAGATAGCTAAAGCCGAAGTCCTGTGAAGATTATCTTTTCTCTAGTTGTAAAATGGTAGAATATACCGTATGTATTAAAAAAATGGACTATGTTATATGTAGCAATGGATAAAATTTCGATCGATCCTCATCAACCTTAGTAACGGTTGTCCTCAAAATAAATAGTTGTCATTTTAAACCTGTTTCTGATAGAACGATTGGATAGGAAATATTTTGTTTGCGAAAAGGTTGGTTGGCGACATCGTCTCATACATGGACGTTTAGTCTTGTATAATACTGTCCATTTATTACAGGATGTATTCTCTAGAAGTGAGAAGATGATGTAATACTCGAAGTAGTAATAATCGAGAACAAGGAATTGAGAGATGTAGTTACTCAACTGTTTTGACATGCCACAAGACAACGGTAACAGTTTGATGGATCACTTAGGACACGGGACCACTTCATGAAGTGAAAAGCGATGAAAAACGCATAAATGAGATATGGTCCACAGACAAGAAGTCGCTTGACTTGCTATTGCTGTGCTCATGGACTACTACTAGTTACTATACCAGTTACCTAAACTACTTTACTTAGTCGGTCTCAATTTTTTTTATCTAAGATTCGTTACCTAGACGTTAGAACGTTGCCACAATTAGGTTCAGTTTAGATTAAATTCTATGTTAAACTGTTACATTAGGAATTTCATACTGGATAGAGTAAACTAGAACGCGTAAAAAATCTATTACCTAAATATTTTTCTGTTCTTGGAAACTATTGGAGAGAATTCCGAAACGGAAAATCCAGATGGCGGAGCCGCAGTTAAACTACTACCAACTCTTCATTGATTTTAGCTTTAGGACGCAGTGGGCTAAATCAGAATCCCGGCCAAGCTTACCAGGTAAGAATGACAATTACCAGAATGACATGCCAGGTGAAGGTGGACGTAAAAGTCTCAGAGCCCTTTGCTACCACCAAGGATCTGCGCCAGGGAAATGGGTTCGATGTGTCCCCTCTACAATCTGGCGCTAGTGAAGGTCATCTGGAACTCGGAGATAGAAACTTTGGGGACCTTCTTCTATAAGTCCATCCAGATTTTGGCATACGCTGATGACATAGTCTTTGCTAGTTTTAGGTAGTGGCGGGTCAAGCCCTTTTGGGGCCCTGGGCCCCTTGTGCAGAAACGGAGCACCCGGTACCCGAGGCTCCTGCAATCACCAGATCATTGATAATCAGGAGGCCAGATCATTGGTAATGCTTGGACGTGACCGGAGGGGAGTTCTCCAACACCCACTCCCCTCCACCCCCAACCATGTCCAAAGGCTTTCTTTTTTCGAGGTCCTATAAACTGCGAGGCCCTCGTTAATTTGGACCCGGGGGGTGGAGAGTGTAGACGGGATTTCCCTCTTCGGCGAGGCCCCGAACGGCCGCTCCTTCCGCACCTAGATTGATCCGTCACTGGTTTTAGGCTTTTCTATGTAGTCGAAGCTTACCAAATGATCTATCAAGCGGCACTGATCCTTGGGTTGGAGATTAACGAGGCCAAAACCAAACTGAAGGTGGCTAACAAATACTGATTTACGCAGGGATGATGTACGGATAGGTGTTCGCAACTACGCGCAAGGATGCTGATTGCCAACCGGTCATACTACAGCCTGAGGAAACTTCTATACTCAACGGACTGAGGAAACACATGTGTCAACGGACGAAGCTGGGACTGTGTAGAACCTTTATAGTCCCAGTACTCACATACGCTTCTGAGATATGGACTATGTCCAAAATGGACTTAGCCGCGTTGGAGAGGAAGATGTTCAGAAGGCTTTGTGGCCCCGTATGTGTAGAAGGACAATGGAGGAGTCGCTATAACGACGAGCTCTAGAAGCTATACGATGATCTCGCCGTCGTTGAACTCATAAGACACCTCTGGGCTTGTCATGTCATGAGAATGACACCGGACGACCCAGCTCGTAAAGTTTAGGACATCCACATGGAAAGAGGAGGCGTGATTGGGCCAAATTGAGATGGTGTTATTGCGTTGATGCTTCCACCTGACCAGAACAGCCAGTATATTGGATTGGGAGACGACGGTATAGAGGAATGTAGCAGCAGGCCAAGATCGCAAAGCAGTTGTAGTGCCTGATAAGCAAGCAAGAGAAAAATAATTAACGGGAAAGAAGGAAGACCCACCACCTAGGGAAATTAATGCATGAATTCAATTCAAATAATTTATTACATATCAATTTGCGCCATTGTTTGCAATTCGGACATGATAATGGAAGTTACTGTAATTTCTTGTGTATTTCACGCTACCAAGTACGTTTACTAATCAATTTGCACAAGCGACTTTGTTGAGTAGGTGAAAATTTGGAGCAATGTTGCTAGAGAACGTTGTCATTTGAAGCTTACGTGTGGGTACCGGTGGCCCATTCCAACAACTGTAGAGTGGAAAAGTTGAGAAGAATTTTACCTTGGCGAACTTCCTCCAATTGCTGCAGATGATGAAACCAGCGGGACACATTCAGGAAGCTTTCTTTCTCAAGTGGTTGAAGATTAGCCTGCAATGTACGGACGATATAGCAAGAGAGCATGAACATAACGATTTGCCCTTAGTCAATGCACATTAGAGATGAGAATAACAACTCTTTCGAATCGCAGAAGAATTGTTAAAACTCCTTCTTTAGGAAGATTTAAATCATTCATTCACTCTTACTCAGTTCGCACAACACTAATGCACATACCATTGTTTCGTGAATCGTGTGATAAACCACAACATCCGCCACGCTGAGAGCATCGTTCACCAAATAAGAACGGCTTTGCAGGTAAAAATTAAGTTCCTTAAAAAAGATGTTGTACACTTTCCGTTAGTAAGATAGCAATATCCGATACGGATAGAGAACATACTTCCAGCAGACTCTTGGCCATGTGTTTATCCTTGTTAGACGGAGCCACAAACAGGACGGCATAATCGAGCCACTGCAGTATCTGGCATTCTGTTATAATGTCCGAATGAGTCTGTCGAATCGAGGGCTTCTTCGATTCTCTTACCAACGATTGTACGATAGAGGAAAAGCCGGAGATGCTCGGTTCTTGGGCGGATTTTGTTCTAGTTAGAATCTGGAAAAAAAACTGCGCGTTAGAGCTTGTTCCACTGGGATATTGGAAACGTGCATACCTTTTCGGAATTGTACCCCACTTTTCCAAGGGGCACTTCCAGAAAGGTCGCAATGCGTTTTGTATTATCAACACTGCACATGTTTAGAGTTTGGTACAGTTCCAAAACTATTCCGTACACGAAAGGAGATGTTTTCCTTTTTCGACAACGTTTCGATCGCAATGTCAAATGGCCGGTTCTGTCAAAAGATTTTCGTAGGGCTGGTTTGAAGGCTTCATTGGGGTCTTCTAACTCAACTGTGGTATTATGTTTCACGATGAGCTGTGGGATATTTATTGATTATTTTGAAGCTCTCAACTGGCTAAACAGCTGTTTAATTCGAGAAAAGGAAAGATTATAGATAAGTTTGATAGATTTCGATGAGAGGTATGTAAAAGAAAGCTAATTTTTATTTAATTCCACATTCATTCCACGCTGAAGAAGGAGGAATAACGACCGTGCTATCCGTTCAGTATAGAATCGTTGAAGGTCAATAACTCATAAGTCATTCAATAAAAACGTATTCTATTATAATAGTCCAAATTAATAGCATTTTAACTATTTTACAACAATTGTGTCAATTTGTTCTTCTCCCAAAACGTCATTAAAATGACCGAATAGTGCCATTCTTTTGACAGTTTTCCCAACAAGGAATTTTATTTCCGCCCTTTCCCACCGGCCTGACCAAAACGCAGTTTCAGCATAGCGCTAAAAATACAAGCTATGAAGTCATATATACACAACCAGTGAAGAAGCATCGAAAAGTGCGTGCGTTCAACCATTTTTTGTTGTTGCTGCCCTAGCTCTCGAGTGTTTTCAACTGGCCAGCGCTGAAGCATTCTGTGTGTGGCAAGATAAGTTTGGAAGAAAAAGCGTTGTAAATTGCCCAGATCTGCGTTCGATCGGGTCAACTTTACTGTATTAACATTCCGCTGGACAGTGCATACGGTGGTGTCACGAAAGTAACACAAATCCGTCACATCGGAACAACCACCCGAACGCAATCGTCGAACGTCACCAGCTGCACTTAGGACAATTTAATTACAAAGGTAACATCATCATTATCCCCGTAACACAAGGGGGTGGCTTATAGTTGACGGAGAAATCGGTACGACGTTTGCTAAATTTGATTGGCCAACAATAGCTGGTTGAATGGATTACGACGTTTGATAAGTTCCCTTGAAAATGATGCACGATGGTGCGTCTTAAGCAGCAGGCTGCTTGATCATGATGAAATATACGGTGCACGGTTCCTCGGTGTTAGAGAGAGGGAATCAGTACGGTGCGAATTACGTCAACCAGTCAAAGTAAACCATGGCGTTCGGGAAGCAAAAGCATCTATCAGGGTTATACTCTTTTTGCTGCTCTGAACTGCTGTGCTGTGTGGGCCATGTCAAGCTCGCACCTGTGCTTATTGAATAAAACAACAAGCACGCGTGCAAAGGCAAAACGCTAATTATCGAACCCCCTCCCCTCAAATGGGTGGAGGAGTACCGAGCAGTATCGTTCTTCAGGTGGTTTGAAAACGCAGCAGGGTCACAAAGGAGGGAGTTCTGTAAAGTTCTATTTGCTGCGAGCGAGAGACCTTCGGATGCGAAATTGGTCCGGAGCATCCGAAGCAGGAGGAGGAAATGGACGGTAGCAATGGCCTTGTACGACTGTGTGTGTGTCTGTGCGTGTGGGAGTTGTGTCGAAATTTTGTTGATAATTTACACACAAGAATAAAATTTCGCTTGCGAAGGTAAGCAAGCGGTATGGCGATGATGGCGATTTTGGGTGGTGTTATTTCGTTTGGCCATTTCACCACTCATCCTTATCTGTGAAATGTGATTCAACGCTCCGTTATCTTCGTGGCGCTTTTGACGTGAACATACTTTGCATAGTTCATATAGATTTTTTGTAATATTCGTTTAATGTAATATGCAAATATGCAAATCAATCATATAATCTGGCCAATATTGTTTAAAGGATTGTTGCACAAAGAAAGTGCTAACAAGCAAAGTATTTCGGGTTGTTCTAGCTATGCAGCGAACAGTCACGCGGCCCGTGTTGGCAAAGCATGACTTTGGAGCTAAAATGCAACATCGAACACATGCTCTTGAGGGGATTGCATGTTAAAGCGAATCGCATGTTCAACTATGAACCCAACGCCCCCCCTTTCCCCTTTGTGAATAATATTGCCTAGAGTTTGCGATTTTGGTAACACCGTAGATTCCTGATTCCAGACTATTGGTATGGTCGCAAATTTGGTCTTTAATTGATGCGAATCAGTAACAGCGTCTCAATTAGATCCTAATTAATGTTTCCTTTAAATGAATACCCGCAGATGACGAAAGATGGGCCACCACCGTACGGGTTCGTACCACCACCATCCGCACCACCGAGCTATGCGCAGGCCGTGGGAGGTGTACCTCCGTCCAGCCCGTTCACTCCGCAGCAACCGGTACTGACCGGTGCACAGATTGTGACCACGGTCGTACCGATCGGGCCACAATCGACGCACATGATCTGTCCCAGTTGTCATTCGGAAGTCAACACCAAGACGACGACATCGCCGGGAATGATCGCTTACGTGTCCGGTTTCCTGATCGCACTATTTGGGTGAGTATAATGTGCGCATGCGTCACGCTCACTTTTGTTTTGTGTCTTTTAGGAAGAAGATTCACCTTTTGTCCAGTGTAGGAGAAGAAATGTACAATGCAGAACTCAAAATAATGCGAATTAAGTTGAAAAATCTATAACATGATGCAATGGTTTTAAATATTTCGAAACATAGACCTTCCACATGGACAACCACCTGCGTGTTAAAACAGGATTCAGGGTAGTAATAGGATAAAATTGATGAGTTGATGGCTTGTGTTTTGTAAAATAAGCAAATAGAATAGCTAGGGGCCACAAACGTCGTATGTACGAAAACTTCATATTTTCAATCAGTCAAAGTAATTGGCAAGAGAAGCTTATAATGCAACCATTGGATGCCAATCCAAACCAATAATTAGATGATCAGTCGGATGCTTGAATTAAAACTGAAACTTTCTCGGGAACATCCCTATATTTTTGATAAAAATAAGCCAAATGTGCTATTGTTGGAGAGAGAGAGCTTTAATACCTAACAGTTTTCCATCACAGAACAGGATTAATATTTGCTCAGAAATCAGAAATTTCTTTAAGAAAAAGTTACTTCCAGTTCCTTTAAACGTGTTGTAACCACGTCACGTTTACCTTTGATTCTAGAAGTTCTTTGCTATTCTATTTCGTATTTCTAATCTGCTTCGGCATGTTTCCTTTACGAGCAATTTTTAACTGGATGGATCTTATCAAGCTTGGCGTAGGCAACGTTATTGAACCTAATTCACTTTTAGATTTAAAACAAAAAAAACATGCAATCTTTAGTATAGATTACCATGAATTTGCTATATAACGTTATCAGTAAACATAGCAATACGGCCAGGCCGTTCTAACTGAATAATAAAAAAAAATATCAGCAAACATAGATAGTTTCAGACAACTGGTTACAAACAAAAATCAGTCAATATAAAACTAGGTTGTCCTAATATAATTGTTTATTCCTGCATTTCGCTTTTTCTTTACGTTCGCTGTAGTATAAGCGCTACACTGGTAACAATATACAAACAAACAGCAAACCTTGATGATTGAAGCGAATTACGGAATTGTTATACTATTCCGTATTTTTTAAATAAAATTAGTTAAGTTATTATTTTGAACTAGCTTTCCGTTACTAAAATTCCTGGAAATCGTTTACATGAGCTTCAATATTCAGTATTTACAGTGTTAAAACAAATTAACAATATTGCTGTTCGAGATATTATTACATTATAACGTAGTTTAGGTTATTTTAAAATCGTTTAAATCGTTTTAAAATCGACAGTTGACATAAATGAAGATAACCAGAAGAGAGAATGTCGTGCGGTGTGCTGATCCATGAATTAGAAGCTCGTTCAACGATGAGAAAACATCGCACACCACGCGAGAGGAATTCAAAGAGAGACAGGGCTCGCGAATTAGGTTAAAGATCAGGCTTCGGCAGCGGCAGGATCTAAAACGTGCCGGGTTGTGAACCCGATAGGATAAAGTCAGAAGCAAATCAGCAAGTACTACGTGAGGACCAGATTTTTACAAAAGTTGATTCAATCTCCCGATCATCAACGAAAGTGAATTCAGTAATTGGGAAATTGCTCGCCTGTAGTAGAAAGTTCTAGGCACCTTTAGAATGTAATAGAATGCACCAAAGTTTAAAGGAATGTAATTAAATACAAATATAATGCCTTAGACGGGTAGGAATTATGTCAATAAATGCCAATGAATACGTGAAGTATTTGAGAATAAAAAAATCTAGCTTTTGCACGCTGGACAGGCTATGAGTAATTTAAATCATGTGATCTAGAAATGGCAGTTTAAAGCTTTTCCAAACTAGTTGTACCAAAGAAGAACCAGTTTTGTTAATGGCACCATTTGTTTAGGATTAATATATAAGGCCTTACTAAAATTGATAAAATTAATTTGTTTCCTGTTTTTTTTTTACGTTGTTAATTTTAGATGCTGGTTAGGATGTTGCCTAATACCGTGCTGCATTGACGAATGTATGGATGTACATCATATGTGTCCGCACTGTAATGCGTATCTGGGACGGCACAGGCGATAAGCCACAGCGCTTAACGGCGGCAGTACACACGTCTGTGTACACTGATACATCGAGAGGTTCAATTGTAAGAAGAAAAAGAAATGGAACAATTGGTGGAAGGAAGAATATGTCCAATATGTGTGTGTGTGTGTCTGTGCTTAACGATTCCAAATCCAATATGCTTCAATACGAGACTATCGGTGTCCTCTTGTGTTCTTGGATCTTGAGCTACTTTACTACCACTACACAACCTGTTACTAATTGCAGCTAGAATTGACAGCTGCCATTTACGGCGTTAGCCCATGTAGAGAGTGAATTGATAAAAACGGATTGATTCTAACAGCGATTGGTAAATTTGGCGCGATAAAGTCCAAAAAGAAAAAGAAAAGAGAATACAAAAACCTCAACGTCGAGTGTGCTTATTACAAGCCTTTTTCGATGCGCTTCGAATTCTCACATTCATTATGTGCGTGTGTGTTTGCGTGTATTATGAAAACTTTAGAATGTGGTTAACACAATTAACGAGTATCGTACGTATACTAAATTCTTCGTTATTATTGATCGATCGTTTGGTTCTATTGACAACGCACTTCTATCCCATTCTCCTTATCTTTCCTGTCGACTCGATTCCCACAGAGCGTAACGGAACGCCTAAACTGCGTTGGTAAATAGTTGTAGTTTTTAAATATACTCTTGGTTTGTGTGTGAACGTTTGTTCACCGGTGCACACGTATGCGGTACTACTATTAACACACATTGTTCGGATACAACCGATGATTTATGCTCGCGGAAGGGTACGTGCCATGGGCGTGTGTTGGCCATCGTGTTATTGCGAGGATAAAATTTGACAAACCGTTTTGCATTAATGTTAGCCTGAGTTGAACACTCACGAAATGAATCTGATTTAACGCTAGGGCAAAATTGTCTAATAAACCGAAATGATATTAACGTAATAAACATAATCAGTGTAAAGTTTTAATTGGTGGTGCGTACAGTTGGGCGGGCCTTTTCTTTGAGATGATAATAATATCACAATGCTGCTGACATCACACGTCATTACGCGCGTAACGCACACTTGAATCTAGAACATTTTTGCTATTGCTCGTAACGCTCAAGAGGTCTTATCATCCAAAGGATTTCTAATCACGTCGCGTGAATATCAGTCGTCTATCTATCAAGAGAGCTCACCCTACCCAGCAAATCGGTGGTGAAATGAGTCATATTTTCATCTCATCGTTCAAAGATCATTTTCGTATAATACGGCTTATTCCACGAGGTTGGATTTGCCACTGGTGGACATTCTACAATTTTACGAAAGATAAGCTCATTACTAATATTAAGAGATAATACATTTTGATTGTGTTTTTCGTACAACGTTTGACATACTGGAATGGGAAAAATCGGAAGAAAAGCATGCAAGTCAGCAAAATAAGAAGGAATTTTTCCTTAAATGAAGTAAACTATCAATGCTACATGATCCTTATTTCCGTTACATAACCCGGCATGTAATGAAAATTATATAAACATGTCAATGGTCATCGCCTAACATGCTCATGATGTCAATAAAAGCCAAAAATTGATAGGCCAATCGTTTTGATGGACCCAACTATGGCTGCCAAGTAATTGCTAATTCAAACAGCATGATTTCGCGCTCGCCACGCTCTCGCTATGGCGTTATTATTGACGGCAGTAACCCTCATCATTCATGCAAGATGTCGAACGATTACGAGTGACTGGTGATGGAATAATTTTGCTCGTATTTCCGCTAGTGTCCAGGTATAAATTGAAGCCCAATCACCCAATCATCCTCACTGCGGCGCCGGTTAGTGTGATTCTGTGCAACGGATGCATCTGCCAGGCACAATGCATCATCATTGGGCAATGGGCAACCGTGCGATACTGCGGGGCTACGCATTGATAATCCTACCGGTGGTGGTGGTGATGGTGGTAGGGTTAGCGTGCGGCAAGAGCGTTACCGTTAAGAGCAACGATTACAGTGAAACAGTTGCTACATTTGTGCTCCGCTTTATACGTGACCATAAAGGCTTAAAGCAGGGCATCGTTTTCGGGTGTGATCAGAAGTTATTGCTCATTTACAAGGTTTTATCGCAATTGACCACCGCCGGCGTACGGGTAAGGACGGTGTCTACGGATCCGAGCGCGTCACTTAGCGCGGACCAGGCTGAGCACGAGCGGTTTTCGAGCACTCTTCGACGGTCGCTCGAATTTCATCAATTTGTGCTGCTCGATATGGCTTGCGAAAACGCACCGGATGTCCTGAAACAGGTGAGCAGGTTGTTTATCCTAATGGGGTTCGTCGAAGCGAACCGTTGTCTGGTTGGCACATGAATAACATGTGGCGCTTTGGTGCAAGGGAACAATACTCTTTACTCGCCTAACGGCGTGCGTGAAACGGGATCCCCGGCTGTACTCTTTCGATAAAGGACAAAGATATTCTCTGTACTGGTTGGTAATAGTGTCTGCAGCTTTCATCGCAGTAAGGCTTAACTTAACGGTGACTGACGTTATGGGAGAAGTTAATGTGTATCGATGCAATAAGGTACGATTGTAACTGGAGCTGCGTAACACCAGCAACCGATTCGGGTTTAATATTTCCGATGTCTGTAATTGATCCATTTACAACCCATTTTGTACATTAGCTTACGCGATTTTTTAAACCAATTAGAACAAATAAACTCATTCTTGATGGTGTGCCTATCTGCTGCAGGCTTCACAATATGAACTCTTCAACGCATCATTCCATTGGCTGATAATTGATAAAAATTACAATAGCATCGTGGACGGCGAACAGATGGCCGGCGGTGCCGGTGCCCGGTTTTCGACTACTGGTTCTATCACAGTCAAGAACCGTGCCGTGTCTGCGGGCAAAACGGCTAGCTCAATGCAATCCACCGTCAACGATACTGTGCTGCTGGACAGTAGTAGTACGATCGACCGTGGTGGTGATGGTGGTCAGACAGCTAACGTCAACACTGGAGCGAATGCCAAGGGCGATACCTTCGAACTGCTTGCAACAATGAACGTTAGCATCAATGCAGAAATAACCGTTGCAAGCCCTACGGACGCATCCTATCGGGGATTCACACTCTATGATCTCTGGTAATCATCCGTTTCCATTGTTTGGACGTGTTGCACTCGTATCCTTTCGGTACACTAGCTGAGCGAGGATAGCACGTCTCGCTTGTCATTATCGGTTAGCACCTTCGCTTGCTTCTTCCACACTTATGCACACACACACACACTGCATCATAATCTTTCATTTTTCATGTGCCGTTGCGATTAGCTGTTATCGGTGCGTGCAAACAATCGTGTAGTAGTACTTGGTGCAGCAAATCAATACAACGATGCTTTACGCCGTTTAGAAAAAAAACATATTAACCCGACCCGACCCAAGCCGCAGTAGACAGATTAGTCAATTATTATAGAGCGACAAAACAAAAAGAAACACGTGTTTCCGCCCGGGTTCGAACCGGGGACCTTCTGCGTGTGAAGCAGACGTGATAACCGCTACACTACGGAAACGTTGACAATGGTGGGCTGCAGTATGATTGGTTGTTTGGTTTAGAGGGTCTCATATAACAATAAGTTTAACAATAACATTCGTCTCTGACTGAAGTATGGGTTTTTTAGAAGTAGCTTAGGTAGTGTGTATAATTAAAAACATATTTGTATTAGGGAAAAGTACATAAAGGTGGACACAGCGAGAAGGATAGACTCACTCCATGTCAATTTGGGCATACCACGCCTCCTCTTTCTATGTGGACGGCCTAAAAGGACTTTAAGGACTGGGTCTTCAGGTGCCATTCTCATGACATGATCAGCCCACCGGAGCCAGGCGGGTCTAGAGTTCTAGAGTAGAGCCGCACGATGATGAGGTCATCCGAAATCTCACCGTTGTTGCTCTTACGTTGTCCTTCCACAACATCTTCCTCTCGAACGCGACTAAAAGGGTATCATGAATTTTGGACAGAGTCCATGTCGCAGACATGAGTACTGGGACTATAAAGGTTGGATAAGAGTAGAGCCGCACGATGATGAGGTCATCCGAAATCTCACCGTTGTTGCTCTTACGTTGTCCTTCCACAACATCTTCCTCTCGAACGCGACTAAAAGGGTATCATGAATTTTGGACAGAGTCCATGTCGCAGACATGAGTACTGGGACTATAAAGGTTGGATACAGTTTGGTCCGATATTCTTACGTGAGCGAGTTGTATTTTTAGGAGCTTGTGCCGCTTAAAATTTGTGCTCTTCTATCGCACTAGCGCTCTCTTTCACGACCTGTTTGCTCTGATCCTACGGGAACCTAATTGAATTCGCCCGCTTTTCGCACAGGAATGAGTTTTATGTCGCTAAGTGCGTTATTTCCTGTTTTGCCCTGGCGTCCCTACGGCCGCATTTCTATCGTAACCTGGTGAAAATACGTAACATCGTAACACACCTGGTGAAATAATATCGGTTATATGCTATTCCTCGCACAGAGGCGAATGAGGTCTCTAAGACCCAAAGCCTCTATAAAAAAGAAGCTGTTCCTCGCACGACACTGTTAAGGCACCTCACAAAACCAGATATGTTACAACGATTAGGGCGACTTGATCCTGTATTTTATTAACAACAAATAGAAGAACTGAAGCAACATATTTTGGAGGTTAGAATCTACTGATATGAGTAGATATATTTACTGGGTCTTTCCCGAATATGTCAAAACTGCAGGACATAAACTATGTTTTTTTTATTAATGGCAAACACTGAATGAATGACATCTAAATAGTCCATTAATAGATGGTAATTTTCATAAAATTTAAGGATTGTGATAGTTCATAATTATTGCAATTTTATATCAGAAGATCTAATATTTTTTCTTAAAGGATCGGTCTTTACCTAGTTTCCTATTCATACATTTTTGCACTTCAATAATCGCATTTATTTACTTATAATTCTTATTTTCTTCTAATTTTATTTACTGTAAAGATTATTTTACGAGTCGTACAAGGGATACACATTTTCTTTATTTTATTTATTTGTTGTTAATAAGTTACTTGATCATCAATTTATATTTTGTTTATTTGATGGATTGTTCTTTTAGCAATACGGCCAGGCCGTTCTAGCTGAATAAAAAAAATATATTGTTCTTTTAAATGCTTTTGATTTTGATCATGATTTATTTATTGTAAACGTTTATAGATATTAATTTATTTTTACCAGATACCATTAAATAGTAAATATTAAATTTTTATTTCCATTCAACACCATCGTGAAGATTCTTGCTCATGTTTTTCTCTGTTCTGCCGTTTCGGTTACAACGTGCTTCGCCTATGCATTTTGTGCAATCACAAGGTAGAAAAAATAGGAAAAAACCACCAAGTATAGTTTCATAACCCCAACCGTGCTTCGTCTTTGCTGCGCTTTGGAACAGGAATCCTGGCTTCATCAGTGGCGGTAAATTGAAAATAGAACCGCTGGGCAGATACACCGCAACCGAAGGGCTGCTGATAGCAAGGCGCGACACGACCGTGGTCCGCCGGCGGAACATGGACGGGCTGAAGCTAAAGATAATGACCGTGGTGACACAGAAACCACACCGACCGTTCGAGCTGTACCTTACGACGCCACAGAACACCCATCTCGATTCCGTCCATCGCTACAACTACGGCCTGATGAGCATGCTGAAGGATTTCTACAACTTTACGTAAGTCCTTGCGCTTGTGACGCTCGGGGAAAGGTAAAGTTCGATTCATTAGGCGCGCGCGCGCGCCCCCGATGGTGGGGCGAATTGTTGAGCTTGGGTGCCGCTCTTGTGGTTTAACTTTTCACACATGATTGATGATTATTATGACGCTCGAGCCACGAGCCAGATACGTTCGATGGTGATGATGATGATGTTTGTCGATGAAGTTGGGCTAGGTTAAGCGACAGCGTACGGGCTGGCGATGTCCACTGCCCACTGATAAAGTGGCGCCCGGCGTCAAGGGTCGAAGCGTGTTTGACAGTTTGGTGGGGTGCCGGTAAACATGGTTGCCTGCGGTTCAATCTTGGCGATGGTGTTGTGCTTTAGCTTCTTCGTGGAAGATGCAGGTAAGCATTACCAAACACTTTGCAAGAGCTGATAGCTGATAGTATCGAAGGATTCTGTGTGTGCTATTGACTGAAGTTTAAATTTTTCTTTTTAATGTGTTGCAGTTACAGAGACCTTTCTTACGTTGTTTTGCTTTGTAAAAATGGGCCAACAAAAGAGCCTATAATGCACGCGAAATTGCAACCATTTATTGATCGTTTTGCTACAACATTTCTTCCAGTTGTTGAAGGAAGCTTCACGTTCGCTTCCCGTACGCCACGAAAGACAACATCGTGTGATGCAACACGCTCGCCCCATAGCAATAATGTCGATGCTTCTTTAGCTAACGTCACCGAACACGGAACAATATTGAGAAAAGCGAGGACAATCTTCTCCGTTGCCGGTGCCGGAGATGCAGCAAGCCTCGCGGGAACAACTGTGTCGCCGGAAACGTGCCTGGATGGATCGCTTCTCGTAAGCCATCGTAAGCTGTCACCGATGCGGCGTAACTATTGGTGGCACCGAGAAACGGTTGGTATCAGGCACAATGCTGCTGGTGATGATGTGCCAGGATTTGGAGGCGCATCAAACGCGGTGTCTGGCTATCGGTAAGGTGTAAACGATGCGTTATTGTTTGTGTTGATGAGCGTTGTCGTACATGATTCTAGGGCAGTGAAATGAAACCGATCGTCACAGGGATGTGGCCACCGTATGTGTTGTATGCTGTTGTGATGGGATTACATTTTCTAATAAATACCATTACACGTGCAGTATTTGTGACCACAAAAAAAGTTTGACTAAAAACTTCCAAAATATAAAATAGAAAAAGCGAGCTTTTGACAAGCATTATGCACAACAGTTTGATTCAATCGTCTAAAATTGATTTCCAAATGGGTTCGAACTTTCGAAGTTGTTGTGTTCTGCCTAGGGCTTTCTCTCGCCGGTACAATCGAATTTGGCAGTGTGTTGAAGCCCTCACTTAGCTTCAAATTCAATGCCCATCAATTGTTAGTGTTTTTAAGCAACATTGCATGCACCTTGCCACAGCATTGATCGTGTGTACGGTGGTTTTACTAGTTTCGTCAGATTTGTTTCTTCTTCCCAGGTGCTTAACGTTGAGGCTCGGTCGGTTTGCACCAGTTTTTTGGGCAGCTGCTGCATCATTAGTGGAATGAGATTTACCTTTTGTGTGCGAGTGCAATCGGTAGTTGCAGGCAGCAGTTGCACGGCACCGATCGTACACACCCGAGAGTCAAGCGGATGTACGTGAGCGGAAGTATCCGTTGGGAGGCGTAGGAATTGGGCGGTATTGCCCGTTCACCGGAAGAAAATCATTATTACAAGTAACATTTTTCATTTCAATCAGCAAATGCAAAGTTTGTCCGTATTGAACTGATGCATCTTTTTAATGGTGTCCCCGTTTGCCGAAGAAAACTAACGATGATCAAAATGATGGTGTACCGTGTGGCGTTGTTGTTGTTCGCTCTCCATATTGTCCTTGTCCTGTTGTCGTCTCCATTTCTCGAGTCCCCGTGTGTGTGTGTTTTTTTTTGTGTTCCATGCACACTACATGTCGAATAACAGTCAGTTTCTTTGGTTTGGTTCTTCTATTTCGGTATCCAACACACACACACACACACACACAGTTCCACGGGTGCAGCCGGCTCATCTCGTTGGCGATGGAAAATATGCCACTGGCTATATCCGGTGGATTGTCGTCAGCTCGTTCGTTGCAACGATGGAGGTGGCGCTGGATCCACGGCACACAATTGCCATAACAAGACCGTCGTCCCGGCAAACATATCGTCGACGCATCGATCCCATCCGGGAGACGGAAACGACGGCGCCAAATGCAATTATAAAGCGGAAAAGGTATCGAAAAGCATTTTACTCTTTCTCGGAGGCGTGTGTCAACAAGGTAACTTAGCAAATGGATTTTTTTTTTACTCTTTCTCTCTCTCCTGTATCTGTTTTGTGTTGTGCCACGGCGCATGGTGCACGTTTTGTTGTAAAGTTTCTGGTTTGTTAGCCGGGCTATGGTTGGGAGCGATGCTACGGATTTGAATGTAGCAATGGTGCTTCCCGATTTCGGTCGTTGGGCCACACATTGTGTTCACTTTCGAGTGTAGGTTTGGTGTGTGCGAAAACATACATTGGAACTATTTCGATTTATTTGAATTTCGCATCAGCAGTTTTAAAAAGTAGATGTTAAGCGATGATTTCATCGCCCCGATGGCGAAGGTGTGGGCATTAGACGTAAATTGACATATACCTGTAAAGTTTGGACTTATTTCTTTTGTTCGGTTGTGTTTTAGTTTTAATGAAAATTGATTTGCTTTTAGATAAAGCTGATTGTTAGCCATGTTTTTTTAGTTGCAGTGAGCATTGCTAGTGTTACAAATTGTAGATGAAATAATTTTGAGAATGTTAGACTAACAAATCGATGTATTTTTTGGTTAGCATTGAAGCTGCTTTACGGCACATTATCTATTCCAAAACTATGCTTTAGCCGTGTACATGAAAGTATAAAATCCTCTATCGTTTACATTGAATCTTACTCGAATAAAAAAAAACAAATTTTGCATTAAAAAAGGAAGGAATTGCATAAGTATTATATCTTAAAGGAATTTCATAAGTATTATATCTAAAAAGGCTCATTTCTAAGTACGTTTATTAAGCTTCTGCACATGCTATGGGTACTGTACCAGGGACATTTATACATATTTGGAAAGGTATTTTTTGTATTTATGCATAAAAACTGTGAAAGTTGCATGCATGAGTTCACCAAACGTTAAAAAAAATTGTTTAAAATTGTTTTTACGTAAAACGGGAGTCTTTCTTACTAATTGTAATTTTTACCGATTTTTAAAATTATAATTTGCATCAAAAACAAAGCATTTTCGTAGGTGGCCTTATAGTTATGTTGCAAGGAGTAATTTTCAACCCAGAGAAAAAAATATGCAAAATACATGAATTAATCCGTAATTTTTTATTCTCTACAACTTTGTAGAACATCAATTTTATCTATCTTCTCAACTTTTCCAGTTATTCTCAAAAAACAAGTGGCCTTATAGTTGTGTTTTCGCACTGTATTATCAATCGATTTTTAACAGCTTTTGAGAAAAACAACCAAGAGACTGCAAATGCAGATCTATTTCTATGAGTACTATTCCAGATCGAAGGAATTGGAAATAATCAGGATAATTCTAACTTTGATGTTACTACTTTATCGCCTGGTGGGTTTTATCGTTGTGAGTCATTGATCCAGAGATTCTAACACTTATGATAAACGTTAAAAACATTCAAAGTGTGACGTCTATCCTAAAGACTTTTAATCAACTTCAATAGCTTCTATCGGAGGACCTTATCTATTGATTATGGAGGTGAGATAGAGTAGCAACTAATCGCCGAATCAGGAAGAGTTGAACAACTAAAAACCATTATTTTTAACATATTCAAGGCTAACCAAATATTATAAAACAGTTCGGAATATTGAGATCCCCGTGAACCTAAGCAACAATCCCTTTGATCTATACTAGACATTGTGTTCATTAACACTTAATTTGACTGTCCATTCAGCCTATGTATGTCCAAACGATACTTAAGAGGTTCGGTACTTCAACTATCTATGAGTCTGAAGCTAACTTGCTTGCTAGGTCGAGTTTCTGGAGCATGCATTTTTCTTTTGTTGGCACAACAGTCTTGAGTAGTGTAAGCCTGATATTTCTGGATTCTTTAGCATAATTGTGTTGAAGTTGAATAGTGAGTCTTGCATATGGACCAAATTTTATTGTTACCTGGCACATGGAAGTTAGCCGAATGCGAACACCTGTTCTCTTTAAGTTGGCTGACGATTCATATCGATAGTTTATAACGTCTTTCTTTTTCCACCTTACACAAAACCAAAATATTTTGTTATGGTTTAATGCTCTCAACTAAATTGCAAGATCTGTATACCGCACCCTGTATCTGTTGATTTTGAGCGATATTGTTATCCTGATTAGCATATTGTTTTCCTGACATATGTCCTATACAATCAATTTTTCAAATATACGTCAGTACCATTTAGTTTGAGCTATAAAAAAGTCCCTCTTTAGTCAAGATAAATCATCAAGCAAATATTTAAAGCTTCCTGTCGCTATCTTTAAACCCAAGTCACCGGTGATTGTAGCTATGGAAGTTTGAGTTCCGGTAGTGCTAGTGTAGAACAATACAAACACGGTAAAAAAGACAAAAATGAATCACATTCTAACGTTTAATATATAAATTAAAACCAATTACCAGTAACGTACCAATTATCTTCCACTACTACAAGTAAAGGCAAGAAAAAAAGGCCCCAGTGTACAGTAACTCCTGACGAAAATACAATTCCATTATTAACTACGCATCCAAACCACACGCGACCAAAGAATCGTAGGCGGTACGGTTAAAAAAAGAAAACAAATAAATGCTCAATCGCAATGATTGATTCAGGCATTATTATCGTCCGTTTTCCAAACTCTTCCCGGGCGACATCCCGAGCCCAGTGAGTGGGAAGAGAAAATGAAGTTTCGGAAAATAAAGATAAACTCACATTACCAACTCTCGCACATGCCTGTTGGTATGATTTGAAAAGTTTAACCATCCCACCCCGCCCCAAACCCGTTTGCCGCATCCATCTGATTCGCGGTATTGTTGCGCTGTCAGTTCGTTTTGTGTTTCGCATGTGAAGCTGAAACTGACAGCGCAACATTTCTTGACACGGCGAATATCAATCATTTGGAGCACATCCGGAGAGAAAACGGAAAACACTTCCTTGGACGCCGTGGTAGTGGCTTGTGCAGCAGTCGGCCCAAGTAACAGATAAACGTTGTTGGGATAAATGTTATGATCGACGTTAGTTGCCGGCGGCCATTGGTAATGGTTGATATTGAGGAAACATTAAATTTGGAATGATGGTACTAAAGTATTATTAGCAGTTTATCGATAGGATGTTTGAGAAGAAATGGAACTAATTTAAAGATGAAAAAATTAGTCCCATCACTTTTCAATGGTATACCCAAGCATGGTGAATGGGGTAGAGTATAGCCTAACAGGGGTTGACTTACGCTAATAGCTTCGAAAAGCCTTTCCTCCACACTCGGCCAACGTGCGTTGCCACATTCCATCAACAACCCACGACCGGTTCGCACTGGTAACCGGTGTGTGATGTGTGAAGTCTAGTGGCCGTATTGTGTGGAACCCATAAAGCTTGTATCAGTTTTCCGCACCACCAAGTACACCTTCAAACCTCCGTGTCCTCCCCCGTATGGTTCGCAGTTGTGTGAAATGCTTTTTTCTCGTATTATTTTCGTTCCATTTAACAGGATTATCCGAGATACCGCACCTATCATCCGGCAGATGTACGTCATTTTTCATCCTGCTCTTCGGCTACCTCATGTACCAGTACTACTCGGCCAGCATCGTCGGCACGCTGCTAATGGAGCAACCGAAGAGCATAAAAACGCTGCGGAATTTGATTGACAGCCGCCTAACGCTCGGGATCGAGGATATTCCCTATTCCAGAGATTACTTTGTGGTTAGTGTTTGATTGAAATTTATGCTATCTAGCCCGCTGGTCAGCCCCGGTCACCCCCGGTCGATAGGTTGATCCTGGCACGATCAACGTGCAGCTCGCTCGGCAACCGTCCAAGGCGCTGACCCACCTTGACGAAAGTTGTCCGGCACTATTGTTGTACCACGCTTTTTCAATTGCCATTTTTCGCACGCCTCAAATAAAGTCCTGAGAAGTCTAAGACCCGGGGACTATGTGCCTTCAAACGTCCCCGGGCGAATCAATTTGGATGGGGGCAGCAACAAAAAAAAAAGATGTCCGGAATGGCAACGAAAAAACAAAATGTGGTCCAAAAGACACGAATCCAAGCTACAATAGAGAGAGAGAGAGAAAGAGCGAGAGAAAATGCAAATATTTTCAGTTGCATCAACCACGCTCTAGCCATTCACGCTAGATCGCACCTCGGCAGGCACGCAAGCATACATCTCCAGCTGTGCCAGTGCAAATAGATTAGGAGAGCGTGTACGCAAATAGATTAGATGGGAAGCACAAATACATCCGTCCAATGCATCCATCCATCCAGCCACCCATGCACAACCGAAACGCCGAAACGGTGGCTCGCTATGTCCGGCCATGTTTTTTTTTTATTTTGGGCAACCTAAACTCGCTCGGACTCCACAAAAAAAAAATGTTAAAACAATGGCCGCCAGTTCGACAGCAGCACCGGGACCACCTTTGTGTGGCCTGCTCACGACGTTCCGTTGCGTTTTTCCGTTTACGCTACGTAGAACGCGTTGCTGAATGTTCCGCATCGAAAGTGGTTCTCGCATTTATGGTTGTAGCGCTTTTTTTTGTTTTGCTTTGGTTTCGTTTTTGCGTCCCCACTGCCTGATCCGATACTTTCCATTTGCACGCTTTCTTCTGTATCATTCGCGCGCGTGTGTGTGTGTGTGTGTGTGTGTGTGTTTGGGGATTGCTTTGTTTCGCTGGAACCTCCAAAAATTGTCCTTAAAAACACTCCAAACACTCACCACCATGCTCGTGGTGTCCCACACGGGACTCCATTCCAGCGCACGACGGATGCTGATTCGCTGGAACTGCACCGGACCCGGATCGAGTACTACGAACCGCGAGCAGGACGCAACGAGTCCCACTTCCTAGCGGCGGCCGACGGTTTGCAGCTGGTCCGGGACGGTGGTTACGCCTTTCACGTGGCCATTTCGGCGGCCTACCGCATCATCCGGTTGACGTTCAGTGAGCGGGAAATTTGCGAACTGAGTGAAATTGATATGTTCCCCGTCTGGTCGCAGTGGATGGTGGCGATCGTGCAGAAAAACTCACCGTATCGCGATGTCATAACATACGGGTAAGGTTACGGGTGATGATGGAGTGGGGCATGGTAAATTGCACACCGGCGCACACCTATTAGCACGCTTTCGTACGGCCATCACACAGCAAAAACCGGTTCGTTTGTGCCGTGGGTGTGAGGGCTTAGGTGTTGGTCTTGCTTTCCGACACGGTATTATTAACTCAGCAAAGGATTGTTTGATATGATTCTTATCAGTTTTTTTGTGTGTGTGTGTGTGATACCGGTAAACACTTTAACCGAGAGTATTGCGAGAGATTTATTAGCACCATTCCGCGAGGGTGCTGCTGTTGTATACATTAAGTAAATAGAAACGTAGCATTAATCTATCTTAGTGAAGGCATATTGTAGATGTTCGTTCACGAGTAATCGTACAGTACGTTATTTATTTCGCTAATCGTTCACCAATTATGTTCGATCATGGAACTATTAGGTGCGCAAGTTAATAACGGCCGTTTTGAAATCAATGTGGCGCGATTTTGATGTTATCCAAATGTCATTAATCATGTTCTGGAATGTTATAATCAAGGCGTGTGATGTACTACAATAGATGAGAGATTATTTGGTGTGAGTGCATGTTCTTCTTTCTTGAAAATTTCTGATTTTGAGCCGAGTAAGCATATCGAGAATTTGTGAATGCTTATGGAGATGCTACAATTGATGGCTTTACTGGCGGAAAACTAGAGCCAAACGCAAGCAAAGCTCGTCATGTGTGGTCCAGCGGCACAATAAAAATAGTTTCCTGCACAGAACCGTGACGAGAGACGGGAGAAGTAGATATTGTTTATATAACGCAAAACGCAAACAATCATGGCGACCGATCACCGGTCATACCCCAACATCATCAGCTCGGCCAAACATCCGCAGGTCGAAAGTTATGCTTGGTGGGACCAGCTCGGGCATCATGTATTGTGAACTTCTGATGCGTTCACTGCGTGAAAAACGGCCACAATACTCATCATGGCACGACAAAGTAATTCTGCTGCATGACAACGCTCGGCCAAATGTGACGCAACTCGTAAAAAACTATATCAATACCCTCAAATGGGATATCCTGGCTGATGGGTTGGCTGATCAGCAGTTTCTGTCGTACGAACAGATAAAGAACTGGTTGGAAATCTGAATTAGTCGCATTTTTCCGAAATGAATTCGCTCTTTACCTGAAAAGTGAAACATAGTAATACAAAATACCCAATGGGCAATACTTTGATTGATCCCCAAACTTATGAAAAAAACGGCCGTTGTTTATTTGCGTACCTAATGCATTCGTCATTCATTTTAAAAGTATGCAATAGCGTTGGACCCGATCCACTACTCTACGGTGAGGTGAAACATCAAGTCTCACCGAAAACCCCGTAACAATGAGCAAGCCACAAATATGTCGTGTGAGTTGTGTGATCGTCAGTTTTTCTTAGCGTTTCACCAACGGGATACTACTCGACCGTACCTTTACGGATGTTTGAAGGATGCCGAGTTTTATGCTCGATTTCAATCATAGTTTCAATAACGCTTCACCTGACTTTCGTCACGGTGGCTGTGGAAAGTCATTCTTGCTGTCGCGAAACATGCGGCGAGGTCGTGTATCGTCGGGTTTGATGGTGATGGTGGTGGCGGTCCTGTGTCCTTACCGATAGACAGTGGCCAATTGGTTTTTACTCAGTCAGCACGGCCAACGACTAGCACGATAGCAGCGGTGGTTGTCGGTTTTTTTTGGGAGGGTTTTTTTTTGTTTTCTCTTTCCCGTGTTGTCTTCATTCGCTTTTCACTGTGCACCTGCTCCAGCTGAATGGAAATGATGCACTTGTCCTTCGTTTTTCTATCGCTATCGTTCCACAACGCTTTTGATGGTGAGGGTTGATGTTTGTTCTGGCTTCGTTTTGCATCGTTTTTCTCCCATCTCCCCCCCATGTACGTGTGTGCGTGTGTGCTCACCATTCTTTTTTTTCTCTTCCACGCTAACGCGACGCTATCGGGATTATCCCGGTGTCCTATGGCCCCGTTCGGTCAGGGGGCCACTAAATCCTGCGGACTAAACTCACAGATTACGCCGGTTGAATGAAGCGGGATTAATGCAGCGGCAGAGACACGTTTGGCAGGAACCGAAACCGAAATGCGTTCGCCAGATTGCCCCAACCGATTTGATCGTCGGTTTGGATGCGGTAGTATCGGCGTTCGTGCTGCTGTGCGGTGGTATTGTCCTGTCCGTTTGCGTGCTGTTCGCCGAAATCCTCTGCCATCGGATCGAACGTCATCGGCACGGATGTCGCCGGCGGCTGGGACGGAATCGTTTTGTAATGATGACGAAGCAGCCTAGCTTAGTGACGGAAGCCGGGAGGAATGATACGGAATTGTTTTACGTTGAATAGGCCAGCCAGCCAGCCAGTTCAGATTTCATCGCAGTTTCCGGTGCGGTTTTGGTCTTAAAATGATGCAGAGTGCTTTAGTGGTGTGTCTATTGTACGGTGTTTGCAAGCGGTAAAGAATGTAAAGGCAAATTCTTTTCATGTTGTTGAGTACAGAGACGTTTGACCTGCGGAACTAGTGTCTAGCTGGAATTTTGATACAGATTTTCATTCAAGCGCACCCAAAATCAATAAATGCAGCAAGCACCTGAGTTTTTGAACACGAGCAATAATTATCAAGTAGATTAACACAGAAAAAACAGATTTAAAACAAAGTAAATGAAGATTTTATGCAAATGCTAAGCAAAACTACTTCTTACAAGTAGTAAGTACGCAATACAAAGAGAGGTTAATTGAAGAAAAAATTAATGAAAATATAAACAAAAAAGTATAAATTTCAATTATAAAACAATAAGTAGCAGTAATAAATGTGAAATGCATAAAAGAGGAAGACTACAAGAAAAGAGGACGCAATAATGAGGTTATGTTACAAATTTTCACTAAGTTCCGATTCGTGGTAACCATAATGTGTAATTTGAAACCCGTGAAGTTTTTCTTGTCGTATGTTTGTAACTATAAATTCATCTGTTCGAGTTCATTTTACAAATTCCTTACACAGTTCATTCGTAATTCATCCTAACTTTCCTAAGTGTCAAACCTATAGCGTAAAGTGGTTTGTGTTTACATTTTCCGATTAAGTTCTTTATTCTTAATTCAATTATTTAGTCAATGGAATATGCATTAAACTAAACCTAATAATAAATTTCACAGATTTGATTAACTTACTAAACATTATATACATTGATTGAAATTGTTCTGTTAATTAGACAAGAAATTCTTCACCTTCTACATTTGTTGTTGAGTTTCACAATTTCATGAAACAAATCGGCTATGAAAGAAACGGTACCAACGCCCAGAAGAATCTGTCCAAGATCTAAGCACTAAAGCACCGGGCATCTTCACGTACTAAAAATGTCGTCCAAAGTATTGCGTGTGAAGAAGCACATGTCTCTTTAAGCTCTTCGCATTTGACAAGTTTATCTCCGACAGGAATGTGTGCCATGGAAAGTGTCTGGAAAACACCGGAAACCGGTTTGTTACAGCGAGCAAGCTACGCGATGGACTGGGCGGACGGGCAACTCAGCCAACCTTCCCACACGGACGAGACCTGCAGTGAACGAACTGCATTCGCCCAAGGTATGCCGGATTGCTGGCGAGTGGATTTAGAGAGTGTCAGTAGTTTGGAGTGGATTTGAGCGCTTGACTAAATTTGGGCCTAAGTTTTCGGGGGCAGGCTGCGAGACGTTCTTTAGCGTTCGTGCGCAAATTGAATCGATCCTAAGCCGCACCGTTTGACGGCAAATGGATATTGGATTTTTGTGTCCCGGTCGCTGCACCCTGACGGCTGACGCTGCTGGCGTCATGGCGTTGCCATGTGCATCGCATCTCCCGTTGATGCATTGTAGTTGGGCGTGCTTTGCCATTTGGTTTACCATCGACAGAGAGAGAGAGAGAGAAAGAGAGAGCGATGCGAAGGCGCGTGCTGCATGACGATTGTAGCCGTGACTTGCCGTGAGCTGAAGCTGTCGCTGCCGCTGCACTATGGCTACTGCTGGGCAGTGATAGTGCGGCCTCATATCCGGAACACCGGAACTGTTTGAAATAAATTTAATTGAATTTTCGATTGGAAATAGTTGGTGCAAAGTTGGGAATACTCTCCCCGTGGGGGTCGCTGTTTTTTTTGCATCCACCTGGAATCTGGATGCATTAGATGCTGAAATAGCGCAGTCCGGATGCAGGATATGAAGGATTGATGTATGACAACTAATCGAATGTTTTATTCAGCTAGGAAATGGGCTGGACTGAAGGATGAAATTATCCCTGCACGGTACACGCGTTTGCCCGTTCAATTATACATGGTCAGCGAGCGTTGGAAATTGGGACAAGGAATGGTTGAGCTTAAGGATGGGTCCGCTTTTTTAAGGCACAAAATCAGAAGATTGAGCAATTGTGGATTTAGATTGGTATTATCCTAATTATAAGCGTGAATTCATACCGCAAATGTGTTGTGCATTTTTAAAGAAATTTGAATCTTTAAAATTGGAATAAATAAACGTAAAAAATAATGCAGTTAAAAACGATTTGTGCACCAACTACACTTCAAACGATATCTTTGTTTGATGGGCGTAAAATATAATGCATTTGGTAGCATCCAAAGCTTTGGTAAAGCTCGCCCAAGCTCGCAGGCTTTGGGAAGCAGTGTGATACAGTGGAATACATACATCATAAACTATGAAGCCAACCGGGCTGATAAATATGTAATAAGATTGCCATTGCCGGTGCAATGTTTGAAATGCGGACTAGACTATACATACAGTTTTTGCAGAATTAAGAGTCTCTAAAAAACACAGGGCAAACAACGAGAATGCAAGCATTAAATATTTATCCAACAACCGTTTCGTGCAGCAGCAGCAACAGCAGCAACAGACGAACGATACGACCAGCTGGCCGGAATGCACAACCATCAAATGTGCAAACACCATCCAGTTCAATCGACGGCCTTGTAAGAAGCTGGAACTATCGTAACGTTCCGGTAAGTCGCTTCTTAAGATCAAGCCAGTTGGAACCGAAAAAAGCATAAGCAATGCGGATTCTGGTCGTAAAGTGTGGGCTGGTAGTGTGGGCCGACTGGTGGCACATCGGTTGCACGCGGTCGTCCGCTACTGAGAATGAGTGGCGGCACGCAAAAGCAAGGTAGCAGCAGCCCAGAAGTGTGCATCTTTTAACCTTTGTGTCGAAGCATTTGTCCTGTGGGGGATCGGGAGAGATAGAGAGCCCCACCGATCCATTGCCGCTGGCAGTTGTTATCGTGGTGGTCGTAGTAGTCGATGCGCTAAGATGCATGAGGGCAATAAAAAAGAAATATTGTACACGGCGTGAACCCACTTGAAGTGAACCATACTTGCACCAGAGTGCAATAAAGACGAACTGATCCAGGGTTCGATAGGATCGTAAGGATGGTTGGCCAGCTGTAGCTATCCCGGATCCAGGCAAGAAGCATTGATTGGGTTGCGGAAGATAGCACGGCCATCGGGGGACAGGAATTTAAGGAATGTGTACTGGCGAGAAGTTCCCGGTTCGGTTTCGGAGCTTTTTGACTTCGGGGGTGTAGCAGCTCGACGAGCTGGTGGAAAAAGCGATTGAGTATTCGGGCGTACCCAACCGATGGAAGTTTGGGTGAGATGAAAGCAGATTTAGCGCGTTTGGCGTGTCCTCGCTGGTGCGGTGGTCCCGTCTCTTTCTCGCTCCGAAGACCTCCGCGTTGGTATGCAAAGCGACTGGTAATGCTTTGGAGGGTTCGTTAGCGTTTGTTCGACATCTGGATTTCCGGTGTAATCCGCACGTAGCAAAACCAGGCAACCTGAAAAATCCTCGCGCCAGGGCATGCATCGGAGGCTGCACCGGAACCGCCGGTAAAATCACCACGACGATGCACAACCAGGCGCCTCCATTTATATGGCCAGTGAGATCCGTCCGAGCCGCTCGTATCGCCCTGCTAAGTCACTGGCTCAATGCAGGTAGCGTCGGTATTTGCAAACTTAAGCATGGGAGTGTTAGTTTCCATTTTTAACGAACAGTACACGGAAGCGTACCCTGGTCGAGTGCCGTTCGGCATGATAGGGGCGAGCATCGCACGGCCAAGGCTTGTGAGGGCACTAGTGTCGATTGAATGTCGGCACTTGTAAAACGACAAGATAGTTCTCGTTTCAGTGGGGCGAATTTGTGTGTGTGTGTGTATGTGAGTGAGTTTTTTTCGTTTGTTTGTTTGAAGTCCTTCTATCGTACAACAGTTGCCCGAAAATGGCACACGGGGCAACGGCAAGAATGAGATAATGCAAGGATTTTGAGGCTTGATTTCTGTTTCGTAGTAAATCCGGACTTTATCGTAGTGAAGTTAAAGGTTATCGAGTGAATTGTATGTAAAAAGGACTGTACGGTATACAGACAGTTTATGTTGTTAGATTTACTCTGGAAAACATCTGAGCCTACAGGACGTTAACAATGTTATTGACTAGAGAAATCGGATGTATGATGTGTAGACACGTATACAGATTCAGATTCCATGTAGAAGTTATAAAGGAAAACATTAAACGATGTGTCCATATTGTCTGATATACACATTATCTTAACGTTGAACTGAAGTTCGGAGTTGATGAAAACAACACTTGATTAAACACTTTAAGAACTTGATAAACCACACTTGCTTCACGAACGAGACGGACTTGTTCTTAATTTAAATGAGAATAATTTTAAAGGAAATTTACATTCTTGTTTAAGCTCCTTTTATTTATCATAATTCTAATTGTTTACCAACGTCATCACTTCACCTACAACACCTCTTCTTTCTATGTGTACGACATAAAAGGAATTTACCTAGTGCCATTCTCATGACATGACGAGCCCAGAGGTGTTTTATGAGTCCAATACTCTGTATGACGCAACAAACAGAGTCAATGTATCCAGTGGCGGATCAAGCCGTTTTGAGGCCCTGAGCGGTAAGGATGTTGGGGCCCAATGCTTCTCGAGTTTTGAAGAGGAGGAG
>KZ062123.1:79093-129158 GCA_002091835.1 Anopheles maculatus
GGGGGGGGGTGGGGGGTGGTTGGGTGTAGCATTGACCTGATGATTTTTTGTGTAGTAAAGGGGCCCTTTGTGCAGAAACGAGGCCCTCTTGAAAAGTGGCCCGGTACCCGAGGAAATCAGGAGGCCCCTCGGGGTGCAAAAGCCTTCTTGCGAGGCCCCTTTAACTACGTCCTCTTGGATTTGGACCGGGGTTGGGGGGGTGCGCCAGTGGGATTTACCTTTTCGGCGAGGCCCCCCTAACCGGCGAAACCCCGAGCGCCCGCTCCCTCCGCACCTAGGTTGATCCGCCACTGCATGTATCAGAAGAACGCTTCACAAAATCTATTTGACATGGTGGAAAATATACAGACAGATATTTAGTATCTAAGGCCGGACTCCAGGAAACATACAAAAAGACGGTCAGGTCATGATAATTGATACATGTTACGCACAGACTTATTACGCGTGGAAGTCGTCCAAAACTCCACCTTTTTGAGGTCAAAAGTCAGCACCGACAACAACATACCAGTCATATTTCGACATGAGGAAACTTCTCCACTCAAAATACCTGTCGCGACGGACGAAGCTGGGACTGTACAAAACCTTTATAGTCCCAGTACTCACATACGCCTCTGAGACATGGACTTTGTCCAAAACTGGAGGACCCTTGTTGAGCAGTTGAAGCGTTCGGAACGATGTACATTTCAGAATCGTTAGGGTTAGACAAGTCGGCTTTTCTTCTGGATGAATCAGAACAAATATGTATTCTAAAGTTTATTAACACTTTCTTTCTTGGCCTTACGACCTCTTAAGGTCATGCCTGCCATTTCTGGCTAACTAGACTAATTGATACTGCATAGTTGGTTAGTCAATCCTCACTATGGGGGAACGGCCCAGATGAGACTTGAACCCCGGTCCTGCCGTGTGAAGACCGGCGTCGCTGTCGCATCACCACCGGGCCGCCCCTTTATTAACACTATTTTGATCTATTATACTGATAACATAAGTGTAGTTTTGTGGTGTTAGAATGATATAGAAAGGTTTAGAAAGATATAGAAACTTTTTGTGTTATGTTTTAGCATAGCATACGTTGTCTGCACCTTGAAGCCTCGTTTGCTTATGTTTTCTTGTATATTCGGACCTTGTGTTTTTAATCTATTTGCTTAGGTTACCTTCTTTTAAATTACTATAGGTGAAATGCGTTAACGTGGCGATCTTTACGGCGCATCTTGTGCCTTGATGCATGCTTGTTTAATCTTTCCGGCTGGAAAAGTCTCTATATTGCACCATTTATGGGGCGTTCGTGCGTCGACTAATGCTTATTTTTGAGTTGTTCATTTTGCATTTTATGTACTATTTACGTTTTTTTTATGTACGTATGCGTAGGCTGATTTTCGTTACGATCATTTTTGTTATATGCTTATGCTTGTTCGTTTATAAAAAAAATCCTTTGCTTTAAAAACCTTCCCTTATGTTTCTTATTTTTTGGTTATCTAGTTATTTTTACCCGAATGCAGATAGGCTTGTCTGGATGTAAATGTAGAGATTTATAATGATAGGTGATTCTTAAACATGAAATACATTACACGTTCGTCTTTTTCCTAACGTAAAGTTTCGAGTCAATCAAAGTTTTTTAGTTCTACATATTTATGTTGTAGGATATTATACATAACGTACGATGCGCGTTATTTTAGGATCTACAAAGTTCTTGTATGCCGTTCGAGATGTTTTATCTTTTGTATAGCGATCTCAACACGTGTAATGATACAGTTGTAACTTATTGCACCAGAGATAGCTTAGGGCACTATATACAAACTGTTTCTATACTCGGTGTAGTTTTTTCTCTTTTTCTTCTGTTATTGCATGCAAGTGTAAAAAAAACCTTTAAAAAGTTAATTTAAAACAGCCAACTATTTAATGAAAATTGATGACCACATCAAGTTGTTAATTGAAACAAATGTTAACAACAAACACTACCACCGCACGTATGTATTTGTCGATCGTGCGCTCAGCCACAATCAACTACAATCAAAGCAAAATCCTTATCGGTTTGCGTACACAGCACAGCTACATTATCGCCTCAGCACGACTTGGCGAGGACGCGATAGTGCCCGCGCTCATTGCCAGCGAAATGTGTGACGAAAAATCCCATTAACGTGCGAAAGAAATGGGGCAAACCCGAATTTGCCCGAATTGGAAATGGTTCCCGCCACGGCATCATGTTTTTGACGGGCGTGAGTTCAAGTGATTGAGTGGGAAATCGATTCAGATTAAATGAGAGAAAATGGGAAAAGTGCGGACAGCACTTACGGATGTGCAGGCAAACGAGTGTGTGTTTGTGATGGTAAGGCGTGCGGCCCAACCGGGAAGCGGTGCGGTGCTGTATAAAATCGAATTAAGAGATTAACAGAGGAGTCGTCTTTAGTCGGCCCGGGTCCGGTCAGTGCGCGTGGAAAATTCTCATTAGTTTCGCCCCACGTCGATTGTCCGTGCTGTCGGTCTGCGTCTGTGGGCTTTAATGAATATTTAATTAATGTGGTGTGTAACAAACGTAACCGAATGGAAAAGGTGAGGAGGTGTGGCCGAAGGTTGTGTCGGCCGATCTTGATAGGCAAATATTTACTTTTAACCCTTATCTTTCGTTCCGGTGAGCTTCCTAGCGAACGGGGTGCCGAACGATGTACGAAAGACAAACATATCCGTGACGGGCACAGTGGTGAAGTGATGATAGCGCCGAACGAAGGGTGAATCTCAGCAAAGCAATTGATTTGAATCGTCAAGATTGGAATCGTATTAAATTAATATTCATACCAGATTATGGTGCAGTTTTCGGGCAGCCCCTTCTTGACTAATAACAATAAAATAAATCTTCCAATTAGTGGCGCACAATTCGCCAAAGATAAATACAAATCACGCACCAAATACTCCACACCTTACGGACGATACCTTTTTTTTTTGCTGGTGGGCAAATAAATTAGCCACGCTTGTAACGGCGGTTGACAAGCAAAGTAATATATTACGAAAAAGGGAAAACCGATGGACTCTTGAAGTTCATCTCGGACCCGTTTGGAAAACCACGAAAACAAGGGAAAGTTTATCAATATTGTACGTTTGCCAGTCACCCTGGCCAAGATGGTCAAGTTTTGCACGATGGGCGCCATCGTGAGCTGAACTCGACCGCAGCAAAACCTAACCGTCAGAACGTAGAATGAATTACCGGAGTGAAAGAAGAGTGATGTTTGGGCAAAGTTTTCCTTTTGCCGGGCAAGATTTCGTGATTAATTAATGGTAGCAGAGTGCGCGAGTAGGTGAGTTGAACCACCGGTGAGGTGAATTGCACGCAATTTCGGCGAGTCAATAAATTATTACCGAGGTGTTTGCAATATCGCATCGCCCTTTCTTGCAAAACCGTCGGAATGTTTTTGTTTTTCTTAAGCGTGACATGGAGTTACGATAGTTACGTACCTTCATCACACCGGACAGGCGAACCGGATTTGGCGAAGTTTTATTTTTTGTTTTTGCTGTTTCCCTGTTCGGTGCGAACCGTTTCTTTGTTTGCGCGCGGGAGATAAATGTGGCGACAACGAATGATAAATAAGATTATCGTAAGTTCGAATCAGGGGCCCAGTGGATTGATCCACTTAAATTGTAGGACGGCAGCAAACGACTACGTCCGGCTGCATTGGGCGCAGAGTTTAATGAGGTCTCGTAAAATTTGCAGTCGTTGGTAAACCGTTCGTTAGAAAAATAGAAGGGAGAAAACGGCCGAGCCATTTGTTCGATTTGCCATTGGCTTTTCTTTCGAGTGGTACCTTGGTTCGTCTTACGGGCGTTCTGCCACGATTCGTACGGCGATAAAAAAGCGGGTCATTCGATTCTATTTATGGGTACGAAGGATGTACAATCTGAAGCCAATGTGCTTGACACAAACCAGTTTAACGGGGCAAATTATTGGAAGAGGCAAACAATCGATACTATCGTTCGGGTGTGTTTATTGTACAACTCCTTCTGCATTACGTTACATACAAATCGAAGCTGTAGCATGCTGTTATACTGTAGTTTACAGAATAGAATTGATTCTACAAAAAGATGGTTAATAAGGATCTTTACACTAAATTTGCTTATTTTTTTTATTATTTACGGTGACGATCTTCTATAAGTTAAGCCCGAAATTGACATACGCTGATGACACATTCGATAGAGGCTCTCCTGTGTTAAAGGATAATGAAGGAGCTAATACAACGACGTGCTCCATAAGTTGTACGCTGAACTGTCCATCGTCCTCCAAATTATATTCGCCAGGCTTCGGTAGGATCGTCATGCCATGAGAATGGTACCGAGCAACCAAGTCCAACACAAGGAAGAGGCTGGTAAAAAAAATGAGATTTTGAGATTATGAACAAAATTGCGGAGTGGTGCGACAACGAAAGACTGAAGTTGAACAAGACAGAACTAGGGTAGATGTATCAATTATGGACATATTATGTTCACAATACGAAAATTTTACACATTTTAGACCTAATCTTCGGTTAAATTTCTTAATGATATATGTTTTCTGAAAGCTTGAAGTCTTTGGAAGAGAACACACAAGAGAACACTAGTAATTGTTGGACATAATCGCCAAAAATTACAATAAACGATTGCTTGTTGATGTACCTATTACGGCTATACTGTTCCTGGCATTTCGCCATAAGTGTTCCTTTCGCCATAAGTGTGGCCTAAATGCAGTTCTTGGTCCATTTTTATGTATTTTGAATTAAAGAAGAACCTATAAATATGTGTTTTCGAATATTTTATCTTAAAGTTATATTTTTTTCGTCTTGGTAATAAATTAAGAATCAGTTTAACGTCGATATCCACAACATCCTGTAAATATCAATTGCGAATCACATCAACCTCCTTTTTAATCTTTCTTTTGGCTCTCGTTGAATTTCCTTCTTTCTTTTTCGCACGTTCTTCCATTCTAGCTCGTTTTGCTTCTTCTCGTTTCTCTTCGGCTTCTTGACGTTCCTCAACCTTCCTTTTCTTTAGCATAATCTCTTTCTCTTTTTGTTCTTTTTGTTCACATATTACCTCCAGACGCTCTCCTGCTGTCAAGACAGGGTGAAACGGTCTTTTGTATTTACGATTGTATTTACGAGTACATCGACGAGGTGTTGGCGGTATTTTTAACACATCGGAAAGCCTTCGTCTCATAGTGGCTTGAGATTGGTTTGTTGCGTCCAAAAGAACAGTTTCGCTCGAAAATATACTATTTTTTCTCCTTCATGATCATTTATGAGAACGAACTGCTCTGCTAGAAAATTCATTAAATATTAGAATAAAAAAATGGTCAGTTATTATTGTAATATTGATGATATGTACTTACCACCAATATCTTCAGACTGCTGCAAAGAAACAGTAGCTGGCTTGAGGGGAGTAATTTCAACTGATGAATTGCTATTGCCTAAGGTACCATTGTCCTCAACGTGGACGATTTCATAATTGGTGAAATCGATTTCCATAGACGATGTCGCAAAACCATTCAGAGAATCCTTATCTAAGGCCACATCGAGTTGATTACCTTCTAAATCCGCACATGGAGAGTTAAAGCCACCAACCAGAGGTTCGACATTGCGTGTTTCATCTTGTTCAGAGTGTAAACTACATGTGTTGTTAGTTTCCACTGGCGTGAAGTCGTGAAACTTGACATGAGGACGAACAAATTCTCTGTAGAAAAAACGTATGATACGTTCTTCACGAGAGAGCCGACTGACGTCTCCTTCGATCTTAGCAATGGTGTTAGCTCCAATTAGATCATAAGCTTCAATTATCCTATCCATGCTTATGCTTACACTCTGCACATCACTACGGTTCAGCTCTGCTGTGGAATTTGGTTCTTTTTGCACTGAAGCTTGAAGAACATCTGATGGTAAAATTGCTTCAACCACATCGTCTATTGCCGAAGAATCATCTTTTGTCTTGACAATGCATTTCGAATAATCAACAGCATTCGCATCAAAAGGGTAAAGTCCACATGCGCGAAACCCATTTTGAATTGTTGCAGATTTGATGCCTTTTTCGACAGTTTTATGTAAAATCTCCCGAAGTGCAAGATTGTTAGAGCACAACCTGGATTTTCAAATCTCCAATCTTCAACTGATTTCTTCCACTCGTTTTTCAAAGGTTTGAAAACTGCCACGTCTGCTGGCTGCGTGATGTGTGTGTTGTTAGGATACAGGCAGATAAGAACAATTCCTAGTGAACGACACAGATCTGCTACTTCCAGTGCATTATGTGATGCATGGCCATCGACAAACAAAATTACTGGAAATTGCACCCCTTGCTTCACAAGAAATGGGCGAAATATTTTCAGAATGAATCCTTGAAAGTTGGGAGTATCCATCCAACCTCGCTCGCTTTGGCCGAGACCCCATACAGCGGGGAAACGTTGGACCAGATCTTGCCGCAATCGCTTTCCAGGCAGAATCACGTGTGGATGTACCTTAACGCCCTTCGCTCCGAACGCAAACATAACAGTAACATTTTGCTTTCCAGCAGCTTGTTCTGTTTCGTGAACGTTGCGGGAAGTAGCACGCGCGATAACTTCCTTTGATTTAGGATGAAGATAGAAAGATGTTTCGTCTGCATTGAACATTCTTGTAGGATCGTCCAAAATTTCTAGAAATCCGCTCTTAGCTAACCAGTCATGTATCATCTGATACCAGCCACGGATATCTTTTTCAATCACACGGCTACCAGCTGCAGATACTGCTTCGGGTGTCCGGAAAGAAAATCCAGGATTGCGCCGCATGAATCCACGTAGCCATTTACGTCCTGAAGTTATGCAAAAATTTCAATCCAATGAGTTTCAATTCAATGGTATATAATTCTGTTGTTGATGTTTTATTGTTGAACAAACATCACTCTTTCGAGTCCAGCTTAAGACTAACATATTCAAATGAACTTATTCTAATTGACGCTATCCCTACCTGGCCCTAGCTGTAACCCTAACCGGTGAACACGTGAGGGCGGCATCCGATGACGTGCGGCATTGTCCGGTATCCGAAGCGCTGTCTGTCATCTGATGCGCTGTCTGGCGTTTGTGTTTACGCGTGTCGGTGTCACGCAGCTTAGTCGGTCAGCGTAACTATATTTCGCAATGAAATCATAAAATAACTTATAACTAACGTCTTAGTGATGTTTGTTAAAAGAAACTATGATAATATGCTTTAAAATTGATTAAATCCAACAGTAAAGTTCTTAGCAAAATGTTAAGTGTTGCAACCGCAACCGATTCCTTCGACGCTGAGTGATTAAAAATGACGTATTTTAGCAAGTCTTTAAGATTTTCTTTATTTGATTATTCCGCTTACTCGCGGGCTAAAAAATCACGTATTTCTTTCGCGTCACTTTTCGGAATAACTCGCAGAGTCATCGTCGAACCCCAAGAAACATTTTAAGTTTTATCATAGTTGTTGCAATGCTGTTAGTGTCATTTCATTAAGACTAATTTTAAGTCTAATATTGCTTGAATGCTCTAATAAAACAATAATAAAACTCTGTTAAGACCAGAAGGGCCCATTCTACAGATAGCTGTTAAGACCGTTTCTTAAAACCTTTTCTAGACTTCCCCAGCGAGAAACGTCATTCTGCCTCTTTTGAATACTGTAATAAAACTATAACACAGCTCTGTTAAGACTTAAAGGATCCAGTCTACAGAATGCTGTTAAGATCGCGTCTTAAAACCATATCAAGACGTTGATACTGTAGATAAAGCGAGAGAGAGCGAAATCAACTATATTCTACTCTCTCATGCATTTACTTTAAAATGTATTTGATGGATCTGTTTCAGCTTTCGATGCGGTATATTTTAATTTTGGTTTGTGGTGTATTTATTCACTTGCGCAGGAGTAGAAACTCCTGCCATGAAAATTTTATTGATGAAATGCGACATCGTACCTCGAAAATCAATAAAGCGCTTCAATAATATTATAAAAAATTCTGTAACAATGTTTTAGAAAATTTTATATTTTTCGATTAAATGCCGCAAATGCGATTAAAATGTGTTTAAGGTCTTTATTACATTTTTTATAATGCAAAAAAGTTGCCACAATTTCATTATCCTCAATTTTAGATGTAAAATTATAACTCGCTTGATCTATATTTCAATATGGCTGGCCAAAAGTTGAAAATAATTATGCAATTGCAATGGATACCATAGCATTAACAGGACTGGAGCAAATTGCTGGAGTTACCGCGCTGAAGTAAGCCAACCCAGAAGCGATTATAAGATCGGTGAAGCGGCGGAAAATAATCAGGAAGTGTTCGAGTGAACTGAAGGAGTTATTTTCGGAAGCCGTAAACACTTGCACAAGAACGATGAGCAAGCAGGAGAGCGAGCTTTTCGAGGACGCAAGTGGCCGAGACGATTGTTTCGTGACGGAAAGGAAGAAGAAGGATGGTAACGAGATCGAGATGCTGCAGCAAAGGATCGAAGAGATGAAACGGGAACTGAGTGCGCTGAAAGTTCCAAAAGTGCAAATTGGAGCGGAATTACAAGGCCGTGTTCCGGACGTACGAGAGATTAGGGAATTGGTGAACCCGTTTGACCCTAGCAACGTGGTGTGTCCGAGTGCGGAAGTATGGGTGAAGAACATCGATGAGACAGGAGAATTGTATGGGTGGACCGATGCTGTGAAATTACATTGTGCGCGTGTAAGTTTAAGCGGTTCGGATAAGTTGTGGTGGGAAAGTAGCCAAGCGACAATTAAAACGTGGCCAATTTTTAAGAAGCAGCTAGCGTTAGGTTTCCCTGTCACCAAAAATGAAATATTCTATCATAACTGGCTATCAGGAAGAAAATGGAGCCGTAGTGAAACGCCTATTGATTACGTCTATGAGATGCTGGCTATGGGAAAAAAAGGACAGTTCAAGAAAGAAACTATACTTATGTATATTTCAAGCGGATTAACACTTTGACTGCCGTGTCACCCAAAAAGTGGGTGACGGCGATACTTCTCACCAGGCCGCGTCACCCGCTTTTTGGGTGACAGCAAATCGGCTCGACGTGCCGTATACGGAGGGCACAAATACTATGAACGTATTCTGGTTGTGTACGTGTATTTGCACTCACTGTTGTGATTACGAATTATTAACGAAAACACCTTGTACGAAGCTATTGAATTAAAAAAAAACGAGATTTAATTTTCAAAGACTTTCAATTTTTATTACTATTATGAATAATTCTATAGCATTCTTCACACATTTATCCATACTCAGTCAAAATCAGTGAAAATGTTACAAAAGTATTGAATTGCAAACGAAACAAGAAGCGAGTAAGCTCGAACAATCTCAAATCACTACTAATCAGTAACCTAACTTTGTTTACCTACATGCATGCATACCAAAAAAACGATCGAGTATGATACACGAAGTGAGCGAGGCGCATTGTACTAACACATAGAAGGATGTGACCTCTACTCGGAAACGGTTCGTGCGGCCTGACTGAGAATTTTGCTCAAAACGGCTTGGCAGTCAACGTGTTAAGCGATTTGTGGAAGCGTTCACATGCATCTATTGGGCGAGTGTCAACGGTGCAAGAGCTCTTAGCGGAGCTGAGATGGTTAGAAGGGGTGGAATCGGTCGGGGGAAAAAGTACGCAAGTGGGAGAGAAATATTCGGTAACAGAAGATGCACGCAGCTTAGAACGCACACATATCCAGTACGATCAGCCGACGAAAGTATTGAAATGCTATCAATGTGGTAGATTGGGACATGTAGCACGAGAGTGTGAGAGAGTGAAATGCCATGCGTGCGGACAGGAAGGGCATGTGAAAAGATTTTGTAGTAGTGTGACGATCGCGAGAGAATCATCGGACAAGATACCTACGCAGGTGCATATTGTAGAGAGCGATAGTACATGCAAAAGGATTATTACAGTTGAGGACAGAAAAGTAGAAGCACTTATCGATACGGGAGCGAAAGTTTCAACGATTCAAGAGAAATGGGCGGATAATTTTGGAATCAGAAAACCAAGTGAGAAGATTTTGAAAGGTTTTGGACAAAGTGAAGTAAAAGTAAAAGAGAAATTGTGCACTAAAGTAAGCGTTGATGAGATAGCCCTTAGAGTAGAATTGCAAATCGTACCATCGTGGGTGCAGAATATTCCGATTATATTGGGAGAGGATTTTCTCGAGCAAGACGGATTAGTGATGGTGAAACGAAAAAACCAACTGTCTTTTAGTTTGGAGAAAAAAACTACCAGGTTGGAGGAAGAGAGTGAGGAAATCGGAGGGCTAAATATTTTTACAGTTCGAGAGACCGACCTAATTGAAATTGAACATAGAAGTGGAACGAATATGCAACATGTTGATGCGTTAAGTAGAGCTCCGGTGGAGAGACTAAGAGAGGTAGAGACGGTTGCGGAAAGCATTTTAGCTATAGAAACAGCTAACACGGATTTTTTGGTTACAATGCAACGTCAGGATAATAATTTGGTGAAAATTATCGATACGTTATCGCGAGAAGCGATGTGTGATGAAGACGTTCAAATTAAAATTAACTATACAGTAGAGAATCAACGTCTTTTTAGGGTTGTGGAGGGTAAAAAGTGCTTCGTAATACCAGTCAGGATAAGATGGAGGATGATAAAAAGTTTTCACGATGATAAAGGGCACATCGGCGTAGAAAAAGTATTAGCGATGTTGAAGGATAGATTTTGGTTTCCTAAAATGCGAAATTTCGTACGATCATACATACTTGCGTGTCCAAAATGCGCGTATTTTAAGGAAAAAGGGGGCAGGCCAGAAGGCTGGTTAAATCCGATCCCCAAGCAACCAATACCTTTTCACACGATTAATATGGATCATCTAGGACCGTTTGTCAGGTCGGTTAAAGGAAATGAACATATTTTGGTGGCAATATGTGGATTCACAAAATATGTATTCATTAAAGCAGTAAGGTCGACAAAAACGCTACCAGTTATAGAAATGCTAGAATAGATGATTAGTATTTTTTGGTTGCCAAGCCGAATTATAACAGATAGAGGGACAGCGTTTACATGTGGTGCGTTTGAGAAATTTTGTGAGGATTTTTCTGTGGAACACATATTGGTGGCTGTAGGAACTCCACGAGGGAATGGCCAAGTGGAAAGATGTAATCGCACGATACTCACGGCAGTAAGAACAATGGTAGGCGAAAATGAGCGTCGATGGGATGAACAGGTAAAGCTAGTCCAAAACGCTATTAATACTATGCCAAACGGAACGACAGGAGTAGCTCCAACAACTTTAGACTTGTCGTTCAACCCAAAAGATATGGTTAGAAACGAAATCATAGCGGTTATCGGTAAAGAGCAGAATGGGTCAAATGATGTTGAAATTTTAGATAAAGTAAGGCGAGCCACACTACTGGAACAAATGAAACAAAAGAAATACTTCGATAGGAAACGTAAGAAAGCTCATGCATATAAGATAGATGATTTAGTATTAGTGGTAAAAGATCAATTTATACCGGGTGGAAGTAGAAAGCTAGAGCCAAAATTTAAAGGACCGTGGATCATAACAGAAGTTTTAGGAAATGATAGATATAGGGTTGAAACTATTCCGGGAACTGAGGCGAAACAGCATTCAACAGTATATTCAGCAGATAGAATTAAAAAATGGTGTGCGTTGGAATTGTTAGATGGTGCACAAAGTTCTGAAAATGAATCGGAGTGAAAATGAGGACATTTTATGTGCTGGGTGTCCGAATGTAACAGTAGTTTATAAGTATGGGTGTGGGTAGTTGTAAGCTAGTAATGTAAGTGTAATAGTAGGAATAAAGTTAGTCTTGTAGTAACACTCAGAGCGACCAGACGTTAAATATTCCTTTACACATACAAACAAATTGTCCACAAGCGTTCAAAAAGTGTTAAAAATTGATAACAAACATGTTTCCAAACTTTAAGATGTGATTTATATTGTTTTAAATTGAAAAGAATAACCGTTATAGCCATAATTGGTGCTATAGCCATAATTGGTACATCCACCCTATTACTAAAACGTAGCATCCCAGCTAGAGAAGAAACGCCGACAAATTTTTCTTACCAATTTTTGCCGTGACATGCTCAACGGCTTTAGCGTTCAGCAACATTTTATAAAGGACAAAATCTACGAATATTTGGACTTCAAAACTTTTAGACATTTGTTCGGCTTATCCATGTCCTTCTTTTGCTGCCCTTCTCCGCTGTGCGAAAAAAAATATTTCAAACTATATCCCCCAACACCAACACAATGAAGAGCACTGTTGTTTTATTTTGTACATCTTTTTTTTGCTCTATTTATACACTTTACATTTACTAACACATTTTTGCACATTTCGCATCTTGTTGAACATAACCATTGCTCTCGCAATCACTTGAATTACTCGAACGTAATTAAACATGCCCCGATGTAGGTGACAATGGTTCAGACTTACTTTTACTTGCGCTTTGATATATTCGCTATGCTCTTCTGGCTAGGGTTTTGCAGTACGGCAAGTTTCGATCAAGATAAATGGGTACATAAAGTCTAACTAAGGACAGGAGCGAATCACAATTCCTAAGGAGCAGGGAAGCAATGAAGGAGGACTGGACTTGAGATATACGTGAGTCAAGTGTTCCTTAACCTAGTAATTGACAACGCGTCTTATGAGGTGGTAAAGCATCTTCTAATATTCGTAAGCAGATCGTAAAACGGGTAATCGTCTTATAAATGCGCTCAAGTCAAGCAATAAGCGACGCCACTGGGCTGGTGTTCAAATAATGGAAGCATATTAAGGAAGCGATCTGACCTTTGAACAATTAAATGTTTTTCAAAAAATCTGCTGCAAGGCGCTGAATCAAACCTAGACAATCGATTGCTTTTAACAGAACAATGTTGAAATGATCAGCGAGCGATAAATCGCAGTTCAATCAGACACCCAGATCTTTTACTAATTTCACCTGGTTTAATACTGACCCGGCTAATTCGTAATTATATACAAAGGGATTACGGGATCTACTGAAGCTTGTCGCTGATCATTCAGGGACGGATAGAAACGTAGAAACTATTGGGCGAACACTGCGCTGTCGAACGAAGTTGTCAAGTTGGGATTGTCGGAACTAACAATCAGGGTTGGAGGATATTCAGGAGAACAATTTAACATCGTCCGCTTAACATACAGATATATCTACGCCAAAGTAAGAAAGATTAGCTACAAGAAATCTTTCACCTGTCTTTTAAAATTCAAATGTCATTTAAATCCAAAGGTATTTCCAATTAGAATTTTGTTCGTTTGATCGTAAAAGTTTTGTTAATCGAGTAGGTCTAAGAGTTCTAAATTACTAGCGCTAGCATCAGGACCACTAAACACCCAATATTTGAGGTTCAATTTGAGGTTGAAAAATCACTTGGCGAACGTTGTGTGGACTGATGTTGTCCTTAATTCTACAATTATAGTTGTTATACATACCTTTTTAGTCTCGACAGTTCCGCAGTCAACAGTTAATCAACGAATAAAGGACGCTTAAGCTTAAGGTTATGATTGAGGTTTTTAAGCCTCTTGAACCTTGTGTTGGTGCTGACCGTCTTAATACCAAATTAATCAAATTTAAGGTAAGGTTTTATGCGAGAGAATGGGGTACACCACCCTGTTACGTACAATGGTGATTTTCTTGACCGATCTTTTGTTAAGCTTATTGCGAATAGTCCTCTTGGCAGGACCATTCTTGCGACTGCAAAATGGTACCCGGAATCTCAGTCCCGTGTTGTCTAACGTGACTCAGAAGCATCAACGTACATCCTGATACTCTAGGCATGTCTCACTCAGGATGATTCCGTGGGACAAGTATCCTATTTAATAAATATTTTAAACATTTAGTAAGTTCAATTCAATTCAAAATATAGCAATTTAACACTTACTTACTTACAACACTCCTGTATCGGATTAAAAGGTGATAGATATAGGGCTTATATTCCGGTTTGCATCTTTAGTTCTATTGATTTCAAGGATAATAATAACGCTAATGCCATTCTCCAACAAAGAAAAAAAACTATTACAGAAATTTATTAATGAAATACCAAACCGCTTTCGCATATTGTTATCATTAACGAACGCTTTCTTCTTGCTTTGATTGCTCTCTTTACTTTCCTATACTCACGAATGCTTACGCCCCACGTGTCGAAAGGTAGTACATGTGAGTGGGCCACCCAGCGAGTGTTGGATGTTGCACGTGCTTTACGCCAGCGTCGACACATCTAGCGCGATGGCAGGAATGTAAAAATAAACGCTCTCCGTTCGCAATACTTTGTGATTCTTACGTTGGTACCCTCCGTCAAGGGAATCCGTCCCATGTTGTGTATGCTCATATTTTACGGCATAAATGAAATAGGAAGGACAGGGTTCCGAGCAAGTTTGCTCGAGATCGGTGCTGGATTAAAGCGACATTGCTTAGGGCTTACGTTTTATGATCTTCATTCGCCAGACGACCGACGGATACGAAGTGCGGCACCGAATGCCGACAGAAACGTTGGGCCCATATTCCATTTCACTTTTCTAGCAAACCGGTTCCCGGTAGCCCAGGCTTGGCGACGGCCGTCGCTCACTTTAGCGCATTCCATTTTAATGGAACCGTGTTCTGGCGTAGGTTTGCGTGTGTGCAGGACCCCTTTCCCGGAACGGACGGCTTGAGATTGCTGGTTGCGCTTTTTTCTTTTATCATCTTTCTGCTTTCTGCAACGTCTAGGGCTCTCTACAGCGACAGCGGGCTCGCAGCAAACTTTTGCAATCGTCTCGAGGATGCTCGTCGAGTCAGGATGCTGTAAGTGATACTATCATCGTTTATGCTTATGGAAAAGAATATTTCCGACCCCGGTTTGTGCCGGGTGAAGGATGTAAGGATTTAATTTTTCAAAAGGTAGATTCCGGGAAATGTGTAAACTGTGGACGGTTGTTTGGGGGGGAGGGAGGGGGGGGGGGAGTTTTCTGTGAGGGTAGTTATTTTACCTTCTTACGTTCATCACGCAAAGTGGAACGGTGGAACGTCGTGGGTGCAATTGTGGGCAGTTTTTTTTAGCGGCATGCCCATGTGACTTAGATAATGACACAGTGGCATAGAGGCACAGGATTGTAGTAGTTTGTGTGTAATTAAATACAGGAGAATCTTGGTTTGAATTTATAATTTAAGCACCGCCATGATTAATGGATAATTTATTACAGAAAATAAGGGTTTGTCTTGCTTAGCCATTGTAGCAAATGCTTTATGGAAATATTATTATTTCAACAATCCTCGATACCGCTCACGGTCTAGCGCCGTCGTCTGCCAATCCAATATCCCGGCCGTTCGTGCGGACTCCATCTCAGTTTGGGCCTACCACGCCTCCTCTGTCCATGTGGACGGCCTAAAAGGATACTTTACGGGCTGGGTCGTACGGTGTCATTCTCATGACATGACCAGCCCACCGGAGCCTGGCGAGACTAATTCGCTGCACGATGGTGAGATTACCGTACAGCTCATAGCTCATCCTTTTTTTTTTGGTATTCGAGAAGGAGATCTTCATAGAGAAACACTGACTGGGTACTGCCGGATTCGTACCGATTAAACCCTCCTCGCACCTTTCGCCAAACATTCCCAGAACACCAACGGGAGTATAACATTGAAAATGATTGGTGTAGACGAATTTCGAATTTCGGGCAACTCGTCGCGGCGTCGCGCTGTGACAACTTCGTGAGGGTTGTCGGACGTTTTAACTTCACGATCACCGTTGGTCACCGAAGAGCTAATCAGACTCTTCCAGTTTTCAGCGGTGATCTACTGCCTGTCACCAAAATCATCGCCACTACAGTATGAAACCGGGATCACCATTAATCATGTGGTTTTCCCGGTTAACATCTTGCTGAGCCCGTGGGCCGGTCTCAGTAATACCTCTTTGGATGCGAATACGTCGCTGTTGTAGGCAGGTAAGGATCGCTCTGATGGTCTCTGCTAAAGCGCACCAGATGTTTCGGCTGGGACACATCATGATGCTCCCCACAGTCACTTCATCTCCCACCTGATAATTCATACGAAGTCTCACGGCGATGAAGCGTATTCTGGTGTCTCTATTAGTTTCGGACATTCCGGACAGTATGCTTTCTGAATGAGGTTCATCCGCTCAAGATGATCTTGGAATAAGCCATGTTCTGTCATCAATTGTGTTGTGAAGTACTCAACCAAAACGACGGGATGTCCAGGACGTCATTTTCGGGATGAACTGACAGTTGCAAGCGTCAAGAGCAGATTCTTGCCATTCCTGCAGATTCCTGAGACCATCCTTTTGGCAACTCTAGCCGTTCGATAATTGCAACCATTGTCTCGGCATCGGATAAAAACTGTATTTTAGTTTGAACAGTAACTACAAATAGTTAGTTAAGAAATTTGATAAAAATTCAAAATTGTTTTAATACGGTTTCCTTAAAAATATTAGCACTTACTAGCAATACGGTCAGGCCGTTCTAACTGAATAAAATATAATTAAATATTAGCACTTACTATGCAGTTTTTAGTTTAACATACGTATTGACAACCCTCGAAGTAGAAGCTCTCGAAACTCGTTGACTTTACTTTTAAATTTATATTGGTTCCACTTCAATATAATAAAGTATTCGACAAGTATCGTGTGGCGTCAAGCTGCCGAGCTTCATTGTTTTGCTTACTCATATGAGAATCCAATAAGTATGTATATCGTAAGAATATTCTTCTCTTAACAACTCTCCCTACACCGAAGATAATTTTCTTAAAAGTAAAATTCATCGAAAGGCAGCATCAGAAATCTGAAACTATCTGCTGGATAGAAGCAGCAATCTCCAAAACCAAAACACAAACAACAAACCGTCTCATCATCGAAAACGATAACGTGTGGTCGAGCATCGGTTTGCCCGCCAGGCCAAATCGCTCTTACAAAGAGCGTTCCCTTCTCCGTTTGCATTATTTACGAAAGCGCATGTTGATGTTGATTGTGCTCGAAAAAAGCTGCAATGCAGAAATTGAGTCCATATTAAACTGGGCTCATCTGGGACGGTTATAATAACTTATCTTCGGCGTCGAAGAAAGGGATCGCGGCACACCGGGGTTGAGAGAATGGTGCGGACCAGATGGGGGATGCTGCTGCTGAATGAATGCTGCCAGCTAAAATTGGAACTATGAAACATGGTGCTGTGTGTACGACGGTTGCTGGTGGTAGATTGTTTTTTGTTTATCCAGATTAGGTTGCAGCTAATGTCACAGGGGCATAATATATGGTGGAAAGTTTGTTTTTTTGAAATGGAAGGAACACACAAAGAACGCAATCTTGAAAATTGCAATTGCAGTCTTACTTGGCTGCGAAAAGGTGCTATTTACATGTGACGTTGGATACACGTCGGTTAATCAAGGGATGATGTGTTGTGTAGCTAATACTGTTGCGGTTATGTGATGGTAGTTGTTAGCTTTTTTAAAATTCAAACGAAGCTCAAATTCTGATTTTTATAACCACCAAAAGGGTAATTATTGACACAACAGTTTATTGCGCTTGTATTGGCAAATGATTGTTGAGAATGGTATAAAAAATCTCCTTGCTTTTTGAGGATTAACAATTCGTTCGAACACAATCCGTAAACACGTGTATTGATTTATTTTTCTTCTTCCCCGATCGAGCCTTTTTTCAGTATTTACGGGCTTGTTGCGCGTGGCCTCGGCCGCAGAAGCGTTTGGGTTGGGTCTGCCGATGCGGGATCAAGGAAATTGATATTAAAGTGTTTTATTTGGCGTTTAATATCAATCGTTCGTCGCCCGGGCAAATCCCGTAATTCATTCTTTGTATGGAAAGCAAATACCATCAATCGAGCTAGGCGAGAGACAGGATAATGGGATGCGGGGAGGTATGGTAGTCGGTAGTTGGGTTTCGATTCTCCACCATTTTATTGCGGTTTTGCAGATTGAACGACGAGATAGTGATGTCACAACGGATTTGTGAAGTGTTTTTTTATTGTGCTTTATTTTACACAGCCTGACCGTTGCATCCGCGCGATGATCGTAAATCGTACGGTCGGCCATCAGTTTGTTTTGGTTCGTCTGAGAAAATGGCTCGCAACAAGGATAGATAACTTGTGCGACACACACACACACACACACACACACAAACATAGACAGTGCCACCTTCCAGCGGTTACCAAGTGATAAACGAAAACCAAACACGATGACGGCTCAACTGGGAAGATAGCGCTTCGGTTTGGTTCCCGGCGTTTTCCACCTCGGAGTCTCGGACAGGTCTCGGGCGGTAGTTTGACATTCGTTCACGGTTCAAAGGAGACATTTATTCAAAGCGCATTCGACAGGCCGGAAGATTTATGGCAACCGTATTAAGCGCGCCAAAGAACGGCCAAAGAACGGCCGACTGTAATTAAGCTATCCTGGATGAGCGCGCTGCAGCTGAAGCACCGAGCTGAACCCAGGTCCCAGGTTGGTGCTTTCGGCCTGACGTTGTGGATCTGCTATCGACACAATAAATCTCCATACACCGAGACACGGGCGCGCTGTTCTCCTTTTTTTGTGTGTGTTTTGTTTGTAGCGAATCTCTCACACTGTCCATTTCACTCGGTAGCACGTGAACGTGGCAGCTAAATGCTTCGACTTGAAAGGGTGTCCCAACGTGGCTAGCGGCTGGCAGTAAAATGGCTGTTGGAAAATCTGGCAGGCAAAGTTTCGTGCGTCCCGCAGAGACCCGGGACCCGCATGATGGTAAGAAATGGCACTGTTGGGACACTGGCTTTCCCTGGCACAACGGATGCACCTAGTTTGCAATGGTAATGGTGCATCACGGGCAAATGGTAGTTTGAGCGTAAGACGACATGTTAACACCATTACAGGTAATTATGGATTAGCAAAGATGCAACAGAGGGGACATTAAGCACTTAATCTTTCTGGGCAAACGTGACAGGATTAGGTTTGTGGTTGAAATGTTAAACAGACGTACAATCATTACAAGGAACTAACCACATATCGTGTCGGAGCAGCTAAACTAATTGAAGGGAAATTAAAAAAAAATATTCATGTAGCAATAGTTGCAATACTTCAACATAATTTTAAATAAGAAAAGTAAAATGTTGTTCTTTTTGAATTTGTAATGAGAGTACAGACACAATTCGTTTTTTTTTTGTTAAATTTGAATGACTTGATTTATTTGCTCTCTTTCTCCTTCCCGTAGAATAGTCACTATTACTCATTGGCAGACAGTTCGGACGGGATTAGATACGTCGTCCTGCCGTGTGAAAAGTTATTACCTTACAATAACCAAATAGTGAAGCTCACTTACGTACGGCAGGTTCGGGTCAGTCGTGATTTGAATCCACAATTTGTATAGCCAACGGGTTTCATCTTTAAGCATAGCACAGTTTAAAATAATCTTTTCTTAACCTTCGCTTCGTTGTGTGAAATGGAGACGCATGGTATTTCACACAAGACGTGGCACATTGTAGAGCACACAGCAAACAGAACGCAGCCGTGTTGTGTTGCTGCGTGCATTCAACACCTATGGTCCCATACCGGGCCGAGTTCATTACAACCGGACGTCTTGATGAACCCCCGGTTGGCACATTCACGAAATAGCTCGGGCCAACGTTTGGGAAGAGTTTTGTATACTTTGCCGCTCTTTGCGGATCGTTAGACAAACCTTAGGGTAAACCACTTACTGCCAACGGTCTGAGTGCTTCTCAAACAAGGCAGCTGCTGGTTGTTGGGTGCGTTGGGCGCCCTGTGTGTTCCGTAGCCGGTGGATATTTCAGTTTCGGTTTCTACAAAACTTTTGATGAGTTTTTACGGTCGGCTCAGACGAAAACGTTGCCGTAAGAACGAAACATCTGAAGTTTGGTTCAGCCTTGGTCCGAAAAGATGCTGTGATTTGACGGTCGCCCGAAAGGAATAGCTTTCGCTTGTAGGAAGCTCATCGATTAGACCGCATCTTGGGCAGATTTGCAAAGATCACCAACGCTTCCCTCTGCTTGAAATGCATTTTATGAAGATGGAAAATGTGGAAAAACCACGCGACAGGAAGTGGGTCAGCAAACGAACCGAAGAAGTGTACATAGATATTGTATACAGGGAAGTGAAGCAGCAATTTCATCATGAAAGCATCATTTTTACGATCGTGCGGCTACCTACGAACGCATACGAAACCGGATGTATCTGTCAGCGTCGTGGTCGACGCCATTCGGTACTGCCGAGCCGTATGCATCGCCCCCGGAGTGAGAACGAATGAATAGAAAATGTCAATTTCTTTCCAAGAAGCAAATATTTGCACGGAGAAAATCACATTTTATCAAAGAACGAGAGAGAGAGCGCCAGCCAATTGCGGAAGCTTCGATGGCAGCTATGGGGGATCGATTTCGTTAGCTTCTGACCGTAAGATGCCATCAATTTCTGAGCGAAGATAGAAAACTGGCACTTTTGCAATCCTTTTGCTGCGTTCCGTTCGAACGGCAGACAGAACGTGAGGCAGCTGGTCGTGGTATCCAATCAGGGGCTACACCCGGCTCGATAACTTAAACCCTGCCGATCACAGTGTTTAGCGGGAAAAGTGATGAAAGAGTTCAATTTTACAGTAGAGTAGCTATCCAGTGGTTGAATATGGGTGGGCAGCAACAAAAAAGCGTGAGTTCATCATCGATATTATGAGACGGGAAAATGGAGAAGAGAATGGGATATGCTTCATCTGGTCCTAAAATTTGACTCAACTCCCGGGCTGCCAACTGGAGCGTTCAGTGCATAAAAATATGCAGCAAATAACTTCCGGAGCTTGCTTTATGTGCGTTGGCGTACTTTGGAAAGAGTAGCAATGATAAAACATAACCCCAACAGTGTAATTTTTGAATATTTGCCACTAATGCACAGTTCAACTGCACTTCTGTTTTGGTTTTAAGGGTCTCCATCCATACTCTGACATGCCAATTCGACAGTGAGGAACTTCCAAGACAAAGTAAGAATATTGGGACAGATATCTATCGACTAAGCTTTACTGAACATATTGATTGAAGAAGAAGAAGAAAGCACTGGAAATGTAAACACAACGGTTAGTCAATGATTCCAACAATGATCACTATCCAAGTGTCTTTGAGCCTTGGTTCCATGATGCCCCAGCAGATCGTGCGTTCGTTGGAATGATATTTAGGTTTAGGTGTAATCGTTTCGCATTGGGCACGCATCTTGAAGTGTGGCCATAGGATACCACAACTCAGATTATCGTCCATGGTATTGTGTGGAGTACAAGGCTCGCTCCCGCCTTGCTGACCGCAGTTAAAGGTATCCGAAAGTTGCCAAACCTTCGGATACGGGATCTGTTGAGTGATGCAGATGAGATTTACCTGAGAGCTCATATGTCTCATATTGTTGCACTTCGCATGTATAATTGAATGTTTGAATGATCTGGACTTCACATATGGACTATACTGGGCAAGATACAGACCCACGCTAGGAATAGAACTTCTTTGGATGATGGATCGCTTCGCAACTCAACAAACGAACACAACCCGGTATATGGTATCTTTTGGAGTAGATAAAAAAAAACTTGAAATGTTAAAAATATATTTGCCTCAAAATTGTGGTTTCAATGGTAACCAATAAGATGAATTTGCTTAAATTTGTTTTAATGTGGAGCAATGTGTTTTAGCAATATAAAATCTCAAAAAGAGCCTGTACTATAGAACAAACGATATAAAAGGGTTTAATGATCTACTTAACGTCGTTCGCTTCTTCACACAGTTTGTATCTTTACCAGATGCTATAAGCTTGCGAATTTCCCTGATGTGTAGTATCTGAAGCTGAAATCATTCCCATAATTAAACCAGGGACAGATACAACGCTGCATTCGAGTAATCGTGGTATAAGCCTTCTTTCGAAGAAGCTGTTTGCAGGAGTGATCAACAGGAGGCTTTGAGATGTTGCTGCTGCACTGAATATCTTGCCTTTTGAGCAAATCAGGCTTCGGAAAATCTACTCTACCAGCTATCAGCTTCTACCATTCCTCAATACCATTCTACAAAACAAACGAGACTTTCAGTCATTATTGCCATTATTGCCCTTGACCTTGAAAAGACATGTGACAATGTGTGGCTCGATGGCTTCATCTACAAACTATTTCTTGGTGGCTTTCCATCACATATTGTCAAGTACAGCTCAGTTATCTGCAAGGTAGGAAGTACGAATTCACTATGGGTGTAAACGAATCCAACATAGAAAGTATTCCGGCAGTAGTGCCACAAGGTAGTATTTTGGGTCCCCTGATATACATCCTGTTTATTGCCGAATGTATTCTGCCTGATATATCTCTTCGCAGATGACACCACTTTAGTCATTAAAGCATAAAACGCAGGCGAAGCTAATTTCAAATATCAAAACCCTAGTTTTCAAACACCCAACTCAGGAAGTACAATAGGTTGGAAAAAAGTCATTAAGTACTTTGTAGCACCACACAATTTTTATTCAAGGTTCACACAAACAATATAAGGGGCGGCCCGGTGGTGATGCGACAGCGGCGCCGGTCTTCACACGGCAGGACCGGGGTTCAAGTCTCATCTGGGCCGTTCCCCCATAGTGAGGATTGACTAACCAACTATGCGGTATCAATTAGTCTAGTAAGTCAGAAATGGCAGGCATGACCTTAAGAGGTCGTTAGGCCAAGAAAGAAGAAGAAGACAAACAATATAAACTTCAAATGTCTCATGTCAACAAAAAAAAAAATGTCATTATTAACCGTCGTTTTTATTTATTTAAATTTCATTATTACGGCTGGGTGCCGTATTTTAAGATCCAGTCTTTTTGTTATAAGTAAAATAATTATTTACCATTAAGTATTTGTCCACTCACAAACATATGGTGTACTTACTTACTTATCAGGCGCTGCAACAATCCTCCAACATGTCCAACATATGGTGTAATGGTTTGGAAATCATGTGCGCAGATGCATAAAAAGAAAATTCAAATATGCTAAAATAAGATGTTTAGAATGATCACAAATGCTCCACATAAGATCCGGATCACAGATCTCTGTAGATCTACTAGTATGTAATCGTTAGCGCGTATTCATAACATATAGAACATTAACAAATACTGAATATCTTCTTATGAATTATGTTAGGTGTGTAACAATAATTTATTTATTAAAGGAAGGTTTAGTGAAAAGCTAAATTTCAGGAAGCGCACATTAGTAACGTACACATTAATCATTTCTATACAAATACTTCAAACTATATTAAAGACATAGATGTAGAATCAGTAGTTGAAAAGCAATATGCTTTACTTCAAAGAAAAATAATGTTGTATAACCGGAAAAAAGACAATAAATATGAACTTTAAGAAGAACAACAACAAAGCCGAGACGAGAATTATGCATCATGTGCTTGGTTCCAGCTATCGAAATTTTAGAGCAGATCTTTCTCCTCTTGCAAAATAGGGTTCACCCAACGCTTTTACAGATACACGATACGCGCGATACACGCGCGAAACTTAACATTCATGACCTGCTTCATAAACATGAATCAATGGGTGAGGTGAGCAGCATTGACTTACACCACTGGCGCCCTGCAAGTGTTGAAGATAAGCGATAAAAAGAAAATACAATCCCTTACATGTATTGCACCGTTCGTGATTCGCCCATTCTAAGAAATTCTGCCAGCTGCGGTTGCCAGCTGGAACGAATGTGTGTACGCAGCAAGTGGATGTTCATATGTGATTTATGTGGATATGGTAACCATAAGCGCTTTGGCGTAAGTAGTATTTGTGTACGCTGGTGGGGCGTTTGGTTTGAGCGATGAAATATTCATCGTCACAATAGCTGTCTCCAAGCATTGTACTATCCTGAATCTGAGCTGACAAAAACCCGCCGGTTGGGTCCGAAAGCAACCGAAGCGCGCCACCAAACAAACGAGACGGAAAAGCTACGAAACATATGATAATGAAGAATACATTATTTAAAATGCACTCTTCCGAGCATCATCATCATCATCATCATCATCACCATCATCCTAGCCGACGGGTGTGGTTGGCACTGTCTAGAGGCGAGCCTTAAGGGAGTCAAAGCCCGTTCCGAAGATGTTACGAATCGCCCGCCAAATCCAGTGGTGCTGTAGGCTGTGAAGCACTCAGGCCGCTTGCCGATACTGGGTGGGCAACGGAGAAGGTGGAAAACGAATGATTTTGGCATTGACCGGATAGTAGACGTAATGCTATGCAGATGGAAATTTGATCTTATTCCCACATGGTATCACGCCTGGCATTTCTTTTATCGAACGTCGAATGCAATCACCATCACCGACCGAAAGCTTCGCCGAGCTCGACACACACACGGCTTAAGCCCCATGCATGCTCAATCTATTCTCAATCCGAACAGCTGCTCTCCACTCGAAACCTTTAATGCCATAAGTTGCATTTGCCGAAATTGAAATAAAACTGGTGGGTGCCGTTTTTGTGCCTTGCTACGAATGGACAGACAACTAAAAAGTCTCTTTAACACAAAAACATTATCTGCTCACTTGTTGAAAAAGTGTACAATTATAAAGCAATCGTTGAAACTGTAGAAACTTTTTGTTTATTAACTTTTGGCTGCTTCATAAACTGTCTCGATTCCGGCAGCGAACGTCTTCCGAGTGACACCGCTAGAAACACCTAGCCCAGATTAAGCATTTAGGTGTTTCTATTTGGTCCATTACGCCAATCATTGCCAGCACCGGGCACCAGGGCAAGCACGAGTGCCGAAACTTTCCCCTTCTTGAGCTTATTTTATCATTTGTTTTACTCTTAGTGCCGTTTACCGGTGGTGGCCGGGCAGTTTTATGTATATTTGCTGGGACGCGCCCCGGTGGCCACGCTGCATGCCACGAGGTGATAAACTTTGCAAAGAAGCTTAATGTCAGGTCAGGTTACGGGTAAAGAATGTTGCGCAAAGTTTTTCGCAGTGTATTGGAACAGCTTTCCCCATGACAGTTTCGCCCGGGCTGCATTATACCGCTGGAAAGACACCGCTTCCCGATATGGTACGAAAATTGTAAAGCCAGGATTAGGAGGCAACGACTATCTTGCTGTGGCAACCTGACGGCATGTGCGGCTAGCATTCCGTTGCAGCTTTCTGCTTGTCTGCCGACAGTTTCTAGGTGCGGGCGTTCGATACTGCCAGCTAGTAGCTCCATATTTTACTCAAATTGACGGGTGCATTAAAAATCAATTTATCTACTATTTTTTGGTGTGGTGTTATGTTTTAATTTTTCGTAGTATGAATAACGCCATTTACATTTAAGCAATAGCGTTAAATTGCTTTAAACATTAACCGATGAAACTCTTTGTATTGTTCTATCGTTAAAATTCTTAGCCGGTCGTAGAGACCATGGCCAATTACCTTTTTTTTTACGGTCAATGCATATTGAAATAAAAGTTTAATGATGCATCCACAGGCTAACTTAGAACCAAAACTAATGATTCTTGTTAAAACTATTTCGAACGACCACCTGCTGCCCGTCTTATTGATTCTTACTGTTGCATGAGAATGTATCTTCTTATGAGTCCCTTGAGAGCTTGGTACTCCATTTCCTCCAAAAATGATGTTGTGTCACACATGATTTGAAAAGGGGCTCACAAATTTGTGTCTCAGAGTGTATAAGCAGCATGGACAAAGGGATACAAGTGGACTGCATTTGTACTGAGCTCATGGTGGGCTTGGGCAGTTTGTCGAGAGATAAATTTTTGGCAAACTTGGAGTGAGTAGATCTTCCAAATTCTTTCAAATTAATGTTCCCATAAGTTCACGCAAGCACAACTGGAGTTCAACAAGGAAGTAATCTTGGTTCTTGATTGTTTTTGTTTCGTGTGAAAGATATTTGGCCTTGTATTATTTATTTATTTATTTATTTATTAACAAAAAGTTATCTGGCCTAATGCGGCCTACATAACAATACATAATAGAACAAGAAACAGAGATCAATCAGAATATGAACAAACATTATCACAAAAAGTTTTCTTTTAAAATTTACCACGCAGAATTATTTTAAGATTACTAACACTTATACTGGGATCTACTGAGAAATTTAAGCTGTTGTACTCATTGGTCAATTTAAGTAAAGGTTCGTTCGCACCAAACTCTGTTAATCTAAATTCTGTGTAGAACAGTGGTCGGGGCCTTAAATACCTACTAGGAGCCTGATAATTAATTTTGCTAAGAATGTACGGGGCGTCGATTATTCCGGTGGTCATCTTATGAAAAAAAATACACTGAGCCGTCATTCGTCTATGTTGCAGAGATTCCAGTCCGAATAAGAGGCACCTAGTACGATAGGAAGGGTACGATGCTTCACGGGACCACGGTAGAAGGTTAAATAGTTTACGAGTAAATTTTTTCTGTATGGATTCTAGTCTGTCTATTCGATATTGCTGAGATGGAGTCCAGATAATACTAGCGAATTCAAGTGTCGGTCTAACTATTGTGCAAAAGAGAGATTTTAAACTATTAGGGTCCCTAAAATCTTTACCAACGCGTAAAACAAAACCTAATAAATGGAAAGCTTTCGACATAATTAATTCGTAGTGATCTTGCAGTGTCAACCTACTATCAAGCAAAACTCCTAAATCGCGAACTACGTTGGTTCGAGGAATTGAAATTCCGTCTAGCTTATAGTCATATACGGTAGGTGATCTAATTCTGTAGAACGATATTACAGAACATTTATTGACGTTGACACTCATCCAGTTCGTAGAACACCACGTTAAAAAGACAGACAGACAGTTTTGAAGGACAGCACAGTCGTCAGGATCAGAAACAGGCATAAATTTATATCCTGCGATAATATCATAATCGGGTCCGTGACAGATTTTTTATTTTGAAAATGCTTTGAATTGCAAACTACAAGAGAATATGTCTTTTATTTGAAGGCTCAATCCTTCCGGTTAGTAACGGAATAAGATTTCATCCATGTGGCTGTCACGGATTGCCTTGCCGTATTGGGTATACTGTCTTCAGCCCTATCTCCACTATGGTATCGCAAATGTTGTTTTTTAAAAATTCAATTGTCTAGTTTGTCGGCGTAACGCTTTTCTTTAACGACTCCCAACAAATAGTAGTCTAAGGGTGTCAAATCAGAGCTTCTTGGTGGCCAAACGACATAGGAATTTCGACTTATAATTCAATCTTCAAAAACAGATTCAAATCAATTGTAACATTTGCTGAGTGGTATGCAGTGCTACCCTATTGAAAGTAAAAGTCACCAAGGTCCTGCTCTTTAATTGTTACGACAAAATCATATAACATGTCCCGATATTGATCTTTATTGACTGTAACCGTCTCACAAACCGTTCGACCAAAATCCACACCAAAAAGTTACTCGTAATGTATGCAATTGGCAATTGTTTAGTTACGTGTGGGTTCTCCTTGCCCTAAATGTGACATTTTTTTTTGTTAACATAGCCACCAAGATTACCCAGCCCTCCCGGGATAAGGTGCACGTCAACGGCGGTAGAGGGAGTCTCCGCCAAAATAGCATATAAGTTACATACAATTTAATTATTAGATTTAAGAATACATAGTATTAAGGCCGGTCTGAACGTAATTACGAAATAAAAAAAAAAAATAGCCACCAAGATGAAACCGAGCTTTATCTGAAAATATGATTTTTTTTACACAAATTCAGCATCGATTACAAGGCGATCGTGAGCCTACTTAGCGAAGCAAAAACGCATTGGATGGACCATATTCGTTCAGCGCAATAATAATACTCTGCGAAACTAATGACCAGTGTTACCAGACTTGAAATGTCTAAGATTCGCAAATTTGACAAACTTATAACATAATTCGTGATCTAGGTGATCCACGTAAAATGACGAATGAATTTGATGATATTAAGTGCAATTCTTTCTCCAGTCTTGTCCGCTCTATCCTTAAGTTTTTGTCCGTTGTATAGGGCCCCGTTGTATATTTGCCCAAACGTGCCATAGTTCCCAATGTTCAGATGGCTCTTACTCGGGCGTTTTACTAATCGTTTCTGCTCGTTTCAAATTTCACTAATACTAAAACTTGTAACCTGTGACTTGAAGAAAGACTCATTTATACTACTATATACTGTAAAAATATATTAGAAATATGGATTAGAATGCTGAATACCACCAATCGGAAAGGTTAGTAAAAGACCTAGCAATTATATTCATGTGGAACGATTTAGTAACATATAAGTGACGAATGAGACCAACATCTGCGATGGCACGCAAATATAAGGAATTTTACAGTGCCTTTGATTTGAATGTACCGCCAAACAATCAAAATGAAGCCTTGCGTAAAACACACTAAACACAACTATTAAACAAAAAGTGGAATGTCATGTTTTTCATTTGTAATAGGTTTAGTGTATAAGTGAATATAATGAACTTATTTTCTATTGTGGTTACGCCCAGTGTGGTTAACAAGAGGCATCTGAGGCATCATATTGCACAAATTTACCAATCCAATCACCGTGTTAGAGACATTTTTTTTACTAAGCACTACTTAACATTAAACAATAAAAACATTGTAGTTTGCTAATATTTATGCTAATAAGTAATTTATTTTTATTAACACGGCCATTTTTTTCTTATATTCAAATGTTAGATGTATTAAAAAAGTGCTATATAAATTGTGATTATAAAAAAAAAAACTAATAAATCTACAATACTCTGTGCCCTCGAAAGGTAGAACATTGAAACGAGCGATGTCACCGGGTAGCAATCAAACTACCAGTTTATAACAGGTGACTTGTGTGGCAGAAATGTTTCAGCTCCCATCAATCAAAAATTCTTTTTTTGATGAACGAAAGCGCAGTCGTGTGAGCTTTTAAACTTTTCGATTATTTTCCATCTAACGATAGCTGACGTATCGACTCGAACGGCGAAACCCCAGCCCGGCTCGGATGCTGTTCATGGCATGATGACGCGTTACCGTCATCGTCGGAAAAGCTAACCTGTTTTGGCTGATTAGGTCCGGAAGGGTGAATCAAATGTATCTGCTAACACCATCCGGACCGTACACAACAAACGTTCTGAACGCATGAACTTGAGGCACATGCAAAACCTGGTGGTGAGCTGATACATACGGATGCACCAAAGAACTCTTGGGCCGAAAGGAGACTGCACTGCACAAGATTGGAGTGCCACCGTTTGGGGCGCTTTGATTGATGTTATGATGTTTTATTTGGCATTTCAAGTCCCCATGTTGGATGCACACAGCAGTTGACGATTGTACGTCTGATAGATGATGATAGCGGACCCGAAAGAGCAGGTTGTGCAGTTTGCCTGCAAAGGTTCTTTTCGGGAAGTCCCGGTTCGACTCAAAGATCAACAACATCGGTCAAATCCATTGGCATGCCCTTGCAACGGTAGTATATTTTTGGCTGGCGTAACTATCGAATTTTGGTGCTCACTGCCGTTGTGCCAATCGATTCGAGCATCCGATCAATGTCAAGTGTTAACTTGTTGGCATAAGCGTAAAAGTACGGGTGCAGTAAAGCGGAAGGATTCGATCGATGGATGATCCTATTACTGCAGCACTTTAATTTAAGCTATAGTGGCAAAAGTAAGCGAGGGTAGAAATGCTTTTAAATTGATAGTATGAAGTTATTGAACAAGTTGAAATGTTAACAAATATTACAACAAGACAAATAAGATTTGATCAAAAATACATTCAAAACGCCAATTAGCTCTCGAAATCCAACAAGAATGAGTGAGTAAAAATTTGACAAGAATGAGTGAGCATCAATCGAGATAGTTGTACGAAAAAAAATTACTACAATCTCAAATAATTGAAGTCTAGTCCAAAAATCGTCGTAACTAGAATTAATTTAAGGCTAAACTACGTCTCTTTATTCAATTGAAAACATCTAATTCAATATGACAACTTTAATCTATGTCAAAATTATCATAGTTTCATAAAGTTTAAATGGACAGATGGCAGAGAGCTTATTCTAGCACCTGGAGTGAAAAATAGGACATTTCCAATCGGTTTACATAATTTTCGTGTGATAAATAATATTTGCCTTTTCTGTCAACATGTTGAATACAAAGAAAAATTGTATCCGATTGTCATTACATACTTACTTTTAAATCACCTCCCTCTCGGTGATCATATTTATGTTTCTCTGTACCACACATCACAAATCACTCCCAACAAGGAGTCCAGTGTGTGGCTGATACCAACGTAGAACACATATCATAGAGATTTGTACGAAAAATCGTGATATCTACCTATCGCGGTACCATTAAACGGCCGTAGTGAACGAACCGACCAGCAAGGGCACAACCATAATTAGTGTGTTTAATGTACAAACATTAAACTCCTCCTCGACGCATTAGCACACCATCTTCGGGCTGGGATTACTTTCTGCTCTCTTGCAGAATTACCACCTTCGGAGGGTCAGCAACGCGAACTGTGAAGATGTTGGTACGAGATTCCTACCATCCGGGGTTGGGTGCACTAATGAAGGAAGCATCAGCCTATCTCACCTTCGGATTGTGCCAGACCGTAACGGCACCACGACAACGACAAGGTACGCAATCCGAGGCGTACCGTATCGTGAGGATTCGTTAACGACGCAATAAAATTATGATAATGTTCTGCCGTACCGCTTGCAACGGGCGGCTTGGGATTAATTAGTGTCACATAATGAAGTTCTTCGCGCGCCGATGATCTCGACTTCTTCCGGCACGTGTAAACACGGTGACCAGGGTGGGAACCCGGGCATTTGTCAACCTCGATCGTACGCTGAAGACGCAGAGTTGTCCATCTCTAGCGGTAGAAATCCTGCTGCGTTAGCTCTTCGGTACATTTCGAGGCTCTGCTGTCTGGATGTCCTTCAGACCCCTAGCCCTAGCGTGGAGTGGTAGTTGCGTAAATGAAGTCGCTTTTTTATCTCGCACCATAATGGGCATTGATTCTATCCGGTTATCCCTTGAGCAACTGTGGCATACCTTGAAGTTCGTTTTTCGCTAAGCAAAGAGCGTGCGATGAATTTGTGTGTTCGTTTTTGTCACAGTTACAGTTCTTTACTCGCTTCACATGCAACCGGATCATGGGTCCATTTTTCCTGCCTGTCATCTGCGTCGACAATGGATTCGCCGGGCCAAGCAGGCTTTGGGCAAAATCGATTTCCGGATTTGTCTTTCTTGCCGCTTTAATTCCAGCCTCACCTTTGGATTGTGCCAGACCGTAACGGCACCACGACAACGACAAGGTACGCAATTCGAGGCGTACCGTATCGTGAGGATTCGTTAACGACGCAATAAAATTATGATAATGTTCTGCCGTACCGCTTGCAACGGTGCAGCACTTTAATTTAAGCTATAGTGGCAAAAGCAAGCGAGGGTAGAAATGCTTTTAAGTTGATAGTATGAAGTTATTGAACAAGTTGAAATGTTAACAAATATTACAACAAGACAAATAAGATTTGATCAAAAATACATTCAAAACGCCAATTAGCTCTCGAAATCCAACAAGAATGAGTGAGTAAAAATTTGACAAGAATGAGTGAGCATCAATCGAGATAGTTGTACGAAAAAAAATTACTACAATCTCAAATAATTGAAGTCTAGTCCAAAAATCGTCGTAACTAGAATTAATTTATGACTAAACTACGTATCTTTATTCAATTGAATACTTCTAATTCAATATGATAACTTTAGTCTATGTCAAAATTATCATAGGTTCATAAAGTTTGAATGGACAGATGGCAGCGAGCTTATTCTAGCACCTGGAGTGAAAAATAAGACATTTCCAATCGGTTTACATAATTTTCGTGTGATAAATAATATTTGCCTTTTCTGTCAACATGTTGAATACAAAGAAAAATTGTATCCGATTGTCATTACATACTTACTTTTAAATCACCTCCCTCTCGGTGATCATATTTATGTTTCTCTGTACCACACATCACAAATCACTCCCAACAAGGAGTCCAGTGTGTGGCTGATACCAACGTAGAACACATATCATAGAGATTTGTACGAAAAATCGTGATATCTACCTATCGCGGTACCATTAAACGGCCGTAGTGAACGAACCGACCAGCAAGGGCACAACCATAATTAGTGTGTTTAATGTACAAACATTAAACTCCTCCTCGACGCATTAGCACACCATCTTCGGGCTGGGATTACTTTCTGCTCTCTTGCAGAATTACCACCTTCGGAGGGTCAGCAACGCGAACTGTGAAGATGTTGGTACGAGATTCCTACCATCCGGGGTTGGGTGCACTAATGAAGGAAGCATCAGCCTATCTCACCTTTGGATTGTGCCAGACCGTAACGGCACCACGACAACGACAAGGTACGCAATTCGAGGCGTACCGTATCGTGAGGATTCGTTAACGACGCAATAAAATTATGATAATGTTCTGCCGTACCGCTTGCAACGGGCGGCTTGGGATTAATTAGTGTCACATAATGAAGTTCTTCGCGCGCCGATGATCTCGACTTCTTCCGGCACGTGTAAACACGGTGACCAGGGTGGGAACCCGGGCATTTGTCCACCTCGATCGTACGCTGAAGACGCAGAGTTGTCCATCTCTAGCGGTAGAAATCCTGCTGCGTTAGCTCTTCGGTACATTTCGAGGCTCTGCTGTCTGGATGTCCTTCAGACCCCTAGCCCTAGCGTGGAGTGGTAGTTGCGTAAATGAAGTCGCTTTTTTATCTCGCACCATAATGGGCATTGATTCTATCCGGTTATCCCTTGAGCAACTGTGGCATACCTTGAAGTTCGTTTTTCGCTAAGCAAAGAGCGTGCGATGAATTTGTGTGTTCGTTTTTGTCACAGTTACAGTTCTTTACTCGCTTCACATGCAACCGGATCATGGGTCCATTTTTCCTGCCTGTCATCTGCGTCGACAATGGATTCGCCGGGCCAAGCAGGCTTTGGGCAAAATCGATTTCCGGATTTGTCTTTCTTGCCGCTTTAATTCCAGCTCGGGGTCGGTGTTGCAGCAGCAGCATCAGGAAAAAAACGGAAAGCCTTTGCCCAGGGCCGTGCTAGCTGAGTGCACGAGTGTGAAGATTTCGTACTCTGGCTGCTCACTTTCGCCGGGCTGCGTCGTTCTTGTCCAATCCTTGAAACAATATTTCACTTTCGAACAATCCACCACTGCACTCCCTGGAGGGAAGGGCGCTGAGCAAATGGGAATGGCGTCCCTTTCGACAGATGGTTCCCGTGTTGTGCGGTGTGCCAGACCCGCTAGGACCGCCTGCCGACTGTGACTTCGACGCCGCGATGGATGGAATGGAGCAGCAGCGCATGGGCTGTCTTGCGTTGCCCAATGCAAGCGAACGGTGATGTGGCGCACCGAATGAAAAGCGACGTTCTTGAAATATTTCCTAAAGGATTGAGCTGACGTGGGAAACGCTCACGGTATGCTAGCCATATTGTGCCGGGCATACGTTTGCCGCCTCGTTTTAATGCCGCTCAAATACGGCACGCTTGCCAGAAACGTGGAAAAGGTGGCCATATTCCCTGGGCGAAGAATCGCACGAGCTGCTTTTTTCTACGGCGAGGGATTTATATGCCGTGCCTTCCGTCTTGCACGGAAAAGTGGTGGAAAACTACGTATGTAGTTGTTGCTGAAAATAGTGAGAGACGTAAGAAATGCACATCTCACGATAACGCCTGACCCACTCCTGGCAAAGTCTAAGGCAGTCAACCTTGAGTAGGTGGTGGAGGATCCAAAAAAGAAAGGTAATGTATTGTTGTACTCATCAGCAAGCTTTTTTGGCACATTTGTCTGAATAGTGTCGACGAGACAAAAGCTGATACGGAAAAGGGATGATGAGTTCAATTTGATTCATTTGTTACAGAAAGAATGTACCACTTGTGTCGCATAGTTCGATGGAGAACGTAAGAAAAGGCAAATTGTATTCGTCGTGATTACATGTCCATAACGTTACGCAGAAAGTAATTCTTGAAGCTAGTTTTGAGTCATATTGTTGGGGTAACATATGATGTCATAATTGTACAATAACGATAGAGTACAATCTCTATGTTTTTCTTTGTAAATGCTTTTTCAAGTGGAAGTTCGCATTGATAAGAGTCGATATTGATTTTGACAGGGTTTTCCTTTTCCTGTTTGAAGTACAATTCTCAACAAAATGCATACAATTTGAAAAATATTTGATACTGTTTCGTGCGAGGCTGCACCACTAACCTCTACATTAGATTGAGATGGTCGAATTATCGGTTTGATATTTTATAATACAATCACTATTACTAACGGATAGGTGTTTAACCATAAAATTGACGTAGAGATAGGAATTCGATCTCAAGCGATGTTTAGATGATAATTGAGGTAGACAGTGATCTAAGCACCGCTCCAAAGCTGGTTTCCGCATGGTTCACTACACCTGAATGTCAATTTCTAGATAAAGCCAATCAAACGCGCGCGTGTCTCAATTCAATGTAGACTCATTATGTTTTTTTTTATTTAAAACAGAAAAATCATCATAAAAAGCTATCTTCAAATCCAAAAATATTGCAATTGTATGATTATTCTTTTTGTCCAGTTCATCTTTCTATTTGGCTAACACTAAGTTCAGCGTGGTTTCACATGAATGGTTTGATCTGTATCCTGATTATTCTGGCATTAATAAATTGTTAGAGTCTAGATACGCCACAAGTTTCTCTTTAACCTCTAATATTTTTTCTAGAGTTATCATTTTATTTATTGGCCTGAATTCTTCAACTGAACAAGTGTTTGCTTTTTTTGGTATCGGTACTACAAAGGATTCCTTCCACGTTTCTGGGAAATTTCCATTAATTTACTATTCATTAATGATGTCCAGCAACTCACCACTGATAACATTGCATTACACGATCAGGATAAGCTCAAGATCAATTTTGATGAAATCATGAACTAGATAGTCTAATTTTAAAAGGACCAAGATTAAACACAAACATACAATGAACTTGACTTGCGATGAATGCATGTATTGGAAATGAACAAGTAGTATTAAACGAAAACTCAAACGTGCAACATTAATTTTGCTCTCATTGAATTAACTTTTCTGCACGATAATTGAACAACGGGAGATTTTTCACCTTTTATTTTTCTTAACTCTCATGACAACGATCATTTGGTTTAACTCTCATCTTTAACAAAACAATTCATAATGTTGCCCAAGGTTCTGCTGAAGAATTTTATTAGGTGAGAAACAATCTATTCAATATATCAGTTTAAGGTAGCTTGGACGATCGAAAAGGAAAAAAGGTGAAATTAATGAGTTTTTACACTGTACAGCAATAAGACAATTAGTAAACCACGAACGTATATGTCCTTCATATCGGTAAGAGTAACCCTGCACGATTGATAAAGAACTTCGACGTTGTTGAAATACCGGCGAGTACCGAAGACGTCAAGATAGTAATAGCGAAACAGTTAAAGGTGTATCAGGTAGTAAGTAGTTAACCTGAAAAAATGAGTGCTTTTCTGGCCGAACACACAACTGACCTGATCGCGGACGGAAATAAAGTGTGAGTAATATAATATAGACCACCCACTTGTAAAGCAACTAATATCATGCTCCCATATCATGCTGTAGAACCAACGCGTTAGTACAACTCGAACCAGCGCAACCTACGCTCGCTGTGCAGAATGCTAATGATACATTCGAAGAAGAGTATGACACAAGTAACCCACGCCGTGGTAAAGCCATCATTTTACACCATGAGAATTTTCGGGAGTTGAACAAACGTGCAGGAAGCGGTAGAGATTGCAGTACCGCAATCACCGTCCTAACGTGTATGCAGTTTGATGTGCGAGTTTACCAAGATCTACCATTTGCGGAGCTTTGCAGTGTGCTAAAGGAAGTTGCCAGCGAGGACCATTCGGACGATGACTGTTTGCTGGTAATGATCATGACGCATGGCGATGATGACGTACTGTACGCTTACGATAGGCCTTACAATGCAGACTTGCTGTTTCAACCCTTTATGGGCGATGCATGCCCAACGTTACGCGGTAAGCCAAAGCTGTTTTTCGTACAAGCCTGCCGAGGCACCGAGTTCGACAGAGGAGTAAGATTGGGCTATGGCTGCGCGGATAATGATACTTCCGAGTCACATAAATACGTTATACCTTCGACGGCCGATCTGCTGGTGATGTACTCATCGTACAAGGGTCATGTTTCGTGGAGGAGCCTTGAAGGCGGTTCCTGGTTTATACAGGCCCTGTGCGTGGAGTTGGAACTGAATTGGCGACACATGGAGCTGTTGCAGCTGCTGACAGCTGTTTCGCGCAGGGTAGCGTACGATTATCAATCCAAAGTTCCACAGAGCGAAGCGAATAACGCCATGAAGCAAATGCCTACGATTGTGTCGATGCTAACGAAGGCTGTTTACTTTCCTGTGAAGAAACAGCTGCAATAAGCTTGTTTGCGACTGGCTGGCATAACCCCTGTCCTTTCTTTGCATGGAAATATATATATAAAAGACATGTTATATGTGTTATACCTCTTAATATAAAAATCACTCTCGCTCTCGTCAACCACTGTGCTCATCAACACCCCATACACACTCTTAAGGCGTGACTGTAACGTACCGTATTTATTATTTATAAATGTTTACTCGTGATTGTTGTTTATCTTTTAATGCTTGTTTATTTGGCTATTCTCGTAGAAGCAGCATTACTTTCTAGGAAAATATACGTGCTTCGTAAGCATCGACACAATGCAGGGCATTTGTTTCGTGCTGTTGATAACATTATCCAGCGATACTTGGGATTCAAATTCGTACGCTACTTTGCGCGATACAGCGGTCAACAGTTGCAGCAGCTCCTTACTGTTCCCGTGCATGCGCAGCTCATTACAAAGTGCTTCGATAAACCACGATCCACGGTTAGGATTACGCCACGCGTAATGACCCTTGTAGGTGGAGTACATCACCAACAGATCGGCCATCGAGGGAATGGCATACTGTATCGACTTCGATCGTCCCGGCTGTATGTTTGGCTGGGGTAGCTCTCTTGCGCCGGTCGAGCAAACGGTTCGGGCAGCTTGGCTGATAGACTGGTTCAAACGAACACCGGTATCTAAATTGTTTCCCCGACACGCCTGTATGAAAAACAGCTTCGGTTTGCCCAGTAACGATGGGCAGGCCTTTCCGACGAAATTTTCCCACAAACGATCCACACGAAAGGTGCGATCCTTCGCGTTCAGCACGTCATCTTCGCCATGTGTCATAATCACCACCAGCAAACAGTCTCTGCTCTTGTGATCCTCTTCCGCCAGATTGTCGAGCACTTGTATTATTTCGCTTCTCGTGAGATCATCATACACACGTACCTCAAACTGTAAGTCGGACAATGTTTGCCGGATGTTGTTACAATCCAAATCCGTACCACGGCGTTTCTCCAGGTGGAGGAAATTCTTATGATTGAAAATCGCTGCTACTCCGCGCCGCTCATGACGCATATCGTAATGCGCATCGTTAACCAGCTCAATGCCATGCACTACCGATGGAGAAATGACGCCGGCAACAGACGAGTCGTGCAAGAAACAGCTGCAATAAGCTTGTTTGCGACTGGCTGGCATAACCCCTGTCCTTTCTTTGCATGGAAATATATATATAAAAGACATGTTATATGTGTTATACCTCTTAATATAAAAATCACTCTCGCTCTCGTCAACCACTGTGCTCATCAACACCCCATACACACTCTTAAGGCGTGACTGTAACGTACCGTATTTATTATTTATAAATGTTTACTCGTGATTGTTGTTTATCTTTTAATGCTTGTTTATTTGGCTATTCTCGTAGAAGCAGCATTACTTTCTAGGAAAATATACGTGCTTCGTAAGCATCGACACAATGCAGGGCATTTGTTTCGTGCTGTTGATAACATTATCCAGCGATACTTGGGATTCAAATTCGTACGCTACTTTGCGCGATACAGCGGTCAACAGTTGCAGCAGCTCCTTACTGTTCCCGTGCATGCGCAGCTCATTACAAAGTGCTTCGATAAACCACGATCCACGGTTAGGATTACGCCACGCGTAATGACCCTTGTAGGTGGAGTACATCACCAACAGATCGGCCATCGAGGGAATGGCATACTGTATCGACTTCGATCGTCCCGGCTGTATGTTTGGCTGGGGTAGCTCTCTTGCGCCGGTCGAGCAAACGGTTCGGGCAGCTTGGCTGATAGACTGGTTCAAACGAACACCGGTATCTAAATTGTTTCCCCGACACGCCTGTATGAAAAACAGCTTCGGTTTGCCCAGTAACGATGGGCAGGCCTTTCCGACGAAATTTTCCCACAAACGATCCACACGAAAGGTGCGATCCTTCGCGTTCAGCACGTCATCTTCGCCATGTGTCATAATCACCACCAGCAAACAGTCTCTGCTCTTGTGATCCTCTTCCGCCAGATTGTCGAGCACTTGTATTAGTTCGCTTCTCGTGAGATCATCATACACACGTACCTCAAACTGTAAGTCGGACAATGTTTGCCGGATGTTGTTACAATCCAAATCCGTACCACGGCGTTTCTCCAGGTGGAGGAAATTCTTATGATTGAAAATCGCTGCTACTCCGCGCCGCTCATGACGCATATCGTAATGCGCATCGTTAACCAGCTCAATGCCATGCACTACCGATGGAGAAATGACGCCGGCAACAGACGAGTCGTGCGCTCTACGGAAGGAAAATTAATGTTTGAATAGAACATTCCGCGTAAACGCACAACGCACTTACAAAATTCGACCATTGTTGTCCACAACGTCAACTTCGTGTAACGGCCCAAGCACACTCATTGGTTGCACTACGTAAAAATTCACTTCCCGTGCGATGTTGTCTTACAAACGAACGATGAATTGTGACTAAACACGACGTTGCATCGTCGATGATGGTACTTCGTGTATCAAAGTGTCTAGCTTATCAGATATGACATCATTTGTTATTTGTTATTTGTTTATTTGAATTCAATGGGCCTTATCTGGCCCCTTTGAAGCATACATACATAGCATACAAGTTTACAAACATTTATCACATTACGAGCAACACAGAAGAACATAAGTTAACATGAAATTGGTGGCAACAGACGAATACTATTTGCAAATAAACTCCGAGACATCTCGGGTTCGTAGTGGTTGCACACCGCGTTAAACTCGCGACACATAATAAGAAACGGATCAGAGGAGCCAAAACGGCTACGGCGTTCCTCTACGTCAAGCAGTGGTCTAGCACGAATCGATCTCGCGGGGACGTATAGATTTAGTCCCGAGAGTAGTGTCGGCGAGTCGATTTGATAGTCGAGGAGTCCAGCAATAAATAATCTCCGCGCGTTACAGCTCCGTTGTTTCAGCGACTCAAGACCTAGTAACGCGCATCGTCCGTTGTAGTCCACTTGGACGCTCCAGTTGCGCAAAGCAAACCGCGTGAATTTGCGCTGGATCGATTCCAGACGCGCCAGGGAATGTGCCGTTGTGGGCCACCACACCACAGAACCGTATTCCACCGCAGAGCGTACCAAGGAGCAGTAGAGCATCTTGACTGTGATCGGGTCATGGATGTCGCGCGCAAGTTTTTTCAGCAGCCCAATTAACTGGTTGCCCTTTGCTGCAACATGCTCAAGCTGGTCGTTGAAGCTCAACCTGTCATCAAGGAGCAGTCCCAGATCAACGACACAGCATTTACGCTCTAGGGCACAACCGTTAGCGGATGGCGTTTTCTACAAAACGTTGCGACGGCGCATTTGTCTGTACGCAGCTCTAAACCGTTCAGGGAGCACCATGTCTGGAAGGCAGTCAAAGCTGCTTGTAGGCACATCTGGTCGGCTAGACTGCGGATCGGAAGGAATACCTTAGCATCGTGGACAGCAGTGGACCAAGATTGCTTCCCTGTGGTACTCCGGAAGTAGCGTGGATACGGCCTGAGGTGTGTTCTCCCATTTTCACCTGGTATGTCCGGTCGCTGAGGTACGAACGAAACCAGGCCATCATTTGTGCGGGGAATCCGAGGACTTCGAGCTTGGAAAGTAGCAGTGAGTGCGGAACACTGTCGAAGGATGCCTTTAAATCAGTGTAGATGGCATCTACCTGAAGGCCAGCGTCAATGGACCTGTGGCAAAGGGTGACGAATTCCAGCAGGTTAGTTGTGGTTGACCGCTTGGGTATAAATCCGTGTTGCGAAGCGCTGATGTAATTAGATGCACTAGCAAGTAGTGCGTCGTACATTACAAGCTCGAAGACCTTCGCACAGGCACTAAGCGACGTGATTCCTCGATAGTTTGACGCATCCGATTTGTCGCCCTTTTTATGGATGGGAACTAACCACGAGGCTTTCCAGCAGGCCGGAAAAATACCCAACCGCAGCAATTCCCTGAAGATAGCGACCAGGGTGGGGACGACAGCTGAAGCGCAGCGCTTCAGTATAGATGGCGTTGGCGATGGCGATTTAAAACGTTACGAATGAAGTGTTGTAGATGGAAGGCAGTCCAGCCAGAGAAAAAAATAGATAAGAATATGGTTAAAAATCGATAAGGCTATCAAGACGGAACATGTCTTTACATGGCAGGAGCGGGTATCGAATCCCGTCCGGAACGCTGTATCCCCGACTATCCAGCTACGGGAAAAACGAAGTCAAGGAAAGCAGGTAGTGGCGTGCCAATTCCGCTCGATGTTGTAGAGCCACAGAAGAAGATTACTTACTTACTTATCAGGCGCTACAATAACTTCGCAGTTTTGGCCTGCTGCAACAATCCTCGATACCGCTCACGGTCTAGCGCCGTCGTCTGCTAATCCATTATCCCGGCCGTTCTGGCGGACGCATCGACGCCATCACTCCATCTCAGTTTGGGCCTACCACACCTCCTCTGTCCATGTGGATGGCCTAAAAGGACTTTACGGGCTGGGTCGTCCGGTGCCATTCTCATGACATGACCAGCCCACCGGAGCCTGGCGAGCCTAATTTGCTGCACGATGGTGAAATCACCGTACAGCTCGTAGAGCTCGTTATTGTAGGGGCTCCTCCATTGTCCTTCCACACATACGGGGCCAAAAATCCATCTTCGAACAGAAGAAGAATATGGCTCTTTAAATAGCAATCTAAAATGCTTATAGAAGTTCGTTAAATTTTCTTTGCTCTATTGTAAATGTTTAGCGTCATGATATTTTCTACTTCAAAACTGATAAAATTTAATACAAAATTGGCACAGTACAATTTATTATGGTTATAGTAATTCTAGCCACACTTAATTATAGCTTTGTGCAGACATTAAGTTACACACCATCAATCCATCTATTCAAAAAACCATTCCGTCTGTGCCATTAGTCTTTATGTACTATTTTATAGTAAATGTAGCATAAAAAATAAACATAAATATTTTGTTAGTATTCTATTCCTTTTTTATTGAATTGTTTTTCTTCAATCTTCTGCTCCAATGTTTGGATAAACGAAGATAATGGAGCAGTATATATAGTCCCAGCCGGGGATAGTATGACCTTTGGAAATGTACCGAAAAAGCTCATAAATATCCTCCCAAAATGTCAATTGACGTGATTGCGTAAACATACGGCCTCGGCCCGTGTCAATAGATTGAGTAGCGATTGAGCGCCCGAACATTGTAGCACTAACAAATGTTGTACTGGGCATCGATGTCGATCGATGGCGATGGCAGTATTGATCTCGTCAGAGCTGGGCAGCATCAATTACTCTTACTATGGGTGAGGAGAGTAATTTGAACGCGTTGCATGATAAATCAAAGTACGTGGTCGTAAAAGTCCGGACCGCCATTCCCTGTGGTTGAGATAGATTTATTGAGAATGTGTGAATTACCGGATTGCTCGTCTGCTGGTGGTATCACATAAATGTGCATTGTAAATTAGCGATCGTTCTTGTTAGTGTGGTCTGTGTTTGAAAGTTTAAAAAATTCGCTGTAAAGCCATATCCAGATAATATAGATGATTTACGAAATCATCAAACGGTTGAAGAGTGGCAAGCATTTTCGCAATCCTATTGATGTAATCTCAACGAACCTTCTCCATCTATTAATGTCAATAGCAGATGCTCACATAACGCAATTGTAGTTTTGGAAAAAATACATGAATAGATTACCAGCTACTCAGCAAGTACTAAGTTATGGTGCTGTTTCCTGTCATCTTGATTGTTGACTAATGCGAATGGGTTTGACAGGATTGGTTCTGTGTGAAGCTGCCACTAGAACTTCTTGTTGACCGTACATAGGCAGTGTTCAATAGATGCTAAATTGGAAACAATGCTAGACTACGCCAGCACAAAATGGAACATACTTTCATCATTATTGTTTAGCAGTGGACGAAAGTGTCCTCTTCCCAGGCGCTAGCCGTGCTGTTGCGATGAAGAGATCTTGAAAAGGAACATCTCCACCGTATCTACTTTGCCCTGGTAATCAGCTGCCGCACGTAAAGCAAGAAAATATCCTTTGAAATGTCGAAACAAAACGCCATTAAGCAGTACCACACACGAGCACCGTGAAACGAGCAACACCCGTGTACGCTCACCGTGTTTACCCGCCATGCAAACATATTCATCACGTCTCAGAAATCACCACATGATAAACATAAATCGTACCATGATGCTGATGGTTTGCCGTAATGCGTTTGCGAAGTGGGAGATAATGTAAACTTTGAATTAGATTTAGATGATGATTTCGGTCTAACTTTTCCGTCTGCCGGGTGGACGGTTCGCGAAGGGTGGGAAATTGGAACCGTTCAACTCCGGTGGGATTGTTGGGAAACGGCGATAGGATGAGCTACCAGCACCAGGTAGCTTCAACCAGGGTCGTAGGTGAATTTCCATATTTGTTACTTCTTCCGAGCTGCTGGAGCACGGAGCCTATACTGGATTACATCGCGAAACAGGCTTTTGTGGCACGTTGTTTCGCGCTTTCTGTTGCTACGCAAAGGTGCTCGGCTTGCTTCATGACCGGCAACTGGCAAAGGTAAGTAAATAGCAAACAGATGAGGGAAGAAAAGAACACACACGCTCCCGGTCTGCAGTGTGCACCGCCGCTTATATGAGGCTGGGAAACGCGTGTTGTTGCGAATTGTACCACGAGTACAAAAAAGCTCAGTGTGGCTGGGGTGCCGTACAAGCGGCAAAGGACACTCGAGCCCGAAGTGTCTTGGGAGTAGAATAAACACTCTTCTTTCAACATCACAGCCTCCGGAGAAAGGCTCTGCCTGTCGGAAGGCAAACGACACTCTTACCGTGAAACCCCGGAGGGAACAGTTTCCACCGGTTTTGTACGTGTGTCTGAATGTGTGCCGTTGTGCAAGTCGAGTGGATGGTTAAACCTCCTCCATCGTTTACTTTTATGCGCCTATCATCTATACCCCCACCAACCGATAAAGATGGTTTGGGGGCGGCGGAGGGCGAACACCGTAAATGAAGCACAATCATGAGGTGAATATGTGCGTTTCGCTCGAGGTGGTTACGGTGGTGGGCCCGTACGAATGAAGCTACCCCCAACACATGGCCGCCGGAAGCAAACGTCATTTACGGTGTCGCTGCGTCGATGGTGAAGGCGTGACACGATCTCGCTACCTTTGACACTTCCGTCAACAAACATTCAAGACCCCGACCCTTGCGTACTTTCGTTTTGCTGATGTTTAACGGTTTAGTTTTTCGTTTTTGGTTTTGTTGTGTGTATGCTGCACTTTTCTTCACTCAGGCAGTGGAGTATCGGTAAAAAATCTGGTGGCGGAATTTGCGAGGAACCAACCATCGTATCAGGCGAAACGATGCGAGAGAAGCACTGGAAAAAAAACCTACCAAAACGCTTACGAACAGTGTGTAACGCTTCCTGGTGCTTATTTCTGGGAAATTCGATGCCACGTACCGTCGTGGGTTTATATTTTTTGTTGTTGTTTGTGATTGGGACTCTGAAATGAGTTGGAATACACGATTGACACGTTTATGCATCGCTAGTTGTGTTTGGTGTAAACTTTGATCATAGGCATGTGCACAACACGCACGCGTTATAGATAGTACTGATTGAACAAAAGAGGGGGAAAAAGCGACGAAGAAACGTTACAAAACGTGTATATTAAGTTTGGTGCATATTTTGGGGGGTTATATTTGTTTTTTTTTTATTTCGCAGATATCTAGCTTGAAAAGTATGGCAAAAGACATCATGCACCATAAAAACATGTACGTTTTTGTGCTTGACATTAAAAAAGTAAAAACAAGGTAAAACCTACTCAGCGGTAATCAACGGTTCTGATTTTCGTCAAACTTCTGGCGCAACACCTCATTAAACTATAAAGCATTACAAAAAACATGAACACTACATCATCGAGATTTCTTGTACATATCACTGTACATATCGATACATCATAGAAACATATCCCTATATGTGGGCTTTGTGGTCCGTAGGCCAAGATCGTTTGAAGGCCCTCTCAAGGGCCATTTTTGTAAAAAGCCTCCAAACAAAAAAGCAAGCAGCATATGGCCATGAATAAACATCGCGGTGTTTAATACGGGTTATGCCTTTACGTTTGTGCGATCGGGAGGTTCATTATCTTCTTTAGTCTATTACATTAGAATAAATGGATCATTCTGCTACTTAAAAACTTTAGTGAACGATACTCGCTGGGGCCTCCACAACGCTCGTGGATTCTGGCTTCATGGATTAGATGGAATACAGCTGTGTTCAACAAGGAACTATTTTTGGAAACTTTGATGCTGCATAACTTGGGTTCGGGGAATATGAACGTCAATTAATTAGTGGATACATTAGTTAAAGCATGCGATGCTTCCATGCACAGATGTCGTTTCAGAAGAGCACGTCGTCTCAGTGCTTATTGGTGGACAAATTAATTGTCAGAGTTCCGAAAGATTGCGAAACGGATTCATAGGATAAAGTTCCGATTAATTGATATGTCCAGCTATGATCAAAATAATGAACGATACAAAAATGCTGCATGCTAAGTTACAAGTGAGTTGAAAAAAAAATTTTGATTGAACTTCTTGAAACTGCGGTCATTTGATAAGGCATCTGTTATCTCCGAGATATCAATGCTCAGGGCAAAACCATCAGCTGGAACCTGTCCAGAGCAGTTAACCATAATAGTTAAAGAGCTGTTCCCACAGCATCAGAACCTGCGCTATTGTGGATGAGCTACTAACAATAGCGGATTCTTTAAAAGTGAATATAGCTGTTAAAGGTATCTCTAATGTGGCCAGGTTTTCCACAGGTGTTTGTTCTGAATCTTGTAGTACATTATGAGCGATACTGTCTTATCGCTGCAGTTTCCAACAGGAGTTGACATAACGATAGATTGCGATTTAATCAGAATCTTACATTAGTTACCCATAGTGAGGATTGACTAACCAACTATGCGGTATCAATTAGTCTAGTAAGCCAGAAATGGCAGGCATGACCTTAAGAGGTCGTTACGTCAAGAAAGAAGAAGAAGACATTAGTTACAAATAAAGCAGTATCATAAGATAAGATAGATGTAAGATCCTTCGAGGTGCCCATCGAACAGCGACAATAAGCTTTACAACCGTATTTAATACAATGCGGCGCTCGGTATGATCCCTATTGACATGCTGATAGATGAAAATTCTCGTAATTATCAAAGGAGAACGATTTCTCAACTGGACGTTGAGATTATACAGGCGATAGAATTTGAAGTTTCTATTGAACGTTAGCAACGAGAATGCGATTCATTTCTTTACGGTCGGTAAATCGGTGGAACATCATCATTGGTGCCGTCAAGTGTCAAGAATGCGAAAAATATTGGAGTGGGATGGAGGTATATTTCTTTCTAACTTAACTCCTTACGGTGCATTGCTTCTTCAGAACATATCGCTATAATATGGGTTTAAAGCAACAGTTTTTCCCAGCAGTGGATAGATTGACACGTCGAGAGTCCTGTCGCATCTCAAACGTGTCGAAATATTTGATGCAACCTTGCTCTATTCGTGACGGCTAAAGCTAGCTCGCTGATCCGGGAATAAGAGGGACGAAAGCACGCGGAGTAAAGTATCCTCCCCGGGAAAAATAGTACTCCCAAAATAAAGTTTGCCTCAGGTCTCCACGAGGTTTTTTTCGCCACTTCCTTGATTTGATTTTAGATTTTAGCAATACGACCAAGCCATCTCATATGAACAAAAAAGGCAATTGATTTGAAACAGCAAAAGGGCAATAACATCCAAACACTGGAACTGAAGAATTTTTCGATTTTTAAGTTTCATCTCTGAGCAAAAACAAATGAAAATAGTGAGACACTTACTGACAACCGATTATAATCTCATGATCATCTTTTCAATTCTGCCAGAAGTGCCTGTACACCATTAATCATTTTCCACTCGTTGTACTGTAGTTGGACTAAATGATACACTTTTGCATGCGGTGCGACCGCATTACCCTTCCTTCCGATCCAGACTACGAGATAATATTTAAACTCAACATAATCGCTGTGACTACTTCCATGTAATGTCAAACCAGCAGGCGTAGTTTAATAATTTTTAGAATTCCGTTCAAGTAAGTACGGCATGTCCTAAGAACATGTTGGTCAAAAATTAAAGATGTGTTTTCTTGACAGGCCGTTATTATAAATAAAAGGGATAATAAAAAAGTGCTATTGATGATATAGGGCATTGATTCCCAAAGTAGTCCATACCGCTTGCGCGTTGGGAAAAATTGTACTGGGCCGTGAGTCTAACATGGGTTTCAATGGCTTATTGTCGCATAATGAATCAAAGTTGATATTGAAATTTCAGCACTCAAAATTCTTCTCAACTCTATGTCCATTCTAATGATGAGAAACTAACTTCGGGCCTGGGAAATCGGGCCAGTTACATGAGTGTAACAGATGTTGCTCACATGATCTTCACTCACTTCATTTCGAACATACGTAAAAATCAAGAGGATTAAGATCCGGGGAGCTAAAAGGTCACAATGCCTAATCGATAAAATCGGTCAAATTTTCCAGACACCATGGTTGGACGATATTCGCAGTGTGGGCGAATACATTTCGTATCCTAGGTCCTTCGTCATAAAGGTGTGGGCAGCCATGATGTCCTTTCATCAATAAGACTTGCCTTTTTTGCATTGTTGACCCTACAATGTGAATGAAATATTGACCAAACATCATTTGAAGAACCATATGCACACGAGTTGTAAATTCACAATACTATATCTCAATCCTATCACTAGACTCTGTTCACAATTATTGTTGGGTACACAGGCCGTGTCGCTGACAGGATAGGACGCAAAAAGGCTACGAGAAAAACATAGGTTTGCATAGTTTTAAGCGTAAATAAAATAAAGAACAGGACTATCAGTTTAGCAATTGCTACAGAATCACGCGACACAAAAGTGTACGCCTGTATGCATTAGTAAATAAAATCAAGGTAAAATCTTACCAGAGGTACTCATTGGATTTTCTTACTCTGGTAAACTCCGTGCATGACTGACCGTGTGTTTGGCATGTCTGAAGTTTAGAGATTTAAATTTGCCATTCGATTAGTATGCTCCTAAGGATCCTCATGTAAGTCTGATAAGAACGTTATGTAACGTAAGAACAATGATGGTGCGCAGACGACCTTGGACGCTTGTGCTACTCCATATTACCTAAAGTAATACCACCCCCCCGGTTTAAAGGCTTTGATGTTGGAAGGTCGTTTATTCGAGTAATGTCACGAATAACTTCTAATCATTACTCGCTAAAGGCACACTTGCATCGGATAGGTCTGGCGACCACAAAAGAGTGCCCGTGTGGCATTGGATATCATGACATCGACCACTTGATGTGGTCATGTCAGGCTTTTGAGGAAACCCGTCCGCAGCTCCTCTTTGCAGTCACCGCCCTTGGGAAAAAGCTAAATACTCCTATAAGCGACCTACAAGCACTGAGAGACTTGGAGTACCTGAGAATCATACACCTATTCATAAAAAAAAACAATAGCATTTCTATATAATTCTGCTCACTTTTCAATCCTTCACCCCTCAATAGCCCACTAATCACATAAACACACAAACATACATACAATGGCGCCCGGGACGGCCCGGTGGTACTGCGACAGCGGCGCAGGTCTTCAAACGGCAGGACCTGGGTTCAAGTCTCATCTGGGCCGTTCCCCCATAGTGAGGACTGACTATCCAACTATGCGGTAACAATAAGTCTAGTAAGCCAGAAATGGCAGGCATGACCAAGAGGTCGTTAGGCCAAGAAAGAAGAAGATACGTACAATAGCATGTTCCATACATACATCCCCGATAGGGGTTAATACGGCCTGGCCGTTATAAAAAAAAAAAAAACAAATAAATAAATAAATAAATAAACGTATCATTTTTTTCTCCTAATATCATACATTATTGCCTGATTTGACAAAAATCTCAATTAATGATTCCCGTTTCATACCTAACCCCATCAATACGACCCAAAATACAAATTTGCAAATAAAATTTGCATTAAAAAATAACCATTCACGAAACGTCCTTTATTTCTGTAAAACTTTCATTTGTAAATGTTCCTTAATTAAACTTTGATTAAAGAATCGGCCAAACGGGCTACGATTACAATTTGCTACATCAATGTTTACTGTAACTATCAACCGAAAACGACCGGAGCAAAATTATTCGACACATAGCTCATGCATCATTCAAATATTTGTGCGCCAGAAAGCATCCACACATTAAACAGCATGTAAGCGTACGGGGGCCAAAAATGAATCAATCCACACACTTCGCCGCCGGTATTGCTCGTCGCGAGCTCATGTAACCGGTGTCCCCGTCGCACGGAATGTGTGGTATTTTTGTGCATACGGCAACGATTTTTAATAATACAGAAATGATTATTCCCCGGTGGAAATTAATAATAATTCCCATTACAATCCCACCCAGCAGCACCGTTTTCCTCCCTCCAAACGCACAAACTCGCACGCGTAGGTGACGGCCGATGATGATGATGATGGGAAAGAAAATCAATTCTAGCCACGAAACCCATTTCGCATGAGTTATATTACAGGCCACACGCTGCAAACCGGTCGGAGATGGGTAGTAATTGAGGAAATGCTGGTATTTTCTTTTGATCGGTCCCGTTTTGTCTTTCGTGCCAGGTGAGGGCGTCAAGGAACCGATTCGGCAGGATGGTGAATAAATTTCCCTTTCTGCAAAGTGTGATTTATGAGCCATACGTTTGGATGCTATCTTTTTGTAGATTTATTTTGCCCGGCACTGCCTTCAAAGTTAACCACTGCCAGCGCCCAGCCAGCCTGTCGATTGTTTGCGTTCATTCGCTCGGTTCGTTTTAACATCAAGTCCGATCGTTTGTGCGTAACCTTTCTTTTTTATTGCTCCGTTTGTTCTTCGCCAATTAGATCCAGCCTGCTTCAGGATGTCCGAAGCAGCTGCTTGCGTAGTGCTGGACATGGGATAGGGGGAAAAAAATAATATCCACTTCCTATCGTACATTGCCGACAGCGATGAAGTTATAAATCATGTCCATAATTGATTATTTCGACCCCCCGAGCACACGGGGTGACGCAAAATGGTGCGAAAGATAAAGTTTTGTTCCGCGTCAGTATCGGACGGTGGGTTGCGGTTTTTCGCTAATCTAAAGAGCGCCTAGATTACCGGGGCGCAGCCCATTATCATGTCGACAGTTATCCTACTGTCGAGCTGCTCTACTGCAGAGCAATGAGCCTGCGACTCACCGAAAAGCCCACCGACGCCGGAGCGCTGGTACTTGATGCCGAGGGATCAACCTTCAACTTTCTAGCAGCGTTTCTCTTGTCGATTTTCGAAAACATCCTTCCCCATTTCCTTCCGGCGCCCCGGAGTCACCGACACGCGCTCTGCCTCACTTCGCTGTCTACCTTCCGGCACTTTCCGATTAGATTTTATGAACCCCGGTGGCAGTTCCCATTCGCTGGGCGAAGTTTACAAAAGATTTCAGCAGTCATTCAGTCCCGCTGGAACGATGAGAAGGTGGAAGTTCCATCCCCGGTGTGTGCGTGCGTGTGTGTGTGTGTGTGTGTGTGTGTGTGTGTGTGTGTGTGTGTGTGTGTGTGTGTGTGTGTGTGTGTGTGTGTGTGTGTGTGTGTGTGTGTGTGTGTGTGTGTGTGTG
>KZ062123.1:132546-168835 GCA_002091835.1 Anopheles maculatus
CGATCATTCCTGGTCTGGCTACCTAAAGCGAAGACTATATATGTGATCTAGTTGTACTATATAAAAAAAACAATCAGATTTTTCAAACAAATGTTCGAAAACAATATTAATTACCCTTTTTTTTATTATAAATATGTTATTTTCACAAAAAAAAACAGAGGTCACAATGGAGGCGCCCAGTAATCTATGATTATATGTTGTTGGAGAAAAAACTTTATATAAACTCAAAAAGTTGCGCAAAGTTGCACAATATTTCTTCACAAAATACCAAAATAAACATAAGGCTTCAATGTTGCGGTGATTTACGGTGAAAAAAATTGGCAAGAATTCAAAGTAAGTTTTTGCAATATTTTCAGTTTTTGTATACTTTTACGATTGTATTTGATAAGAAATATTTAATTTGTGTATTATCAAAGAATTTGAAAATTAAATCGTATTAAGCATTGTTTTTTTCTGTACAAAGTTGTTGCCTTCAATGTTTCGATGCAGTTAATTAATAAACGAAATAATCGGTTTTCTTTGAACCTGAGTTATATCAAAAGGCTTTAACTTTTAATTTCATTAAAGCTACTGCTCTCGCTCTCTCTCTATACCCGTACCGCTTTTCAAGTGATATTCCATCGTGTTGGTTAAAATGTACAAAAATTAAATGACTTTAAAAGTTGTACACACGACGAAAAGCTATTAAACTTTTCTTTTCATCAGACATTTTTGCACTTCCACCGCGAGCGCCATCGGCGTGGCGTGTTATCATGTTGAAAAGTGCGGAAAGAAGGACACAAACAAGTAAAAACAACAAGTAAAAAAAAACCCATCGTTTATGGAGCAATCACGTCTTGCATAAATGATGAATTCTCCAAAGATATCTCGCCACTCGCTCGGCTCAAGGCCTAGCAGCATCAGGGCACGGGTGTCTCGTGTGTCTTGCGATACACCGTTCCAACCTTCTCGGCAAATATCCGTTCGCGCCAGTGTCGGATGGTACGTACGGTTAATAAAATAAAACACAGGAAGTTACTTACTTGCATCCCATTCCTGTTCCGCCGAAGTATTAAGTGCGCTCGGGTTCGTAGCGATGGATGGGCAGGTTTTTAGCAGCCCGAAAGAGCGAAAGTTGCGTCTTGCTTGGGGTTGGCTAGGCGGTGCTTGAAAATAATTGCCGGCGTTCCTGGAAAAAGGTTATGACATAGTAATTACTTCGCATAATCACATTAACAACGAGACGCATGTGAGAATGTTGCTTTCCAAAGGCATGTTGCCTTACGATCGGCTAGGGGTAGACTTTAATTTCCCAAAAAAAAAGACTCTTCAATATTCGATGCACTTTTATCATCATGGAGTACAAGTTAATTGAAGAAGAAGTAGAAAAGGGCTCACATACAAACAGACACACACACACTCACACACAAAAGAGGCATAAATATTCATGATCGAAATCGAAGTGCAAATAAACCAGCAACCATTTGTTGAAGTGCCTCCGGGCATCTGAGGCCAAACCATCCTGCCCACCATCCGTCCAGCACTGCACTGCAACACTCGCAGCAGAGTTCCACATGCTGCTCCGGAGAAACTTTTCGCACCAAGAGTTGCACAGCAATTTGAAGAGTAACATAATAAAATCAAAACTCTTTCCAACCGAACCATCGCCAAGCGGTGCCTGCTGCCTACCAGAGGCCCCGGCTGCAATCTCATTTACTGTTTTGGTTTCTCGACCCGACCAAATGAGCAGCACGGGCAAGGAAGCAGAAGAGAGACAAGAACGGGAGAGCAACCCTCACCCCCGGTTGGGTCCGGTGCAGTGTAACAAAACCGCAAAACTTATCACCAACTTCGTTAGACGATCGTAATACTTTGATAAAATTTAATGCATTGCTAATGATTTCGGCAGCAGCAGCAGCAGCAGCACCATAGAATGATTCGCCCACCAAACGAACCAACGTCGAATGACGAAGTTATTGCTGCACAACAGTGGTGGCATGCGTTGCTGTGGGATTGTGGGACAAAACAAGGGCAGTACCGCGCCGACACACACGGCGACACGTGGCACACACTGTTATTTGACGCCGAAAGGAAACCATGAATCAAGTATGGGATGTCAAAGCGTACCACCCGTTTTTGCAATGTTGCTAAAGAACTGGGCGCCTCCATTCGATGTTTTCGGGCTCACGGTGTTCGGGTTCTGCATGTCAACGAGCATATTTATGCATGCAGTTTCGGCAGCCAACTCCCCCCCCCACTCTGGGGGCCGGCCTTTCTCCGTACCCACCGTACGGGTAAAGTTAGCAATTCAATCTCTTCGATTGCTACCTTGTTGGGTGTTGGCCTTTCATCAGCTGCTGTGCGTTTCGGCAGAAGGTCGTTCGTGCTAGCAACACTGGCAGGCAAGAAGTCACATTCTCACAACATGCACAGCAACTTCACGCTTGCAAAACACTGGACGGCGTTGGTGTGGAACGGAATTGGGTTTGGGCTAAGGTGTGAAGGTAGAACGGGTTCTGCAGCGTCTTTTCAGTCGTTGTGAGATATTTGTTCTGAATTGGCTGGCAGGGAATTGATCAGTTGCTAGTCGCGTGGCAGGTGGATACTCATTTTTACAACGATTTTGTGCACTTTTTCAGTTTAGATCATTCATTTACATAGCATGTTTAAGCAAAAATTTATAAACATTGTTCATATTGTAATCTGAAGACTGCTGAAGGATCTTACTTCGAAAAATTGCACTTCATCCATCTAGGACAGGGAGATGTAAGTTTTTAAGAACTAATTCTGAGTATGGTAAGATTGAATTAATTGTTTCTAGCAGTTGTCTCCAAGCAGGAAAATCCATTTGATTAATCTGATTGGACATCAGAAGCAGACAGTTTGCAGAACTTTTTACTAATAGTATTGTGAATTTCGACTGCATTCGATGTTTCGAGCCTTTTTTATCTGAAGACAGTATATTCTGGAGCGCCTGGTTTTTTTTTGGGGTGTCAATCGTATAACTAAATTTTTCAAATATTTGTAATCCAAAACATCGGCGGTTTGATAGGATATGGCGAGAAATTAGGATGCACTGGTTACTCCTATCTCCTGAGTGACGTAATGTTTGCTAAGAAGATGGTCGAAATTTGAAGGTGATGATGATGATGATGATCCCCTGCATAGTTTGGAGGAGATCGCAGTTAGCTTAAAGATATTCTAAAGATTCCAATCAAACAAATGAGATTATGACTTATTAATCGAAGGAATGGTCAAGACTGCTTGACTAACATATCAGTTCGGCCTGACTGTATTCGACCAGATTCCTGATAGTTTTCAGGTGACTCACAAGGTTTCTTTCGCGAAACATCATTGCTTAAACTCACCAAGAGCTCTTTCTCCTGTTATCTGTTATTCTGTTGCAGATAACTTTAAAATACAATCTTCCTTCCTGATGAGTAAGTTGCTGCAGAGTTAATCTTGCATCTTCACCTCCATTCTAGAAAAATTAGCTTCTGTTCCGAAGAAATTTAATTTAAAATAATATTCTATTAAAATAATAATATACTTTAAACGGGATGTTAGTAAAAACTGAAATGAAGATATTTTCTTTTAACATTTATTCAAATAATGAAATGGCTCTTGTGATTTTGTCCCTTTAGCGTTCAATGTGACGCACCAAATTTCGTGGGTAGAACGTCGTCAGGAACTGGCACTTCTTTGCCACCATAGTTCTTACATTATCCTACTTAAAGAGGTGTTAGATTTGCTATTACTTGATCGTCAGTTCTGCGTACGACAAGACAGTCTGGACAGGAATTCACACGAGATCCCAACATGTTAAAACCATTGCCATCTACCAATCTCCGTCACCAGAGCACTATCCCACAAAGCAATGATAGTTAAGTATAATTATTGAGGATATATTTTAGAAGCATGGAAATCTCCGGTTTTGATGTTTTAATGATAACAAACGTTTTATTAAGAGCGCAAACCTTTCATTACCTTTTATGTTTCAATATAAGCTCACTGAAATGCAGTCCCTATTTTTCCATAACGAGCATAATTTTTCAACTTACATTCAAAGATAGAATTTCGGAATGGAGATGTTTTGCTACGTGGTAGTAGAAAAAATGTTCCTTCCTTTTAAAGAGTGTTTCCCCAAAAAAATACGCACATCACAGCAAAGCGTGTTAGCCTCCCTCTGGCTCAGCTGCCAGGGGAATTTATAGCTAAGCGTAAGGCAAACCATTTATCTATCCGTCTGGTGACTTTAAAGGCCCGAGCTTTGTTAGTTGAGAAAAAAAATTAAGCTCATTACGAGCTAAGGCATAATTAGACCTTACCATTTTATAAGCGTTTCGATTTGGATACCGAGCAAGCAAGCAAAACTTTTCTCCGACAAAAGTTTCCCCACTGGGAAAACCCACAGTTGCAACTGGGCCGGGCATCGTGAAGAGTGGGAGAGAAAGAGAGAGTGTGTGTGTCTAAAATAAGCTTTCCCAACCGATGGTCCCGACGGTAAGGTAAATGTGGTGCAGGTAGGAGGACTCGAACCGGGACAACAGAGCGTTGAGACACGGACAGAAGGCTCCGTACGCCGAACCGACCGCACAAAGGAAGCAACGAAACCGAGCCAGGAAATAAATTTATTGGCTGTTAAGATCTTTGCTCCACGATATCCGATACTTGCTGCTTCAATGCTCGGTGGGGAGGGTTTTTTGAACTTTACCGTCACTTCCTTGTCGGGTTTCGCGTAGGTCAGTGTGGCTCCCGCTGGTCAGACGCTCGAACCTCGGGTCTGACAGAAAAAAAAAAACACGGGCAGGATGTCTAGCGTTCCACATTTCCCACAGGTTGCCCGGTTATCGAAGGGCAAAAGCAAGGAACCAACCGAAAGCAACAAGAAGCGAAACAAATCCATTATGTCAAATAATGCCGGTTTAGCTGCGAGTTGAAGTTCGCTTAATCTTTGCAAGACAATGAAGCTTGAATGTGTAAATAAACATTTGTGAACGCACCGCACACCACTGTCAACTTTCAATTGAGCTTGATTCCCTTTGGAATGGTTTCTCGGGAGTGGTGCGCTGTGTTTCGCAATCTTTGTACCGTTGTGTGATAACAAAGAGGCGTTTAGAGACATTTACTGTGCAATGTTTTTATTTTGTGTGTTGGAATTAATTATGAATACACTTTTGTTCTTTTTTGTATAAAAATTGAAAAGCATGTACATGTCGCGCCCGGAGTTTTATCAGGAATAAGAAAGGCCGTTTAGTACCTCGGGGGAGATGTTACCTTACTATTATGTTTCTAATGCCTAGCTGGGGTTTATTTTTGTGGCGCATTCTACTGAAGCGATTGCTAAGCTTAATATCCTGTTTTTATATTCATTTATGCCCAAAACTACGCAATTTGTTGCTTCCCTGGCAGTCTTCTTGCTGCCTATCCTGTCAGCGACATCATATTTTGAAAAATAAACCCTTTCTTCTTATTGATGAACATTAACACAAGGGCAAGTATTAGACAAGTGTCGTTATTTAAATTTGTTCTTATCTTTTGGCCGATCTATATTCATGAACTGTGTACCCAATCCTATAGTGAAATTAAATTGTCTGTGAATCCTAGTTGACATTAGCCAACGATATTTGATGTACGAAGAATGATGCCGCTTGTTGATGATTACTAAGTCAGCTCACAATTCCAGACGCTCCATTTCTTCCGATCAGTAGATACGATCGAGGGGTCCTCCAATATCCAATTTGCATAGAAATATTCAAGGGACTAGGACCGTCACTGTTTCAGGGCGCCTTAAGAGTTAGTTAATTGTTTTTTTTTTGCCAAGGAAAGCAGGATGCTACGCTGTGATATTGTAAATCATACATCGATTCATTCAGTCCTCTATTTACTCGTGTCCTGTACTACGTTGACAGACGACACCCATGCACTTGCTATTTTTGATCGGATAGTTTTAAATGCTCTTCAGCTATGTATTAGAGGAGTAAATCCTTGAAAGAAAAGATTGTGCTGAGAATCTAGGTATGCTCATCGACACAAGATTGACGTTCGAGATACAGCTGGACCATGTTCGTTGCAAGGTGCAACCAAATATTAGAACTGGCTGCTAACATGATGCGTGGGGTTCGTGACCCTATATGTACAAATGTTGCATTGCTCGACTTAGCTTAGCGTACCTCGAATTAGCTGAAAACTTTTTTTGTAGGGGAGCACAGCTCGTTGCTCTTTGTCTGGATCAGTTGACCTGCCAAAGATCGGATCCAGCCGTGGTTGGAGGAATACAGGTCCGAAAAGAAGTATTCAAGAAAGAATAGGAGACTTGGCCATCTCACTATGTTCAGCTACAGACTATGGATTCAAAGAAATACTAAATCACTTTAGATTATTTTCGTACATTTAGTTGCTGCAAATATAATATTCTTGTTGAGATTCATTTCCATTATTATGTTTGATCTCGTCAGTGGTCCGAATTCTTATATCGAAACGTATTAAACACGCTATACAATAATTCTTAAATCCGAAAAAATATGTTTAGTGCGTGGCCTACCAATATTCCGCACCACTTTAACCCAAGCATCTGCAGCAATGCCAATCACGTTCATCGATTACGGGAACGTTCCCAACCACACCAGCAAACCACAGCCAAAAACCTCGCCGAAACGTGTAACAAAAGTAGCATTAAACGGATCATTTTCTTTCGTCCAAATTGGATGTGGCCACAAACCAGCTACTACACAACGGTGTCCCATCCATCCATCCAGAACCGACGAACCCAGGGGCGATGGGTTCCGTTCCAGGAGCTTTGAAATGGGTTCAGTTCAACACTTTGCCCGCTAACAATGAGCTTCCTTAAATCCGTTCCGCCGCACCAGCCGTGGACCAGCGGAAACCGGCCGGAAACGGGCTGGGGAAAATAATCTTCGAAAATTGACAATCCCTTAGAACGCGTTCTGTGCGTCTTTGAAACTCCCAATAGATTTCAATACACACCACACCACCGGTACATTCATTCGCGATAAACCCGCTGACGGTAGTGCTTATGCTTCTCGCTCTGCGCTGACAACTTCACCGCATCACATCACGGCCAGCTCCCAAGCCTGGGTACCATAAATCTGTAAATGTTTTGATTTATTTGTGCTCCGGCATCATAATATTCAAATGTTTGTAGCTCGCTGGAAGCTTTCGGGCACGGGTACGCCTTTTTCTTGCTTCTACATTTTCTGCCCGCGTTTCGGGTTGGTTTACTTCGAGTGAATCGGTTCGGTCCCGGGGGGCCATTATCATCCGTCGCACTCGCCACTATAGCGAGAGAGCCGTGTGCCGTTTGATGTACTTTTCGCCGGCCGCTAGACTCCCGTAATGGCTTTGATGGAAGAAACATATTGAAAAGTTGGCCGATAGTTGGCACAAAATGCAAAGCGAGTGGTTGTAAGTAGCGTATGGTTTTGATGTTTTCTTTAGCGCTGGTATTAGCCGATGCCGTTCAAAATATGCTTTCAACTACTTTTATCGTTTTACGATGTTACTTAACCAACACAGAGCTTGTGATATAAAATGTAGGTAGAACTAAAACATTAGACAAAACATCATGTGACTAGTGAATTGGTTAGTAAATCAGTTGGGTTGGAGAAAAATTCTAAGACTCTTTGCTGTCAAAGACTTTTGGGCCGGTTACTGTAGACATAATTGTTAGGAGGTTCTTCAAGCAATGTTCCATGAAGCGGATGCTCCAGCAAGCGGTTAAAAACCTCAGATTAGAGATTATTGAGATGAAACCCAACCCTTCAGAAACCCAATTTCTTCTTCTTCTTGGCTTAACGACTTAGAAAATCATGCCGACGATCTAATGACTTGCTAGACTTATTGATACCTCGTAGTAGCATACAAAGTCACCATGGTCCGGATGACTTCAACTTCCAGTTTACTCATGCGACGCCATCGACTCGGTTCTCGGAACAGCAATACTAAGAAATACTGATTTACCCGGGGGCGGCCCGGTGGTGATGCGACAGCGGCGCCGGTCTTCACACGGCAGGACCGGGGTTCAAATCTCATCTGGGCTGTTCCCCCATAGTGAGGATTGACTAACCAACTATGCGGTATCAGTTAGTCTAGTTAGCCAGAAATGGCAGGCATGACCTTAAGAGGTCGTTAGGCCAAGAAAGAAGAGAGACTGATTTACCCATCCTTGGACATGAATGTTGAGAGACAGATGCTGACAGACAAAAAGTCCAGCCTCCGATAGCATATCGAATTAAAACACCTGTGTTGACGGACATTTACGGTACTAGCCTTCACATACTATTTTAAGAGATGGACTCTGTCCAAAGCACAGTGGGCATTGACGAACGAATGTCAGAATAAAATTAGTATTATTTTTAAAAGAGTATAAAATTATCAATAAGTTTTGATAAATAAACATAGATAAATTTTAATAGTATCCAGTGGACTATAGGGTAAGGAACACAATTGAACAAAACCAGTTTTTTGAGAATAGCAAAATTGTTGGCTAAAAACAGAAATATAAAATGACGATAAAGTTTACTGGAATTAAATATATCATTTTTTTCATCATGTTTGCATAGTTTACAAATAACTAAAAAAATAATATTAGAAAGCTTGTCCATCTAAAATTATTATAAAAAAAAGGAATACAATTAGACTGTTTCTTTAAATTTAAATTTTAAACTCGAGAACACGAGAAATTAAAGTTCCCTTTTTAGTAATGAATACATTTTGAAAGCACTTTGACCACATTTTAGTAGAAGTTTGTGACGTTTTTATGCCATCGGACAGTTTTGTTTCTAAATCGCATAAAATGTAGCTGCTTGGGGTAACTAACTCCCTCATCACAAAATAGTTAAGACATTTTACATACACGTCGTTTATAAAAGGTTCAAGGGGACTGTTGGAAAAATTGAATGGGATGTTATCAATGGAAGATAGCATGTTATCTTGCAAATGTATGTGGTAGATGCGACAGCGGCGCCGGTCTTCACACGGCAGGACCGGGGTTCAAGTCTCATCACCCCCATAGTGAGGACTGACTATCCAACTATGCGGTTTCAATAAGTCTAGTAAGCCAGAAATGGTAGGCATGACCTAAGAGGTCGTTAGGCCAAGGAAGAAGAAGAAGATTTTATATAATTAAAATCAAATTTGCTTGCCATATTGCTATCTTACATCGAAATCTGCGACGAAGTTTTGCAGTTACAAAGATTCAAAGTTGAAAAACAAAGTTACAGGATTTTGCATTGTTTGAACTTTAACACATTATAGTTTTCAAACATCAAATGTTAAAATCTCACCTCTAGTTTCATGTACTTTTGAAGTTTTTAGTTTAAAACCATTAGTTAACAAAACTGTATTTGGTGCTTTTCTATCTTAACTAATATTTGTTAGGAATCTGGTGAACCGAATCTGGTTGACCCCACATCAATGTAAAAGTAATCCGTAACAACTACGAGCTACATTAGTAGAAGAGTATTGTTTGTGTAATGACTTCAACATTGTAAAGCATATTAGACTGATAAATCTGGTGAGCTTATTCATAAATAAGGAATTCTTAAGAAATATAATGGTGTCTACTATGGCATCAGTATATTCTCGGAATTACTCAAAGAAAAGGTCTCAATTAGAGAATCAAATTTTTTACCACAAAATCTAGACAACAATTGTTTTAATTTAAATTATCATAAAACGAAGTTCTGGATTAATAAAGTTCATCAAGAATAAACAATCTGTTCAACTAGCATGAGTTTGAGCAACCCTTGCATGATATTGTTTAAACACAAATTTCTATCTGAATGAATTATACTGAACTGAAATGATTCAACAAATCTGCTTAGAGATATAAACGAAATTGTAATTCATAAAAAAGGCATGTTTCAAATTGAATTATACTTGAAAGTCGACCGAACCTTTGAAGATGACGACTACAGCTCACTTTTCCGTAATTGGCCGTTGAGAAGTGATTAATTTACGTTGAATTCAACCACGTGCCCGATTCATTGGGCCCGAGAGATCACCAGTTAAAGTGAATCTGAGGCTTGGGTTAGGTTAGCACAAGTACTTCATAGTGTTTGAATTGTTCTCAAATACTTTCTAAAATATAAATTAATGTACATAAATGTAAAAACAAGATTTTAATATTTATACAAACGCAGAAGAAGCTACGCTACAATTGTTCGCTTTAGGTGTTAACGTTTCAGCGGAAACCTACGGCGGAAGAAAGGCCCCCATAATTTGTCCCAAACTCAAGTCCCTTCCCCGTCAATCTCAGGGGCGCCTGATTGTAGCTAGCTCGGTAATTCCACCGGCGCTAGAGAACACGTGCGAAACAATTGATACAGATTGACGATTAGAAAGATACATTGTCGAAGCAAATCATTCTGGGCCTAATCCCTGGAAATCCTTGCTGCAAATCGTTCAACCGTTACGCATTCCGTGTAGCAGCAGCACATTGGAATCACTGACGCAATGGCGACCAAATTTGCGTTGTTTAGCAGGAGAGTCGCTGGGAGTGATATAATTAAAAGCAGATCAACTGATGATGGAAATGACTTCTTCGTGTGTGCCTTTCATAAGCGTGCAACGCATGTTGGGCAGTGGTGGCATGAAGCGCTCGCACGGTTGAATTTGGTTCGATTTTGAGTGGACGGTATGGGAACGGTCAAAAGGGGGAAAAACTGCGGACTGCCTGCCGGAACTGCACACGGAATCCCTTCCATTAATTTTCGACGACCGGTTGCAATCTTTGGAGCTTGCATATAAATGCCTATTTATTTCCCAATGGCCGGAAATGCATGCCGTGCGGTGGGCGAACCAAATTCGTTACGATCGTCGTAGGTGGCTAAATTGTTGCTCCAGCGTGGGAGCCCAACAACAAGCAGCAGCAGCAGCCAAACAATTGCGTAATGCGACCGAACATTCAAATGAGGAAGTTCTGGGCCCGTTAAGAGACCGCTGGTTGTGATACAAGCACAAGCGCGCTCACACCCGGTAACAGGACAGGCAGCTGATCTGCCACGCATACTAGGCGCGCTCGCTCTCTGTCTCTCTCGGCGGGACCTGCTTCGAAACTAATTAATTCATGATAAAATGCAAGATTGCACATCCCGTTGAATCTCCCGGTTCGGTGTGAAGGCTGGCTGTACCGAATTGTGTACGAGTTGGGTGCGTAAAGGCATTCAATGGCGGCAAGTGCATTGTTTGGGTCGGTGTTATACGGTTGGGATAATCAAAAGTATACATGAGGACTCTTCAAATGAGCAAATTAGTATACGGGTTTAATAGAAGGAACAAACAGTTCTTCATTTGTGTACTTTGTAAGCAAATTGAAAAATATACAGAAACTACCTTAAATAGAAGCGGGCAGTTAGAAAATGTTATACAGCAAGTAGGTAGAAGCTAAATATTTTTGTTTTCCATATCAGTTGATTAAAAATCATGCGACAGGGAAGGAAATAAACGCTTCAATTTGTTCACATACTAAAGGCAATCGTGATCCACACTAAATTTGCGTTTTAAAATGGCTTATCTATGGTCGTTGTTGGCTTGACCTAATATGCGGATAACATGTTAATTAGTATCCTCAGTCGGAACGTTATTTGGATTACCAGGGTTAACCGAGTTTTCATGTTTTTTCAGCATTATATGCCAGAGTTATTTTTAATATGTAACAACAAAATACATACATTTTAAACTAAGAATTATGATCTGAATTATTGAAGCTTGGCATGTTCCTAGAAATGTAAAGTCTTTCATATCGCGTATTTCATCACTCTATTTCAGCCTGACCCTACCAAGACTCATCTGTCCTTGATTGTCAGGTTGCCATGAGAGGTTGTACGGTGCCATTCTCATGACATAACTGACCCAAAGGAGTATAGAGTATAGGTCTCTGCATGATAGTCACCATACAACTCGTCGAGCTCGTCATTGTCCTTCCACACATACGGGGCCAAAAATCCTTCAGAGCATCGTCCACTCGTACCCGGCTTAGAGAGAGTCGTCACTTTTGAACAGAGTTCTTGTTTTATACAGTCCCAGCTTCGTCCGTCGCGACAGGTATTTTGAGTGGAAAAGTTTCTTCAGGCTGTTGTATGACACGTTGACCGTCAGCATTCTTGTCCGTATCTCAATATCTTTGTTGTTGACTTTTGACTTTGAAGCTGCGAACTGGGCCACCATTTCATTTTGGGGGTTCGCGTCGGTAATCACCAAGCAGAGGTTAAGTGCCGCTTCCTCGATCTCAGATCTGCTAGCTGCAGTAGATTCTAAAACCAATGATAGGAAATGCCAGGATCTACATTGACTTATAGAAGATGGTCCCTGAAGTTTCTACCTTCAAGTCTCGGATGGCTCTCTCCCCTCGAAAAAGGCCCGGAGAGTTTTCCACCCCGTAGAAATTTCGAACAATTGCCTTAAAAATACAAATTTCAATTTTTCATATAAATTTGGTTTTGTGACACAAAAACACATTTTTGACTAGAGGGCATCGATCTTTACCTGACATTTTATATTAGACATTACTATTCTTGCAAGTCAGCTAAGGTTGGCCAGAATTCCCAATAAACTCGTTGTTTTAGTTTTAAGCCTTAAAATGATGAACAAAAAGATGGTAGAAATGTAGTTGCTGATGTGCCATCGTTTCCAAGATTTAAATCGCATGTTAAAATCTTTATCAGTTTGTAAAGTATTTGTATCAATATTAATTTACATCATAAACAAGATGCTTGTACAGTAGTCCTTTAACGATATTTATTTTTTTTTTAATATAAAGTATGATCAAATTTGTTATTAAGATCTCCACTGGAGGTCTGTATGTAAGCTAGGAAATCTGTTAACCGACCCGAGCTACCCCATCATCAGGGTAAGATTTTCATGACAATAAACATTTAAACGTAGTAATCATGATATGAAAATCGAATAAGCGATAAAACCTGTTGCAAGTGAAACACAAGTTGTCGATGGATACATTCTTAGTAGAGAATTACGAGGTCATAGTCCATGGCTAGGGGTATACATACAAATGTATCCTTAATAGTAGCTCGGGCGCATTAAATAAACCTTTAATATGTTTTGTTATAACAAAAAAAAAAAACAAAACTGCCTGAGCTGTCTCTCCACGTATATGGATGGAACAGAACATTGGTGATGGATAAAACGGATTTTATCTTAAACATCTCTGGATGATCTGATTAAGTTTGTTAAAAGGTTCTGGAAAAAAATGAAACGTTTTTCTTGAATGTCTTGAACTCCTCTCGGCCTTATCCTATTATGATTCAAGAAGGACGAAATGACTCTATTGCTGTTTCTTGTAAAGTATGTTATAATATACAATATACAACAAACTTTAATGATATTAAACTAAATATCAATAACATCCCAACATACCAGAACACAATTTCCCATAAAATGTTTTAAAATCTGATATGCAAATATGCCATACGGCAAAACTGTGCACATTGCGAAATACCTTCGATAATAGCTCAGCTACACCAAACATTCAAAGACAAGCCATTTAATGAATATTTAATTAATGTGCAATTTGCTAACAGGTGCTTGAGCTGTCATTTCCAGAATTATCGCCTCGTAGACCCACTGCTGATTAATTAGATTAGATCTTTCACATCATGGTATTTATTTTTGCACGAGGATATGTTGACTATTAAAGCCAGAGCCAGAAATATTTTCCGCTTCGATGAAGTAACCCATCGATTAGGTACAGATGATAAGAGCACATTGCACGATGCCAAGCAAAGATCTTGAAGAATTTACATATTTAACGACAGTTTCCGACCAAGAATGAAGTTGCACGTAGTGAACCAACCGAGCTTCCCTTACTTAAATGTACCGTTACGCTTCAGTAAACCGTGTGCTTTATGTGACCAAAGAGATGTTTACCTTTACGATGCATCATTTCATAAGTATATACAGCTCAATTAATTAATGCATTCGGTGGATGTTGTACATCTCTCTTTGGCAAATGCAATGATATCTATGCAAGCCATCTTGATGAGAAAGAAGCTACTGAATAAAATTGTCCAAGCAATTGTTTGCCGTTTATTAGCTTTAAAGCACCGTCACGAGAATCTAATTTTTCAGATCAAAAGTCTCGGCCAGCGATTTAGAAAAAGGGGAAATAAGCTAAACTGCTACGAAATCATCTGCCAAACAATGTTAATTATGTCATATTGTTCAGCAACGGTTTTGACAAACAGGAACAATAAACAATTTCTGCTTAAGGGTTTAGTTTTTTTTTCGCTGGACGGTGTAGTTCCTTTCATCCTGCGGGAAAAGGGACACCAGCGTACTCGCCTAATTAACTGTCCTTAAGGTACATCGACTTTGAAACCGGTTAAGCTGGTCCCTTTTCATGCTACAACTGTTTATATTTTTTTACCCCAACTAGATATTTATGGTGCAATAAAAAATAGGACAAATTTTGGTATTTTCTTCTTGCTTCCGAGCATTTCAAGTTAAATGTGTATCTTTTTTAAATGATTTGAGCTTCTCATAATGCCCAATACTTGTTCCTTTGGCAATTCGGTGTATTGCCATGTATCGCTCGGCGCAATGATAACAATGATTGCAATGATTACTTACTTTTTTTTTTTATTCATATAGAACGGCTAATTATTACTTACTTAAGCTGTTCACAAATAATCAAAATCATAATTCAAAATATTTTACACAATCCTCCACTGCAAACCATTCACAAACCAGACCCAGAGAAGCATTCCCCAGCGGCAATGATCAAAAGCAGACACCCGGAATCGATAGTACTATCCGCGCAGAGCAGCACAATCACTGCCTTGTTTGCATTTAATTAAAGTGCAGCGATTTTGCTTCAATTAAATTATTTTCATTTACACGAAACAGACAACACACGATGAGCGCGGCTAGCTTCAGCTGTCTTTGTCCCTTTCGTTGCCTCAACAACTGGTTCGCAACCCAATCTTCGGCATTGTTCCAATGCAAAGAAAACTGCATAGACATGCAGCAGGAGCAGAAGCAGCAGTGCTTTCATGGCCACGAGTATTAAAAAAAGAATGCACGAACCCATTACGATTGCTCAGAGAGTGAGAGAGAGAGACCGAACAGGACAGACAAAATAAAGAATTCACCTCTGTGTACGATTGCTCCACCGCGATGGAAAATGGAAAACGATGCTTCCTGGTTATGGCCGCACTCCACCTGCTCGGTCAGATTATTCGCATTACCGTGGAATGCCGGGGCAGCCGGCGCAAGCTTTCATTAGAAGTAAACGAACCCTGAAAATGCTCGTTTCACTTTGCACCTGTTATTCCACACTTGGCCAGCATTTCCACTCTTAGCATCGCCACTCTGGCCGGGGACTGATTGTGAGAGCAAGTTATGTTACGTTCCCTGTTAAACCTCCACTCGATTAGTCTAGTTTTATCTTTTAGCATGTTTAATGAAAGCCAACCGAATTTCAGTCATGCACTTGTGCGAAGCGTTGCCAATTATTTCGATATATTTACTGTGCCCGAAAACATATCAACATTATCTGTTAGCTACAGTACAATCAACAACTAGTGGAACGTTTCAAATAGTTATAATCGCTTTAAAATTTTTGACCCTTCAAATCATGCAGCCGAACGCATACGATAATACTGGTTGATTGAGGTCATTTTTATCATTCGATTATTTTTCCACCAGAGTTGTGGTATACTTGCGTAAACAGTGTTACTGCTTTGTCAACAATAACATAAAAAAGCGTACACAAAGGCATGGCATGTCGAGAAACACGAGAAAGAGAGCAAGCTCACATTGACGTATTTGCGATAGTATTGGAATTGAAATCCGTGAAAATGCGCTTTATCCTTGCACTTCCCACAAACGCCAACGTGCGACTAAGTTGGACCAACATTGTCCTGCCTCACGTACCACTTTGGAACACGATAGATCCCGAAAAAAGATTCCGGGACTGTCTTGATTCGTACGCCGTTCGTAAGGATACCAATCTGTTGTTCCCCTACAACCGATATATGCAGCATCGACTGAGCATGTGCCAAGATGACTTTGTTTCCCAACACACAACACAATGCAATATTGCATCGCGTTCATTCAGACTGCTGATCGCTACAAATAATGAACCGTTTCTGAGTTGGGGAATGAGTTACGCTTAGAAATGTGTTCATCAGAAGGCGGGGAATGAACACGTTATTAAAGTTTAGTTTTGAATATAACGTGTGCAGTTGATTAGAATTGGATCAGAAGTGGCATAAGTTATATTGGTTTGACATTTCGATAATTTTCAAAAGCTTGTAGGGAATTATAATTAACAACAAAAAAAAATATGCACGTACTATTAACGGCTTAACGTAAGGAAATCTTGAATTGTATTCAGTAAGATAGTTGCAGAGTATGCTACCATTTTTTACGATTTTCTAGCTATTTTGAATCCATCAATGATGTATAAAACTGGTTTCTTGCATAATTCAACACACAAGACTTCTCCATCTTTTAGGTACAAATAGAGAATAGAGATGAATTCTCCTTTTCATAGTGCTTAAAAAAAAAATTTCAAAATTGTAAACACCTTATGAAAATGCAAATAGTTTAGACCAAGTTAAAATTACTATTATTGCATTATATATGTGATTTCACGGTATAATGGTAACGTAACATTGTTTATCAAATGGTAGGATATAATGCGTACTAGGCGTCCAAGCATAATAAGATGTACAACAACATGCAAACTGTAGTAAGAGTTAATAAGAGTAAGAGCAGGAGAACATCTCACGTTGTACATATCTAAAACGTGCATCGTACGTTCGACGCTATCTTAAGAAAGTCACATCTGCAATGCATGCCAACATACTAAACGGTTATATATTCAACATTAGAACATGAGAGATTGAAAATAAAAAAAAGGCAATTGAAAAAAACATAATACAACAACCGAAACTACCAAATCAACAAAAATTGTCCTACAAAGATGTAAAATATATTTGAAAGAACGATTTAACGATGTATTTACTATAGTTAGTATCGAAGGATTTTTATAATTCTCTGTGCCAGTATACAATTATTGTCTATGTCCATTTTAAACCGAATCCAAAAATATCGGTTACCGTAATAGCGGTGTAGGAAAGCACAAAACATTAAAATTTAAAGGTTTGTTGCTTTGCTCAAAGTATGAGAGTTTCTAGCGTTGAGAAAAATTAATGTTTCCAATTACGTGATAGTCAAATTCACTTTTGAACAGTCCCGAATTATAAGTTATTATAGACAATGTCCCTAGCTAGAACAACTTCAGGATAATTTTTATGTAAATTATTCACAAAAAGAACACGCTTAAGCTACTTTCTAGATCAACGATTATAACTTATGATTTTTTTTAAATGGTGCAATCTATGACGAAAACGTTCTTCTCTGGCTTCTCTGGGTAGGACTTGGCCTGCTATTTCTAGCTTTCTATGACTTGGTTATGTCCGTAGCGAGAGGCAGTCCGGGTGGGATTCGAACCCCGGTGAGAACGGAAAACGTTCTAATAGTTAAATAATTGTTCAAATATACGACGTGGCAGTTCTTAAGCAAATTAAGAATTAATCAAACAAAGTAATTGAACTTTGTGTTACATTTAAAAATGCTTAGTATTAAAAATATTAGTACCATGCCATGTTTTGAACGTGATTTAGTAAAATTTTAATTGGATGTCTATAATTTCTTTAACAACCCATAATTAAAGAGACTAGTAGGATAGGTTAATTAGAATTAGAAATAAGTTACGAATCATGCAAATGTTATTCTGTTGAAGATGCCATTTGTTGCGGATATTTAAAATCATTTTCAAGGTTTCCTGTTCCAGAACACGTTTACCATGTTTTACGGTTCATACTTGAGTTTGATGCTTAAGGTCTTCGGTTTTAATACTGTCAATTATAGAACAATTTCTTTCCAACAACAAATTTATAGCATAGCTCAACTCCAAATATCCTGTTGATTATTACCAGCAGAGGGTTTTTATTACGTGGATTGAAAATACAACTTGCCTTTCAAATATCCACCGAACTTGCCACAGTGTAATGTGATTTACCTTAACGGTATCGTCGCATGTGCAGGCGGTTACGGCGACGCCAGCAGGCACGACGCGATCCACCAATGGTCTGGGAGTAGCGGTAGCCCTTGCCCAGACCGCGCGAGCTCTTTCCAGCAGAAGTGAGACCACGAAGCTCACGATGCTTGTGCACGGCGTTACAAATCCAGTTCACGTTTGCGTCACGACGGATGGCGTTGTGGGCCGGATCGACCATAATGACCTCGAAGTACTTGTGGGCAGCATCCTGAGCCACCCAGTACGAGTTCAGTACGCGCAGACCTCCCAGACGACGACCAACACGTTCCTGTCGAGGGTAACAGAGAGAGAGAGAGAAAGAGAACAGGGCAAAAATTAACGCGTGGTACAGGGAAGATAGCATCAAAACAATGCGCCAGCATTTTGTGAGGTTATGTTGCACGTGTCAGACATCCAAGGAAGTATTCTAGGTTCATTTGATTCTTGATCATCACGAGAAAAATGGTAGGTATCATCAAAACGGTGCACAATGCATGCGTACTGCACAATATCTATTCGTCGCTAGGCTAGCATTTCGTTTTCTTGCACTTACCTCAGCGACGGACTGCAAGCAGCGGTACGGCTTGAGCTGGTTGACACCATGGCTCTTGGGTTTGCCGTACGTGCAACCCTTGGGGACCGGGCGTTTGCGACCACCACGGCGAACACGAATACGGAAGATGGAGAAGCCCTGCTTGGCCTTGTATCCCAGACGGCGGGCCTTGTCCGGACGAGACGGACGAGGCGCACGGTGGAATCTGGTCATTTGGCGGTACTGCCAAACGCGAATACGCAGCAGGTAGCGCATCACATCGCTCTGCTTCTTGCGGTACAGCTCCTGGACGTATCTGTATGCCCCCATGTTTAAAACGATTGAGGATAGACCCTAGCAACGAAATCAAACAGGTTTTGATCAGAAGTCACATCATCGGTCTATCCTACCGCAGCTCGCCGTGAGCGGCGGACGGTAGCTGGTCATAGCCGGAAGTTGTGCGATGAATATTTTGATACTAACCTAAAACAAGAGAGGAATAACGAATGATAAAAACACGATTTTACAGATATTTTATCATGGTAACAAACGAATAAAGAAATACATGAGGATGTATTGAACTAAATAGGAAATTATAATAGCCAACACAATTTGTGCGACTTACCTCGTGGACAATGCGCTGAAAAAGAAATGGTCTGTAATGACAGCAAGAAGATGACAGGAAGCTGCATTCATTTTGGAAGAATGACATTTAGAACGTTTATGATGTCAGGTTGAAGAGCCACAAGTTTGCATCCGGAAAACAAATCATTTCTTTTTTTTCTAACTATTGTTTGTAGCTAACAAACTGATAAACGCGTTTTAAATTTTTTTATACAAATACAAACATTGTTAAGAACTAGTTGAACCTAATAAATAAACGAAAGTCTGTTTCAAACAGCTGAAGGAGAATTTGTTGTGAGGTTCACCTTACCGCTGAGAGCGCCACCTATAATGTTGATTTGAAATTATTTTTGAAACTACAATAAAAACCGTTATCTCATGCCGTTTCATACTGACTTGTAAAAACTTATTGTTTTTTCATTTTCATTACGTGCAGTTGAACGTAGCTTGTTTAAGCATATATTTCATTCACTGTTTCTTCCGTAACAATTTTTGTTGTATCCAACATTGAAAGATGCATTATGTTGAGGTGCTCAAAGTACTAGAAAAGTGTGTAGATAATTCATACAAGTAAACTTGTAACTCCGTTCCTGCAATATTTGATTTTATTTAAATTTTACATGTCTTGAATAAGGTTTAGAGTTATTGATTGGATTATATTAAATTCTCATTCGAGAAGTCCTGTAGTAAGATGCAATTTCACGGTGCGGAGAAGGTAATGCGTTTCAATATAAATTGAATTTTCCCTATTCACTTGTAAGACCTGTACCGGTAGCAACGGTTTTGGATGCTTGTTTGATTATATTTTAAAGTTTTACGCATATTAATTTACTTAAAACTATTTTTTCTGCTTAAACGTGAGACGAAAACAGAAATGTCTGGTATACTGTAAAAAAAAAACAAATACCCTGGGGCATCCCCCAGTACAAAAAAAAATCAAAAGTTAATTTCAAAATGCTCTAATACCACTGTCATTCATTTAAAAATCAAGTAAAAATGAATGTGTAAAAAAGCTGCTCAAAATGCTCATAAAAAACGGAATCTGTAATCTTTACAGTAAATCAGTCTCCAACAGTTGTCTCTTGACAGGAAGAATGCAATGCAATATAATGTATACCTTCTTTATCAGTGAACGTTGATTACGTTCTCAAAATATTTATTGCCTTTTATACCATAAAAGATCTTCTACGTATCAGGGTTGACGGTTTATTCGAGTTTATTAATCAGCATAGCACAACATAATCAGCACAACTTGGCATCCGTTCAGCCAGTCAGTTGCATACATTTGATTGAACAATCATCATGTCGAAAAAGTGTATTCTACTAACGTTTCTGCTGTTGTGCAATGTAATTAAGTCCCAGTGTGAATTAGTCGAACCATCAAGTGTGTTCTCAAATGGATTCGCATTTGAAATGATAATGGCTAAACTGCAAATGCTAGAGCATCAATTCATCGAACATAATGTGGCAACAGAGGTAAAGATCACCGTGCTTAGCTCGAAGATGGATGATCTCATTAAAAATGTGGCGAATCTTGCTTGGACGGCACAGCTGACGGAAGAAACGGTCAATCTACAAAAACTAAATGGAAGAAACATTGCGAAGAATCTCACCATAATCCAAAGTGATCTAACAAAGGTTCTCGCTGAACAGAAACTGTTGGTTACGAATAATCAGTGGAAAGATTATCTTTCCCTTCGATGTTGCAATTCAACTATGCTTCCTTATAATGGTGGAAGTCTAGCTGCAATCGCTCACAGTAGCAATTATAAGTCTTGCAACAAGATACCATTTCGGGTGTCTGGAGTGTACACGATTCAACCCGAAAAGTCATTCAAGAAACCGATAACTGTGTTGTGCGATCAGGAGTACGAATCAGGAGGATGGGCTGTGATACAGCATCGGTACGACGGATCGACGAACTTTTACCGCGGTTGGCAGGAGTATAAGGATGGATTTGGTGATCTGGAAGGAGAGTTCTGGTTGGGTTTGGATCGCATATACCAGCTGACAGCATCGCAACCGCATGAGTTGGTAGTGTTGCTGGAAGATTTCGAAGGAAACAAAACATATGCAAAATACGATCAGTTTCAAATAGGAAACGAAAATGAAAAGTATGTACTCAACATTATAGACGGCTATTCGGGAACGGCCGGTGACTCCTTGGGAGATGCAAAAGCAATGAAGTTTTCAACGTATGATTCGGACAATGATGCACATTCCACTAACTGCGCATCAGTGTACCACGGTGCATGGTGGTATGGCGGTTGCCACAACAGGTACAAACATCTACCACTCTCTAGATCTAGTGTAATAATTAAACAATGTATGGCTTTATTCTTTTAGCAACCTCAATGGAAAATATTTGCGTGGAAAAACCGAAGAATATGCAACGGGTGTGGTTTGGAATACGTTGAGAGGTTATCATTATTCGTTTAAAATATCCAAAATGATGATTAAACCTAAATACAACTGATAACAACGTGCCCTGTCCGAGAAGCTCGCTTGTTACGCTTGATAAAAAATTTATTAAATAGAAATATAAATGCAAAAAAAAATACAGGAAAAAGAAAAAGTGAATAAAGTTTACAAAAAAAAAAAACACTCACAATTTGCAATCGTTTTTGTTTTAACTTAATTTATTGCAAAATCATTCAAACTAACCTCTATATATACAGTAAAAAGTGAACAATATGGTACAATTTTAATGCTTGAGCATCAAGACCCATCTCTGGTCTGACCAGCAATTCCAATTTACACAACTACCTCTAACTTACCTCCAAGACAGTGCAATTGAACCCTGTAAGATTTGTTTTTATGAGGCTATGTTTAGTTCCATATCCATGTCAACTAGACGGAAACGACTAATGGCCTGAATGTTAATATTTCACATATTTGTTTTTCCATTTCATGGATCTTGGATCATTATCTCACATACAGTTTTATTTATCTTCAATCAAATTGAATTCGACATCACGCAGTTAGATAAAGATTCACCTCTGCCGATACATACGGGGACATTTGAAAGCTCGGGGTCCCGAGCATCTCCTTAGGTTACTATGATCCACCTCATTTCCGACTGTTTTATGGACCCAGGATTATATTTATGAGCTTTTAAACAATCATCCAACATAGGTTTGAAACTTTGACCACCGCATGATCACTTCTGCAACTTGTCCTTTTCGGATGATGTAGATATTTTAACTAATGTGAATTTGAATTTGGGTGGATCATCATTGCGACAAAGAGAAAGTACTGAGGAGTACCATACCAATGCAATGTAGTTCTAGGTAGTCCGCACCGTACCGCAGCATGCGCATGCATACAAACCGTCCATACTCAGACATGATACACATACTCACACATACACAAGCTATTCGGCGATGCACGTGGCCGTTTCGGATAGAACGAAAATTTGTGATAATCGGTTACCGATCAGTCGATCGCAAACAGTCACAGTAGCAAGATATAGTCGATCCCAAACAGTCACCGTCAGCTATCAGTTATACGGATTATAAGGAAGGATTTTAATAAGTACATGGTGAGTTCTGGCTTGGTGTGGATTTTGTATCCATAAGATGACAGTGTTGGGTCCTCATGAGTTGGTGGTACTGTTAGAGTATTACAGCATATGCGATATACGATCAGTTCGAGTTAGGCATCGAAGAACAGGAGTATGCTATCACTAAAATAAGATGGGTTACAGGAATGATTCATTCGAGTATACAGAATAATTAAAGGATAATTAGTTTTATGTTTTTAAGGTTGTTACAAAAAGACATTTATTCACACCAATTAACGATCCACATTACATCAAATATTATACGCGCCAAAGTTACGCACAGACATGTTAACACTTATTACACGGATTTTTACGTTGCGAATTGGGCTCCCGCTGCCTCGGACGCTAGGACGCTTCTGGCTCTCTCGCGCTCTCCGGTGGCTACGCGCGCGATCGCTGACCTCACGGTAGATCGCACTTACACATCAACCGGTGACCGTTACATGTCACCGGTGAGTTCCCGTGACAGATCTAGCGAGCCAGGTTAGACCATAACAATTAGATAAGGAGATAACAAAGGAGGCATAATAGTATGGATCTTGTAACGACAGGTAGGTTGTAGATCAGTTTTTACACTGTTTGGTCACCAAACATGGTTAAATTGCAGTGAATTACATATAACTATGTATATCTGAATACTTCCACTGCTTCGAACGCTAGGACGCTTCTAGCGCTCTTGCTCTCTCGGGAGATTACGCGCGCGATCGCTGACCTCACGGTAGATCACACTTACACCGCAACCGGTGACCGTTGCATGTCATCGGTGAATTCCCGTGACAGATCTAGCGATCCAGATTAGACCATAACACGAAACACTAGGGGATTTTTAAAAGAAAGTAATTAACAACAAACCATTGCCAAAAACACTTGCTGATAAGATTGTCTTATCATGTCTACGATCTATTCTTGAAATTCATTGAGAAATAAAATGCTCAGGCATGGATGCGTATATAAAACAGTTGTATTTCAGCGTAATGGCAGTGTACTCGGATGTATTATAGTGGTGATATCATGATCAAAAAGTGTTTGCTAGTTGTGCTACTTGTGTGGTGTGATCATCTCTCTGCGCAGAATGCTACTAATCCTTTACGCATGACGGCAGACGAATGTGGATATGCTTTCGGGTTGGTTCTCAACAAGCTGAATACGTTGGAGTACCGTATCATGGAAAAAGAGATCTACATAGAACGTAAGCTGAACAATTTAAGCTCCCTGATTGAAAGTCTGCAGCAGCTTCAGTGCAATACGACGAGTCTTCCGGTGTACAACCACACCGAGGAGAAGGTCTATAGTTTCTGCAGAAAGACGCCATCTTCTGGTGTGTACAAAATTCAACCCGAAAAGCCCTTCAAGGAACCGATAACTGTGTTGTGCGATCAGGAGTACGACTCAGGCGGGTGGGTTGTGATACAACATCGGTTTAATGGATCGATCAACTTCTACCGTAATTGGCAAGAGTATAAGAATGGATTTGGCAATCTGGACGGAGAGTTCTGGCTCGGTTTGGATCGTATTTACCAGCTAACAGTGTCGCGACCGCATGAGTTGGTAGTGTTGTTGGAAGATTTCGAAGGCAACAAAACGTTTGCATGGTACGACCAGTTCGAAATAGGAGACGAGAGCCAGAAATATAATCTTACGAAGATCGATGGATACTCTGGCTCTGCGGGCGATTGCATAGAAAATCTTAAGGGAATGAAGTTTTCGACGTTCGATGCGGAAAATGATAAGTGGGAAGGTAACTGCGCCGTAACCTACACCGGTGCATGGTGGTACAGAGAATGTCACAGAAGGTAATTATTGTTCGACCCTTGTAATAGAGAGACACCTGCACGAATATGATAATAATGTTACATTTATTGAATACTCGACAGCAACCTGAATGGAAAATATCTGCGTGGAGAAACGACAGAGTTCGCCACTGGAATGGTATGGAAAGATTTCCGAGGATTCTATTATTCACTTAAATCGGCTAAAATGATGATAAGACCCAAAGCTTGATAAGATCGTTCAGCTTCTAAAGTGATAATAAATAGTGAACTATTAAATGCATTATGATAAATGATAAATGTTAGAAACGTTAGAGACGTTGAGCGTTTGATAGCAATGTTTGTAGGGTTTATTTTAACAAATTCAACGGTAGTATAAAACACACCTGATATATAATAACCTAATAAACGTAAGTAAGGCTTCAAAAAAGGTTCGCCACACGTTCTGCTCCTATCGCTTCTATCGTCGTACTGCCCGACGTGCCCCGAACTCCCTACACTCGCAATCCCTGTTCACCCGACTTAGTAGTGTTCGTGATCGTGATCGTTCGCGCGTTGTCGGACCGACTATTTCCGACAACCGTTTCGCCCGGTTGCAGGGTTGGCCGTCGCTGTTTTCGTAACAATAAACGTTTGTTTCATGTGACCGTTTGCAAATTATTATGAACACATTTTAACAAAGAGCTTCCAAGCTATAGTGTGTGGTGGTTTGAGTACGATCATTATGAGACTATTACGACTGCCAAGAAAAAAGCTTACGTAGCGTATACACTAACATAAACAACGCGTTGAGTTCTCTCATACTCAATGAGGACGCAGAGCTCTAAGATTGCGCAGAGCTTTACTTTGCGAAGTCAGATCTAACTAGTGAGGGCAGAGCATCCAAGTGAGAGTATTGACCTATTGAGGACATAACTAGACGTTGAAGACAGAGCTCGTTTTATTACCACTTCGTTATTTTGATTGCCATTACGAGCTGAAGAGGTTTCGACCTGTGATTTTCTGGTTTCTTTGTCCGCCGCAATCGCTTCCGCTACCTGTTCTGCAATTAATATATTTCCACAAATCGTTAAAATAATCCGAAAGAAGTCAAACAATTTTGATAATAATTCCATAATCAATTTTCAATATTTATATATTTAACTTAAGTTATCTAGTTATTTATTTAAAGCATAGAAGCATAGATAGCATAGCCAGGGTAAAGCTATACGGCGCAAAGAGCTCATTCAGAATCTTGGACAAGATTACCAGGCTTGTAAGAATGACAAGGGTCAACATCACATTCCAGATGATTGTGGATAGAGAATTCTCAGTACCGTTTACTACCACCAAGAGTCTGCGCATGGAAGACGGGCTTGATGTCTTCTTCTCAATCTGGCTCTAAAGCAGCGATGTCAAACTCGTTTGACTACGCGGGCCAAATTTCTACTGAAGTCTAGTTTGCGGGCCAAATTTTGTTTTGTGTCATAATTCTCGTGAATGAAACAACTGATATAGAATTAAAAGAAAACTTAAACTTCACTATTACATGTGTAATTTCTTCTATTTAAAATTATTACCAAACGTGCTGTACAGTTGATTTCATCTTTCAAACTGACCAATTGAAGGGAAACAAAGCATTCTAAGATGTTGAAGAAATTGGAATGGATGTTAGAGGCCTTGGTATTGTAGGGAATAGGATAGACAGAGCAAAGAGAGAGAGACAGATAGAGAGAGAGAGAGAGTGAGGGTGATTGTCAATTTGAAGCTGAAAAAGGAAATAAAAGTCAGTCGAGTTGGATTACTCTACGGAAGAACATAACATTCTGTGTCCTTGTGATTTTGTTTTGATAAAAATAAAAGTAGTGTGAAAGAAAGCGGGCTACTACAGTTATGTAGCAATCTTTTTGGTCATGTCACTTTCCATATAAAAATATATTTCTTTATTATTATCTGAGTATAAATACTCAAATATTAATATCCAGATACTTAAGATGCAAGATGCTTATACAAGGAATATTTTAAATTTGGTTGATGCTGATGATTGGAATCTCTTTTCTTGTACAAGGGTATCTATATTAGGTGTTATGTCCTGAGTAGTACACATTTTCAATAAATCATTCAAATGATCATTTGTTATTCGTGATCGTAGTTTGGTTTTATTAAAATTTATATGTAGTCCCAACCAAAGTAAAAACATTAGTGTCTAATTTTATTCAATTTGAATAGTTACGTTGGAGGTGTTTATAAAAGTTATTTAATTCACCTAATGTAAATTATTCTTTAAGATTTGAATCATTCTGCAAATCAATAATTTCGAGCTGATTTTCATATGAAACATCATTTACATTTGCTTGAAGGGGGGAGAAGAAAATACTGAATTCCATCACAAGGTTATCGAAAAATTTCAAATGGTTTTCGAATTCTAACAAAAGCATATCTAATTTTTCTTTCTATATGATGCAATTAAACACTGTTGTGCGTTTTGGCAGAGAGTTTAGGTTAGGAAAATGCCTATGGTTCTTTTCAGCTAAGGTATTGCTCCATAGCTTCAACTTAATTCAAAATGGTTTAACGCTGTCACGAAGGGAGAGTGCCGAGAAGCCAACGATACATTTAAACAATTTTCGTGTAAATCTGTATAAACATTAAGTAGATATGATTGAAATACCAACAGCATGTCAACACTGGTTCTACCAATAAGATCAGAATGTAGCATCCACAATGCTATACATATGCCGAACTAAACTTTGAATATAGCACGAGACAGTAAACATCAAAACTAGGGCAACAGGTTAAAACTCGACAGTAAAATCATAACCCAAACCAGTTGGAAGCACAGTAACCGATATTTATCAAAGAATGCAACAATCGCATAATTAGCAATTTCAACCAAACACCCGATACTGCATAGGCATCGAAACACTAACCAGCGCACCCGACTAGCGAGTGGCGCAAAGCAACTCGACACGAAACCGTGTAGTCAGCATAACACATATGTTTGCGACGATAACCATATGTCTTGTATTCACGCGGAAGAAACATCGTAAGCAAATTTATATACTCAGCAATCAAACAGACAGACAGAAAAACCTATTTGAACCAACAAACAAACGCAACCCGTTTAACATCGAGATGTAATTTGACACTTTTGTTTACGACAAAAGCCTTATACTTTTGTCGTCGACCAGGAAAGATGTTGAGCAATTTAACCAAGCAAAAATAGTAAAACAAATATATTTCTAGTTAACACCCCAACAGACTAACCTATTTTAAGGAAATTGAACCCATTGTAAAACAGTGAAAATTGGTATAAATAAAGCCACCTTTCCCGGCCGACAGGGAGAGAGTTGGTCGTTGGACATAGACAAAACATGTTACTTGTTGTGTCCAAATTCATTCAAGAGCTTTGAGTGTCCCCCTACCCAAGGTAAGGCCTCGATGTCTCCAACAATCCAGTAAGGAAAATCTCCTCCAGATTTTTGTGATCGCCTGGACGATCAAGACGCTGGTTCCAACCCCAGCCGGAACCATCATGTTAGCGGAACCGATTTTTCCGCACACTAAAGTGTGTGCTCGCGTGTGCGCCCATAGACGACGTGAGTAAGAAAGCGTGCGCGCGAACATATTACAAGAATATGGAAGAAGCTTTGACTGTATCCAATCTTTATAGTCCCAGTACTCACATACGCCTCTGAGACATGGACTCTGTTCAGAACTGAGGAAACCCTCTTAGCCGCGTTCGAGAGGAAGATGCTCAGAAGGATTTTTGGCCCCGTATGTGTGGAAGGACAATGGAGGAGCCGCTACAATGACGAGCTCTATGAGCTGTACGGTGATCTTACCATCGTGCAGCGAATAACGTTCGCTAGGCTCCGGTAGGCTGGTGAAGTTATGAGTAACGCACCCAACAGCCCAGCTCGTAAAGTCTTTTTAGGCCGTCGTCATAAACAGAGTAGGTGTTATAAAAAATGAGATTTTGAGCAAACTTGTACTGATTAACACCATCAATGCGTCCATCAGAATGGCCGGGATATTGGATTGGCAAATGACGGCGCTAGATCGTGTGCGGTATCGAAGATTGTTGCAGCATGCCAACACTGCGAGGCTGTTGTAGCGCCTCGTAAGTAAGTGCCGAGTATTAGAGTGCCACTACTACAGGGATGTGACGGTATTGTATAACATCTGCAAGATCCTCATTTCACACATCCGTTCCAGACTCCTCAAATCTTCCTTACTGTCTTCCTTCCTTAGTAATAAGACGCAAACATTATCAAAACCATAGTGGCAGACCCCGTACGCAGGACTGACTATCCAGCTACTGGTAAAACCAAGTCATAGAAAGCTAGAAATAGCAGACCAAGACCTTCCGAGGTTGTGGAGCCAGTGAAGAAGAAGATAGTGGCAGACATTTCGAATAAATAATAATAAATAGTAAGATCTTCTCGCCGATACTATACTAAGAATGACTTGTCCCCTTCGATCGAATCGAAGAACGAAGAGATGGTGCCGAAATTCCAATCACATAGCATCGATTCGCTATCTTATACCTCAGTAATAATTTGATGAATTTCCTGTTCAAGTGATGCACTACAATATTTGATCAGTTGGGCTAGTTCCCATCGTTATTTTAACAGAAGGTCACCTTTGGTATGAAGTTATTTCGATAACAGGTCTATCTTGGTAAGACTTTCTTCCTTTGATTTCATTCTTTCTTTAACAGAAGTCGATGGGTTCGACGTAGCACACACACGAATCACAGGGCCGGGAACTCCGGGGAGCAAACGAAAGCTTCATTAACTAACGTTCAATAGATGGCGCTGTGTGCCATAATGTAAGCGTGTTAATGTACGAAGCTGAGTGGATTATGTAGTGTTAGGGTTAGCTCTGGAAATAAGCGGGCGTGACCGTAAGGAAACATATTTCAGGCTCAAATATGGGTATGAAACTAGATGAATTATCACGTCGGCTAAGGAGGAAATAACTTATACTCATGTTTCGACTTGACTAAGTCAGTTCCCTATTAACCACCAGCGCGGAAGTATTACAGTGTGAACCGCAAACGAACTACACCGTGAAAATATACGACACTTGTAACACACGTGCGACGAGTAACAGTGTCTCATGCGGTAAGACAAACGATAAATATAGCAGCTACGAGGTCCTCCAGAGGTACTCAGAAGCTTAAGCGGAGGGCCTATCACCCCGCCTCAATTACTTTCACTTACTACGCAGAGCTGCAGCTACCGTACAATCGGAAGCAAAATGGAGCAGCCGTATGCTAGTGGCGACTTGCTGAAACAATCTCACCATTCTAGCACCATTGTCTGTCAATTTATGATCAGTGCATGATCAGAAAATTCACCTTAACTCAATGCCCAATTTTGAGATTAGATTATTTTATTGTTCCAAAAGCAATGTACGATTATCGAATTTCATTGTAAGAATATAAAAAAAAACAAAAAAATAATTTAAAATAAATGTTCAAAACAAAATCAAACCAAATGAAAAAATAAATCTTAAATAAATTAATTTCATAAAGGAGTAATCGCTTACCCTGCTTGGTCGGTCGGTAAATAGGGGATTTTTAAAAGAAAGTAATTAATAACAAACCAATGTCAAATACACTTGTTGATAAGATTGTCTTATCATTTCTACGGTCTATTCTTGAAATTCATTGAGAAATAAAATGCTCAGGCATGGATGCGTATATAAAACAGTTGTATTTCAGCGTAATGACAGTGTACTCGGGTGTATTATTGTGGTGACATCATGATCAAAAAGTGTTTGCTAGTTGTGCTACTTGTGTGGTGTGATTATCTCTCTGCGCAGAATGCTACTAATCCTTTACGCATGACGGCAGATGAATGTGGATATGCTTTCGGGTTGGTTCTCAACAAGCTGAATACGTTGGAGTACCGTATCATGGAAAGAGAGATTTACATAGAACGTAAGCTGAACAATTTAAGCTCCCTGATCGAAAGTCTACAGCAGCCTCAGTGCAATACGACGAGTCTTCCGGTGTACAACCACACCGAGGAGAAGGTCTATAGTTCCTGCAGAAAGACGCCATCTTCTGGTGTGTACAAAATTCAACCCGAAAAGCCCTTCAAGGAACCGATAACTGTGTTGTGCGATCAGGAGTACGACTCAGGCGGGTGGGTTGTGATACAGCATCGGTTTAATGGATCGATCAACTTTTACCGTAATTGGCAAGAGTATAAGAATGGATTTGGCAATCTGGACGGAGAGTTCTGGCTCGGTTTGGATCGTATTTACCAGCTGACAGTGTCGCGACCGCATGAGTTGGTAGTGTTGTTGGAAGATTTCGAAGGCAACAAAACGTTTGCATGGTATGACCAGTTCGAAATAGGCGACGAGAGCCAGCATTATAATCTTACGAAGATCGATGGATACTCTGGCTCTGCTGGCGATTGCCTAGGAAATGTTAAGGGAATGAAGTTTTCGACGTTCGATTCGGATAATGATACTTGGGAAGGTAACTGCGCCGTAACCTACACCGGTGCATGGTGGTACAGTGCATGTCACACAAGGTAATAATTGTAATAGTGAGACACCTGCACGAATATGATAATAATGTTACATTTATTGAACACTCGACAGCAACCTGAACGGAAAATATCTGCGTGGAGAAACGAAGGAATACGCTACGGGCATGGTGTGGAGAACATTCAGGGAATATTATTATTCACTGAAATCGGCTAAAATGATGATAAGGCCCAAAGCAGCATGAGATTATACAGCATCTTAAGTGATAATAAATTGTTCATTATTAATTTCAATATGGGTTTTTACTTATTCGTTTGGTCGTTTTTTGCTTACTAGGCCTAATCGTCAAAATTAAATTAATAGATATGGTTTTTAGCAGCAGAAAATTACCATGTTAAACAGCAAAATATCACATACTAATACTTAAATTGTTAACACGTTAGTTATGTTTAGATACATTCCTAGTTAAGATTGAAGGTATGTACGATTTTACATTGGGATAACTCAGTTATGGTTGGATTATTTAAGAAATGAATTTTGGTGTGATAGTTCTGGCACATAACTCTCAGAAAATGTATTGTACCCGTACTATGACACACAAGTAATGCCTTCTGACGTTTCAGTTTCTGTTTATTATCGACTATTATTTGAGCTATCTAACTAAACGGCATGCATGTCCCTTCAAAGAACTACAATCAGTCATCACAAGTTGGTACCCAGAACCTGCCTATCCTAGGGTCGGTGCCTGTTCCAACACCTGAGTTTCCATACAAGTGCATCGCATTTTTGATTGGCAACAATTATCACCATCAACTCGTGTAAGAACACTGGATAGCGAACAGTAATTAAACATGATCATAAAAGAAAGAAATGGATGGGCATGGATCTGATAGCTGGTAACCCCAGTAATTGTGGCTCCACGAAGAGTTTCATAGGCGCGAAAAGATACGGGCGTGGTTGAGAACTTGACCTTCCGAAACCGCGCAACTTTGGTGATATCTTGCTGGGTCATAGATTGCTCGTATTTGTGTACAAACACACAACAAATAATAAAAACTCTGCACTAGCAATCTGTGGTAAGCACACTTAAAACCCTAGCTAAATAACACTGAAATGTGATTGTGTGAGTTTCCAGAGAACAAACCACTATAGAGTAGTTGATAAGACCCAGATTTGCTAACAAGTAGGTAGAATGTTTCAAGTGGCTTATGTTTATAAAGATGCGTCCCGGGAAGATAAAACATCGTAGAACTAGAAACTTTTGTAACAAATTATGATCTGGCTTATCGGGTGGATTTTGGGAAGATTAAAGTTCTGTGGTGGCGTTGACGATTGTGATACTTTTCTCGTGATATCAGGCATTCCATTGCCTACAGTCCATAACGAAGCTGCATAATGTAAGTGTATGCTTCCAGTGATAAAGTCCAACGTCAACCAAATGGTGAATTTGACTTTCTCTTCGAACATATGAAGGATATAAGAAGGTCAACATTTAAGCCGCTAGCTTCATTGCTTCAGTTTTACCAGTGTTATCAACATGTTCAAGATTAGCCTTCTGGTTGCGTTAACACTCGCTGTTAGCATACAGTGCGATTCAAGCTTGGATACATCAGGTGTTGTCAAAGATGGGTTTGCTTTCGAAATGATCATGACAAAATTAAAACTGGTTGACGATCGCATTGCTCTGACGGTAGAACAAATAGAAAACAGTAGTGAGTACCAATATTGCAGTGCGGTTCCATCGTCCGGCGTGTACAAAATTCAACCCGAAAAACCCTTCAAACTACCGGTAACTGTGTTGTGCGATCAGGAGTACGAATCAGGCGGATGGGTTGTGATACAGCATCGGTTCAACGGATCGACAAACTTCTACCGTAATTGGAAGGAGTACAAGAATGGATTTGGCAATCTGCAGGGAGAGTTCTGGTTGGGTTTGGATCGTATTTATCAGCTGACAGTGTCGCGACCACATGAGTTGGTAGTGTTGCTGGAAGATTTCGAAGGCAACAAAACAACTGCAAAATACGATGAGTTTGAGATTGGCCACGAGGATCAGAAGTATGTTGTTACGAAGATAGGCGCATATACTGGAACGGCGGGCGATTCGTTCAGTGGGACTAAAGGTATGAAATTTTCAACATTTGACGCGGATAATGATACGTGGGAAAACCAGTGCGCGGTTACATTTTCTGGAGCATGGTGGTACAGCAACTGTCATTCAAGGTATATTGGGGGCGGAGAAGTTGTGAAGCAGAAATATAAAATTTATCATATGTGTGTTTTACAGCAATCTGAATGGCAAATATCTGCGTGGGGAAACGAAGGAATACGCCACTGCAATGGAATGGTCCACATTTCGCGGTCATCATTATGCGCTGAAAACGTCTAAAATGATGATAAGACCCAAAAGTTCTTAGGTTGTTTTCGATTAGATATGTTAAGTCTTTCTGGGATGATATGAATATTGCAAAGAATAAAGTGCAGAAGAAATGGCTACATTTTAATACCGATGGAATGGATATGCCTTCTGTTATCTTATTAGATGATGGAACTAAAAACATATACAATAAAGTCTAGGTTGTACAAAATCATAGCGACAGTGCGTCTCATTCTTGAATTTCCACCCTTGTTAAATTTAAGTTCAGTTTCAAGTACATCCTGTTTGGAGGTTACAGGAATAAGAAAGTGTTGAGATAGGACGAAGTTGATCTAATATTGTAAATGCCTACTATAAAGAAATATCATACGAGGGAATAAGGAAGAAACAGTACATGGCCAGAATGATTAGACGCGTATTTAAAACACCTGTCACTCACTCACTCACCAAACCCCATCGCTAAAATAAAATTGGAAATCGGAAATAAGTTGTAAAAGGTCTTTTTGGGGTTCACTGGAAGCATCAACAATTTTCTTCTACAATAACATTCTACATATTACTTGTGTAAGTGTACAGTAAATCGCTAAGTGCGCTTTAAACTATGGGCGGGGGGATGGGTATTGAGCTGATGAATTTTTTGTGTAGTAAAAGGGCCCCTTGTGCAGAAACGAGGCCCCCTTGAAAAGTGTCCCGGTACCTGAGGAAATCAGGAGGCCCCTTACAAAATGCTTAAAAAAAACGTCGTGAGCGGGGGGGAGTGTGCCTTGTTGTGAGGCCCCTTTGCATTTCGACCGGAGGGGGAGGGGGAGTGCGCCAGCGGGAATTACCTCTTCGGCGAGGCCCCCCTCACCGGCGAGGCCCCGAGCGGCCGCTCCCTCCGCACCTAGGTTGATCCGCCACTGATGGAAGGTTGCTGTCAAAACTCTGTTGACATTAGGAGAAGTTCAAATACTTATTAGCATCAAGAAGTTAACTGCTTAATTATACTTTTATAAACAAAAAAATTAAATTCCAATTACAAGGCTCTTAAAGCTCTCGAGATCCTGGACTATAAGGTTTATTCATTGTGTTCAGTTTAGAAAAGAGAGAAGATTGTTTACGCTTAGAGGGTATGTGATTTAAAATAGTGTCAAGGATAACTTCCTTGCTAATACGCCTAAAGATAGGCAACAGGCAGACACTTGAATTGCTGTCTCGGATAAGCACCAAACAGAATGGTTCGTAACGTCTATACATCGCTAACGAATCATGTAACGTAGTATCCTGTACCCCTGGGTGGACCAAGCGTTAGCTGCAGAATCCTTCTCTCCTGCGTTGCCATTCTACCTTAAAATTTCGCGCTTTCTAACAGACGCTTAAACAATGGCGTAAAAGTGACGCTATCAGCACTCACTAGTTGAGTAGCGCCTTAATGAGTTACTCTGTACCACACGATGGTCACTAACACTGATAGAAACCGTGCTTCTAACACCTTTCGTTGGTCCTGGAGCTCCACGCACTTCCTTACGACACTTGTGGCACTCAACTTGTAACTCTCGTGAGTTACACTAAACGCAACGCTACTCACACTGGCTTCCGTCTAGTGTTGTGTCAAGTGACACTTTTGGCTGTGTTGTGCTGTGGTACCACACACAGTCTACTGTGCTGTGTTACTGTGGTATCACACTAAAATGTCACATCGCTTCCGTGCAACATCAATCCTGTGCCCAGTAGCCGTGCGATGACACAGTAGCTGTGCAAAGACACAGTAACTGTGCAGTGACACAGACACTGTGGTACCACAGTTGCTGTGCTCAGTAGCCGTGCGATGACACAGTAGCACTGTGGTACCACTGTGACTGTAGTACCACTGTTACTGTGCCCAACACACCGACCTGTACTTATTATGGACAGTGTGGCTTTTCACAAGTGTACATCTGTTCGGGAAACTATTCAAGAAGAAGGATGTGATGTTTTATATTTACCACCTTACTCCCCCTTCTTGAACCCCATTGAAATTATGTTTAGTAAATGGAAGAACATTGTAAAAAGGGATGAACCACAAAACGAAGCTCAATTATTAGCATCCATCGAACGCGGTTTCGAATTCATAACTGCGCAAGACTGTGATGGATATTGTAGGATTTTCACTGAACGTGATCGAGAAGGGACTTGTGAAATTTGCGCTGTGTGTTGCACGGTTGGCGAATCAGTTAGTTACTGTTTTATTCCTTTGTCAATATTACATAGTTCATTACACGAGTTCATTTCTAAAGTTCATTGAAGAGTTCATTCCTAGCTGGTGGTTGTCAAGATTTTCCTACGTTACTATATAAATTCAAATATCGCTAATAATAATTATTCCATGAAAGCTTAACTATTATTTTATACTAATTCCTTAAAAAACTAGTATAAATCGATATTCAAATTCCAACATTCCGGACACAAAAAGGTTTACCTTTTCAAATTCACGACTATTTCAAGTGTACGTAATACACTTCCTACCAGTATTCGATTCCTGACTATAAACATTCGCCTTGACACTACCACACTTAACTTCCTCATCGAACTTTGTTTACATTTGTTTGCTCGTTAGACCGCATGGTTAATGTTTCGCACTACTGATCGATAAATTGCCGCACATATTGTTACATCGATCAACAAAACCGCTCTCCTATCAAATACGCATTCTTGCCCTGCTTAGCTGCTGCTGCTAAAATACACGTTTGTGGTGAGATCGCTCACTCACTCTATCTACCGCCCGTACCGTACCACCCGTATCGCGTAGTAAAAAATCATCACGATCACTCCTGTCCCGAGGTGATGATTCCAGGATAGGTGGATGGTTTGCCCACTCGTAAAAGTCTTCCTGGCCAGGCCGGCCACCAACGCG
>KZ062123.1:172660-214779 GCA_002091835.1 Anopheles maculatus
CACAGCTACCACGACGGTCTTCTAGGACTAGAAGACTGCCACGTAGGTTCAGCGCGTATCGGCTGACTTAAAAGGGGGAGGTGTTATGAGTGGATACTCGGCCAAGCAGGAGCCCGGGCCGTAACGCCGTTACTCGATCCTGTCGCTGAGTGACAGGTATCGACGTAGCACTCGGCATCCTTCGGGTTCGGGCGTCTGGAGGATCGTGCTCCGTACCGGGCACTCCACGATCAGCTGCTGCCGAGACAGGGCCTACGGTGTGCGTGCTTGCGAGCCTTTGCTTTTGTTAACTGTATTTTTACGCGTGTGACTTAGGCTAATAAACGTATTGTAACGTATTGTAAAAGTAGTCTCGTATTGTGTCGCGTACCCTTCCTCCAACATAAAAGAGTAGTAAAGGGGATTCTTATGTAGAAACGAGGCCCGCTTGAAAAGCCGGTACCCGTGGCCGAGGATTTGGAACTGGTGGGGGGAGCGCTAGCGGGATTTACTTCTTCGGCGAGGCCCCCCTAACCGGCGAGGCCCCGAGCGGCCGCTCCCTCCGCATCTAGGTTGATCCGCCACTGAATGTGATCTTCAGTTATGGTATGTTTTCATCTACCTGAAATCTTGGGACATAAGCAGTGGCAGATTTAACCTATTGGAAGCATTCCACATTCAATCAACTAGTAGTAGCGGAGTATTTTTTTTTGTAGAGGCTAGGGCCATTTGCGAGAGTGAACAAAACAAGTTTGTCGTTTTAAAGGATTACAGTGTTTGTTACGTAGTAGTAACCAGTACAATCCTCTACCGTTTGTCATAATTCTTTCTTAAATAAAAAAATTTGTCGTGCCGTAATGGGAAGGAAGTAATGAAAATGATAGTTGGTAATGTCAGATGCAAGTATAGGGCAATCAGATGCACAGGAACGACACGATGCCGAACTCCCTGAAATCACGAAGCTAATGCAATGCTGCAGAAGCTGCCAAGCTAACAACAACTTTACTACAAACAGCGAAGTTGTGTTCCAGGGTGTCGATTGCGGGACACAACAAACATGACGAGGACGGGACGCGGTTCACGGTGTACAACAGCGCTCCATGGCTAATTTTGCAATTGGCCAGGAGATACAATGTGCTGCGCTCAAAGACCGTAACGTTGGAGTTTACTGTCGGAGTCTCCAGGTCTATTTTTTCTTCGTCAGTGTCTGAGGTTAGACGGCGTTGCGACATAATGCGAAGACAAGGGTATGTTGATGGAACTGAGTCTATGTTCGAAGGATTTCCAGCTCATACGATATGCAGCGCTCCGACTCGTAGATACCCTAGTTCCGCAACATACCGATTCGTAAGCAGAGCATGAGTTGTGATTCCTGTGACGTTGACGTTGAGTCCACCGCGGTTGCGGGACAATGTCAGCTGCTGAAGAGGCATCCGGATGCACCCGGAGCCACCTCAGAGGAAAGAGCCTATGGCGCGGGCACCACAAACCTACACAACGAATCATAGCTTCGGCAACAGACACGTAATGAAGCCACACCAAATGACGGAAATTCTATAATTTTCTGTTGACAAAAAAATATGTGTGCTTTGTACATAATTTAGGTCTTGGTAATTTAGGGCGGCCCGGTGGTAGATGCGATAGCGGTGCCGGTGTTTACACTGCAGGACCGCGGTTCAAGTCTCATCTGGGCCGTTCCCCCATAGTGAGGACTGACTATCCAACTATGCGGTAACAACAAGTCTAGTATTTAGTATTTAATATTTATTGTTACAAAGTCCATCGGAGAACGGCTCAACTAGGCTGTAATAGTAAAAAACGGTCGCCATGTAATAGTATGAACGGACGCAGATATAAAGACATGCACCAGTGATATTGTTTGCGATATTCTAAAATAACTGAACTGAAACACTGATGTTCGGTCTTATTTAATACATCATTTTATTGATCACTTAGCTGTACGAACGAACGAGACTGCTGTCCTAACGAGACTGTTGAGCTGTTGGTGAGCAACGATCGTCCAGCTACACTTGCTGTCCGAACGAGACTGACTTGATGGACGATGGTTCTTTAATTTATACAGTAAAATCTTAGCAAATCCATGATAACATTTTGTTACGGAAATTTCCACTAACCTAAATTCCTAGTTGTTTACCAAATTGTGGATGGGTCCTAAAGTGTGTGAACATACCAAAAGTAACTTCCTGGTTGGACAGTTGTAATGAGATATTTGTTTTTACGTGGAGTTGACTGACACAGTTTGCTTTGACACCATTTTCTCGACTGTGGAAACCTTTATTGCTTATGGTAAACTGTTATGTTTTTTCTGCTTAAACGTGAATAATCGGGTTTAATCGTGAAACCTGGGTTGGCTTTAGGTGGTAATGGAACTGGGTTATGTGGACTTATGTGTTGTTTTAATTTGTGTTCGATTTGTGTGTTCTGAGATTCTGTTGTGTTGAATGCAATTGCTGCATGCAATTTGTATTGTATGTATTTGTAATGCGCATATGGCTTGGTGTTGCACGCTACAAGGCTTAATTTACACAGGATAACCATTACACATTATACAGACATTACTTTGACAATTTTTAAATAAATCTTTGCAAAAACAGAAATAAGTATGCCAGAAATGGCAAGCATGACCTAAGAGGTCGTAAAGCTAAAAAAGAAGAAGAAGGTCTTGGTAACCCTATGGAGCAGAAAAAGTGACTGAAACTGAAAAACAATTTTTTTTTTTTATTCAGTTAGAACGGCCTGGCAGTAAATTTTTAAAGATTGCGAAAACATTGTTTTTTGAGTGGATACACTTGGTGCTGCAAAACTTCCGGCAAATGGTCGGAACTTCGCAGCTCTACTGCTAACAGATTCCGACACAAGCAACACCTCACTACACTACACTTGCTCACGAGCACACTCACATAAGCTCAATGGCTTATACGGTTGTACACCTGTACAATCAAGTAGAACCCCGGTACAGTCTTATTAAAAACCTGTACACTTGCAAAAACACAGGCTCTCGCGTGTACACGTAATGCAAAGAGCCTCAAAAAAGATATTTGAACATATGCTGAATATAAGAACGTTAACATATAGCCGCTAGCGTCATTGCTTCAGTTTTATTAGTGTGATCAACATGTTCAAGATAAGCCTTCTGGTAGCGTTAACACTCGCTGTTAGCATACATTGTCAGTCAAGCTCAGATATATCAAGTATTGTCAAAAATGGATTTGAAATTATCATGACAAAATTAAAGTTGCTTGACGATCGCATCACGCAGGTGGCAGAACAAGTGGCAAACAGTAGAGATTATCAATATTGCAGTGCGGTTCCATCGTCCGGTGTGTACAAACTTCAATCCGGAAAGCCCTGCAAGAAACCGATAACTGTACTGTGTGATCAGGAGTACGAATCAGGCGGATGGGTTGTGATACAGTATCGGTTCAACGGATCGACAAACTTCTACCGTAATTGGAAGGAGTACAAGAATGGATTTGGCAATCTGCAGGGAGAGTTCTGGTTGGGTTTGGATCGTATTAATCAGCTGACAGCATCGCAACCGCATGAGTTGGTAGTGTTGCTGGAAGATTTCGAAGGAAACAAAACATATGCAAAATACAATGAGTTTGAGATTGGCAACGAGGATCAGAAGTATGTTGTTACGAAGATAGGCGCATATACTGGAACGGCGGGCGATTCGTTCAGTGGTACTAAAGGTATGAAATTTTCAACATTTGACGCGGATAATGATACGTGGGAAAACCAGTGCGCGGTTTCATTTTCTGGAGCATGGTGGTACAACAACTGTCATTTAAGGTATATTTGAGGCGGAAAAGTTATGAAGTAGAATTTTAAAATTTATCACATGTATGTTTTACAGCAATCTGAATGGCAAGTATCTGCGTGGGGAAACGAAGGAATACGCTACGGGCATGGTGTGGTCCACATTTCGCGGCTTTCTATACTCACTGAAGTCGGCTAAAATGATGATAAGACCAAAATGTTCCTAGTTCACTATCGATTAGATACATTTCAAAGGCAAAATCATGGTAAGGTTTTGTGGAATGATCTAAATATTGCAAGAATGGTTGGTTGGTATTTTATTTTTAACTGCTGTAAGTAAAAATATTTACAATAAAATCTAGCATGCACAAAATCATCCCGCATTTCCACCCTTGTTAAAGTTAATCTCAGTTTTAAGTACATTCTCTTTGGCGGTTACAGCAATATGAAAGGCTTAAAAAAAGGCAAAATGTTTTTGGTTTAATTAGAATTCTACTTGGTTTGAGTATACCCCTCGCACTCGTAACACGTTCACGTCCTTGAATAGAATAACCCATGAATGTGTCAGATTTGGTATTTACGTTTTTATCCACCTCGATAGAACGGTGTAGCTAAGTGAAAGGCTTCGCTTGCCTTATCCCTGTCCATTGCGTTCATTTTCCCTTTCGCGGTACCCTTTAACCTCAACATTAGCATATCTTTACACACGGTGCCAGAATCTCGCTGACGGTGTCTTGGGTACGTTGATTTTTGTATGTTTGCTTACCGAGTGACCTGGTGACAAGGATGTTTTAATTTCTATATCGCAGAACACAGCTGTAGGAAGATTAAGCAGCGCCATAGCTAGACTGTTTTAAGTAGATATCTACATGGTGCGGTACGAGAGCGCTCCAAAAGCATTGTAAAAAGTAAATTGTTTTCCAACTATTATCATGCAAACTTTTTAATTGGGCAACATAAAATATATCCCACACTATTTGGGATTTTTTTATAAAGTATACTTATAAAGAAATATCAGATTAAGTCATTAGGTATGAAAAGCAGTAAAATGAGTTTTTTTGTTATTCCAAGTATAACGACCGAGGCTCCTCTATTTAGTTGTCTAGCAGTATTAACATAAGTAAGACGATAAACGTACGACGTAGCATATACGAATGTTGATCCGCTAATTGCCAAACTTGAAGTAGGGGTCAGTTACTGTCTTGGATTAAATTTTACCGGAGTAAGAGATCGTATAGAATGTGAGTTGTATCGTGCCTATTTTATTCCTTTATTGGTAGATTCCTCTTTGGCCTCTGAAGCTGCTCAAGGGAGTGTCCCTAGTCCTGTTTATTACTTTTATTTAACACCAACACCAAATTTCTTCTCTGTTTGAGTTTTTGAGAACAAAATATTGGTATATCCTAACGACCTGTGATACAGTTAATCATCGTGTATCTCCTGTACAGGATCTAGGAAAGTGGTTGAATGAGAAACTCTCTTTTAATTCTTATTCTTATTCTTCCCGAAGATAACCGCATGCAAGTAAGCTGCATCGCAGGCCTCCTGTTACATGGGCTTGATGTTCGTTCGCTGCTATCAACCATCCCTCTTTACGCCTCTTCTCGTCGTTTTCGCGATAGATCTCCCCTGTATATCCCACCCCTCTGTACTGTGCTTTACCGAGCCTTCAACAACACCTATCACTTGTTCGACAATAATGTCCCCTTTTCCTTGTTTTCTGTCCATCTCTATGGAGCTTCCTTCCTTTTCAACCTTTACTTTCCTTACCATAAATTCAATAGGAACATGTTTTGTTTATCGATTATCGGGGAGATTTTACCATGCTTTCATTTTTTTAAATGCTCAATGGTGTACATTTTTGTGACGCAAGCTTCTGTAGCGATTGCTAAGTTGAATATCCTGCTCTTATTTGTTTACGCCTAAAACTATGCAAACTGTTATTTCCTTGGTAGCTTTTTTTGTCTATCATGTCGGTGACAATGTGAAAAAAAATAAATAAAAATAGGAACAACAATTGTTGCTTATTGCAACGCCTGACCGGCAAAAACAAGGCACTTTTGGCTTTTTTAGTACAGCTTTTATTTTAACCTTCTTATCTTTTTACACGCGGATCCAGAAACCAAAACAAAAAATTTGTCCGTTCAGCCGGCCGGTCAGGATCGAAAAGATCGATCCTTGCCACGCAACGCCAATCGCTCCTTCTAAACCGTCAAATCGCCGGCTCGGATCCGTTCGCCGATGTTGCCCGATGATGCGCCCTCTCGCGGCACGTAGCGAAACGATGACCAACGCGCTAGCAATCCGCCAACGATCGCGTCGTCACGTTTTTACTGCCATAAAACGACAACAATAATGGAATTTCAACAAGATTTCTTGGTAGTTGATGTTTTATTTAACCCCAGCTAAAAATGAAGAATTAAGCTTTGTACCAGGAACCGGTCCAGATATGAATCACTATAGATCGTATCCTATAAAAGAAAAGCGAAGCACCACTTTTTGGTTATTTCTTCTTCTTTTTTCTCTTCTGATTAAGAAACTTAATAACAATTTCAAGTAAAATCAATACACTGAAAAAAATGTACTTTAAAATCAACGCAAAGGACTACTGACAACTTTCGATTTTCTATTAGCCTATCATCTCTGGCCGTAAATAAAACTCCCGTTAAGACCTGTTAGGTACCGGCTTGATATCAACCGAAGAAAGCATGTTAAAGCAACCCATCCTGAACCGGGTCCTTCTACCGTGCACCAGATATTGTGGAGAGGATGGTTTGAAATAAAGTTAAGCAAGGGCAGGCAGGCAGGCAGGACTGTCTTACGAAAATGTTTGGTAGGAATTTGAACCCTGTATCTGTAGGGAAGCAGCAGTGCGTATGTGTTTAAGCGCATGTATGTGTGTATGTGTGCGTGTGTAGTGAAGGTGTGCTTTAGGGGTGATTTGGGAACAAAATAAACATCCCTTTTTAAAGCTTTTCACTTCCGCCGTACCCGGCATCCGTTAGTACTTATGTGGTGTTGGATCTTTTCATCGATGCGGGATGAGATTGTCTCGTCAATATGTGCCGAAGGTGATTCAAAAACACCTTCCGCTCTATTGAAATGTTGTTTGCCGATAGACGGTAACGGAAAGAATATCATCAAGCTGTACTCAAGTGCTCTTGATGTGGCTGCTGTTTTGTTGTTTGCTTCCGAACACTTAGGATTGCGAAGCAAAAAGTAAACAAGCAATATTCAGCGCACGCGGATGGTGGTCTGATTGAATCATTGATAATGTTGGTGATTAGAAGCGTTACGGGTTAGAGTGGTTCATTTAATAAACCATAATATAAATGCATTTACGTTAATAAACTATAGTTCTTAGCTCACCAGTTTTTGTTTAAGCAATCGATGCGAACTTTAAAGACAATGACTCTTGAACACTCTATCCAGCCAATATCTTACAGACAGACATTGTTGTACATTGCTGTAAAATATGGGTCACACGATAACACAAAGACTTCGGTCCCGAAACGTCAAAAAAAAAAAAACAAAATTCAATTTCTTGTGTCAATATATTCGATGAAACTGCTGTGTTTGAATTTCGAAGCCAATGGAAACTGGTGACGATCGTGACCGGGTACCCTCGAACTAGCTACGTGAATAAGCAAACAGATGATTCCCGAGAGACTGATCAAATCGAAAGCAAAAAAAAAGGAAAACGGGAAAAACCACGAACGATGATACACTTACCCACTCGCTCAAAACCGGATACATACGAGCATGGTTTGCGAGGCAAATGCAAACCAATGCAAACAAGAAAATTGAATCAGGAAGTCCAGTCCTAACACCATTCATCCTCGCTGTTAGAGCCATTGTGCCAAGCAGCCGTTTATTTAACAACCTTCAGCTAAGTCGCTGGTTTGGCAAGCTGATGATGCGTCACAAAATATTGTAGTTTAACAAAATAACTTCAACAAGAAATGCTTTACTTCAATTTTATTATCATTTGTTACCATACATAATATATTGGACATTAAAGCGTCTTTTCAAAACATTTTCAATGGGGCGTTAGTAAAGTGGTTGTAATTCCGACGTTAAGCACACGCTTTCGATTGTCCACCTGCTTACGGACAATTGCATAATCCACATGTAAATGAGCTTTTTGCAAACTAGCAAATTCTCTGTCACACCTTCCCCATCATTATCAACCGAATGAAAATGGTAGCAACGGCATAATGCTGTCTACAACACAACCACAATCGCCTCTGTCTGACTGTCTGTCGGTCTGGTGGGATGTAATCGGAAAGCTGCTACCTTGTCGAATCCTAGGCTCATCATCATTGACGAGAATTATCACTTCCGGGTAGACTTGTTCACCATGCACGGCTTGATTCGATTACGGTTCTACCGCACAGACGATTCGGCAACCGGGCATTCGTGCGCCCAGCGTTCACGGCAGGTCCATCCGAAATAGCCAACAGAGCCCTGGTCCATGGCGCCGATGTCTTATCCATCTCCATACATGACAGCTTTGAATGATAACAGAAGCAACAGCTGTGCTACCAATCAGACACTCGTCAGACCCACTGACATCTGTCCCGAGTATCTGCAGCGAATCTCGGCAGCTAGGTGGTGAGAAACCGTGATTGCGAGATGGAAAAGAAACCAGACATCCGTAAAAACCTCTTCGTCAAGGGCCAAGACTTCGGACGGTTCGCTCCGAACACGAACAGATGGCTGGTGGTGGCGGTGGTGGTGGTGGTGGTTGTGCCGAAGTGGCAACTTCAAACGTATCTCAAAATTAGATTTTGATTAGGTTAGGCAGTTGAAATTCGGAGTCCGCCCCCGAAACAAGCGGACCGGCCTGGATTGAATTTGGTTTTGATGGACTGTTGATGGGCGATTAATTTGCGTTAATATTACATTTCCACATAAAGCGCTGCGAATCGTTGTTGGGTTAAATTTATTACTTTCGCACACTGGTGTGAGTGACATTGACGTGGCAATAGTGTCTGTGTGTGTGTGTGCTATATTTGGGTTGAGCAAATGAATTTTAGCATTAGTTTGCGTCTGCTTTACTAAACACATTTAGTGTTGCTCCTATCGCAATTAAGATTATCATTTAGTTGTATGAAGTCATCGGTAGACTGCTTCGGTAGAAAATGGTCACGAGTAGAAGGTTTACTATAAATAATAATCATAAACCGTTACGCCCTAACCATTGGCCTGACAGCAGCTCCAGCTATTACTTCTCACTAACTTGAGCATAAATGGCGATCGGGCCGACATAAGTCAGTGTGCATTCCCAGTGTCTATCGGTTTGTGATCACCCGCACGTCTGTCGAGCGGAATATTATATCAATTTTGCATCCTCAGAAAATCCTTCAGCCCCATTTCTCATTTTCTTATCACAATGCAGACAGTTTGCAAACAATTGCTGTCAGTGGCATAAGCATTACCGGAGAGTGACAGCATACTGCAGCATGGCGGAGCGCGTACATGGCTGCATCGCAGCAGGGACACACCCGTACAGATTGAGTGCGCTCGTATGCATAATACATACACATACACTGCATGCCCGCTGCTCAGATCCCTTAATATTTTCCTCACACCGACGGGGTTTGCATGCCGGTAAGAAAACAATTTCCCATCTTGAATGACTTCTGTTACAAAAGCGAGTTGCGGCGAGCGGTAACGCTTTGCTAGGGCCCGGGCCGAACGATGAGTTGATAGTTTACATACTTTACTGCCTCCGTAGTTCGAAGTTGGTGTGTGTGCATGGCAGTACAGTTTGAAATGCGTCTGTACCGGTCAACTGTTATTGGCTCCAACCTGCAAGACCTCCATTCATTAGCAGTCAAGGGATAAATGCAATTTTGTATTAAATTATGAAGACGGACTGAATGATGCAAATAAATTTAATCTCTTTTTGTGCAAAAAGGTGCATCAAATTGATCGTGTGAAATATCATTTATTTTTAAAGTAAAAGGAATTAACTTTGTAATCTTTATTTTTCATTAACATAAAAACTCAACCGAAATTATAAATTAAATCTCATCTTGATAGTTAACGTAATCGCTACAGTTTATAGTACTCATTGTGTAGTAAAGTGGGCCCATATTTTTCTTCCTCTTTATTCCTTCCATCAAAAGCCAGTTCGCCCTTACCGATAAGCCTCGCTTCAACTTATCCTTTTTATCTTCAGCAGCCGTACAACAATGAAGCGAGCGTTACACATTTTCCCTCGAGAAGCAAATCACTGGCGCAACGGCATCATTACACACAAGAAAACATGGTTAATTGATTGCCCGCCGGGATTTATTGTGCCACAGTTGTCGGGTGGCTGCTGCGGGTGTACCTGCGTCAACTGGATGTGACAGTTGAGCTTTTTCATTTAGTTAAATTAATTTCTCTTAATTTTCTACCCCAACAAGGTGTTTGACACTTGCCAGGTTGCCAGGGTGCACGGAGCGGCACTTGGTGTGCGTTACTTTTATTTTCCAGCACAATTTGTTGCTTGTCACTTTTGCTTACTTTTGTTTTTGTCCTCGTGCGTACCTTCCTGTCACAGGTATTTCGTGTTTCTATATTGCTTGAAGACAATGTTCCACCGAACAATGTTGTCAGGCAATGGTTTTGTTGTGTCTGCTGTTGCTTTGTTGGTGCTGTAAGAATCTGCAAAAAATACATCATGTCAGATGTTTATTAGTGTCTTCTAGGGTTTGTCCTTTATTTTTACAATTGCTGGGAAAATTGAGAATTTCTACAGAATTTTATCTATAAATTATGAGCAGGAAAAATTGGAAATATGAATAATATGGAAAAGAGGAATTTCATACTTCCATCACTCTATCTCACAGGTCTTCTTTCGAGATATGACCAGCCCGACGAACTTAATTTGTTGTCCGATGCTGAGATACTACTGGACACGGACAGAATCCATGTCTCAGAGGGTTATGTGAGTACTTGAACCTTAATCTTTGTCATATTTTAACGAATCTTTTGACAGTTGAGGTTTATATTTTTTGTTCCCCCGATATTGGGGTGTGGCTACCGCCCCTAACTTGCACTGAACAGAGCATGTTATCACCGATACCACACATCCTGTCATTGCATATATTTATAACTGAACCGAACTAGGCCTGCGTAAGAATCCTCGTTGTGAAGTTCCAAAATTTTCATCTATTGATGAATCGCAAGTCGCTAGGATTCCCTAGCAGAATTACGGTGGGAATAAAGCTATTACACAGTCCGCATAGCATTGTATCTACAGCACGTACTAATACGCCAATCAATGCACTTTGTCCAATCCAAGGAAGGCGGATCTCACGCGACATTTTTACGACCAGTTCTAGTAGTCGGCAGTATCTCGATACGAAGTGATCAAGTTTAAGGAGAGCCTCATGTCAAGAAGAACGCCTAGATCCTCAACACACTGTTGTCACACAAGGTTATATCCTAAAACCATCAGATCCGCAGTTAAATTCTCTGAGAGAGACCTGTAGTCGAGAATATTTTTGCTATGTCAGGATTTGAGACACAACTTCCATCTGAAAGTCCCATGAATAAATTGTTGATGTACAGCACGAAAAGTGTTTCTGTCCTGAGAAACACCAATAAACATCTGCAAGGATTGATCTTGAAAGGAGTCCTATATTCCGTTCACCTATATCACGTCAGCCGTCTGAGCCGATGGACCACGTCGATGACTCTACTACTAGAGGTGCTCTTTTTTTAAGCAACGTTAGCGTCATCAGAGCGGCCCGGTGGTAAATGCGACAGCGGTGCCGGTCTTCACACGGCAGGACCGGGGTTCAAGTCTCATCTGGGCCGTTCCCCCATAGTGAGGACTGACTATCCAACTATGCGGTAACAATAAGTCTAGTAAGCCAGAAATGGCAAGCATGACCTAAGAGGCCGTTAGGCCAAGAAAGAAGAAGAAGAAGAAGCTCTCATGCTCTCCCTGTCTCCTAGACGCTCTGCAGGATGGCACTTATTCATAAAAAGGTCTGACATGACTTAAAACATGAGACTTAAATAATGTGGCATAATTTCTTCGTGCGCTTTTATTTTATGAGCATGAGCAATCATAGTTTCATACCTAGAAGGTGAAACATCAGTAAATCTGTTCCTATTTGAATCTGTTTCCTATTTCTGTGTATCTGTTCCTATTTGACTTTACGATTGTATTCTATGAGTATGGACTCCTTTCAAGATCAATCCTTGCAGATGTTTATTGGTGTTTCTCAGGACAGAAACACTTTTCGTGCTGTACATCAACAATTTATTCATGGGACTTTCAGATGGAAGTTGTGTCTCAAATCCTGACATAGCAAAAATATTCTCGACTACAGGTCTCTCTCAGAGAATTTAACTGCGGATCTGATGGTTTTAGGATATAACCTTGTGTGACAACAGTGTGTTGAGGATCTAGGCGTTCTTCTTGACATGAGGCTCTCCTTAAACTTGATCACTTCGTATCGAGATACTGCCGACTACTAGAACTGGTCGTAAAAATGTCGCGTGAGATCCGCCTTCCTTAAAGACGCTATATTGTTCCTTTATACGGTCGGTGGTGCAGTACGCAAAGAAAGTGCGACTGGATATCCATACAACATAGGATATCACTACTCTCCACTGCGCTCCACTACTTCGACAGCGTGTAGCATGATCGGCTACCCAATCAGCAATTTGCAAGTTTCACTAACAATATCTATTGTAAAAATAGGGGAAATATTGGAATATATATTGGAGGTGTGATCTGTGTATCACCAGCGTTTAAATCTATATTGATGATGAATATCAATCTTAGGCAAAATATTTAATTGTCGTTTTGAATGTTTATCAACCTTCATTTGCCTTGAACTAGTTCACAAGTCAACTAGAATGTGCAACATTAATTTTGAAGGTCCCATCCCTTTTTTTGCCACAGCATTTAAGGAACATCGTTTATTCACCGTACGGTTTGCGATCGGCACGCGACGCTTCGTGTTTCACTGGTCACGGTTCGCTGTCAGCCAGCTTAACTCGCTCCACAACCAACCAGCCAACACCAACGAGCGATAAAGAATGTGCCGGAGACGGTACGGGCATTCTTTGTGATCTCCCCTGCAAGCACAGGAAGCCAGGGCATTAGTTCAGCCCTGAGCCCGTGCCCGACCATGAAACATGCGAACGAAATTCTTGGACTCTGGCCAAAAGCAACCTGCTTCCGTCGATGACCGGGTATGGTGTACATTTTTGTGGTACTTATCGACTTGTTGCTGTTTCCGGGTAAAAGCCGAGCGAAGTCTAGCCAATTATGAAGATTCGAGTGATGATTGCGTTTTGCGTGGTGTAGGGCAGTTTAGTGAGTTTGGTCGTGGGGCAGTGGAAAGTGGTCGGGCGAGTGATGATAGTTTGGTGCAATCAAACCTGTTCTATAAATAATTCAATTAAACAGTGTTGTTTGCACATTTTGCGTTGGTGCTATTAGCAGCGGCGAGTAGTAGGTTCGCTTTTTTTTATTTGAGAGCATTGTTTGAAATAGAATAGGCTTAAGTTAAGCATGAAAATGAACAGAGCGAAAATTTCAATTTAGTTTGCAATATTTTTTTTGATAAAAAATCTCGAATTAAAAATGTTTGTGATCTTTCTTCATAAATCTGAACTTTTAGGTTTGTATGGAAAATTTCTTATGTTAGAAATTTCAAATAGTACAAGCAACAAACTTTCCAACCAGAAAAAAAGTCAAAAAAGTGTTGGCAATATTTTTATAAATTACTTTCAAAATGAATTCCTCTGCATTGGACCGTATCACCAACCAGAGCGAGCTTGCGGTTCACCGTTTTGCAAGAAATATCTGCAAAAGACCCCATTATTCATACTCACAAACTTTTCTAAGAATATTATCTCCCCGTACCAACGGTTAGTTGGGTGCCGATTCACCGTCCACCGCAATATGAAACTGGTGCTGCTGGGTGGGCTCACTGTCGACTTATGCAAAGTAAGACGAAACTTTAAGCCCATCGTTAAGAAACTAGTGACTCGGGTCACCTCCATCTGTCACTCGCGATACACTCACCCAGTACCTAGTACGGTAGCAGTGTACGGGAGCACAACAATTCAGCGCATAACACCGCGGGAAAGGTAAATCTGTTGCAAAACGACGACTTTTGGCATCGCCGAGAGTAGCAAAACTAGGCTGGTTTAATCTTAACGCGAAAGGTGCGCCAAATGGTGGAACGTTAACAAATTAGGCGACTTTGCTGACTTCCCGGCTCCCGATTTACCTTTTCGCGTCTTCTGGACGCTGGTTTCATGAAAGATCCTTCGAAATCTAGCATGGACTAGGGAAGCACTTTTCCGCTAAAACCCGGTTTGGGCTCCGATCGGTAACTTATTAGATTGTCAAAAGCTAGTTTTTTTTTTTTGACACCGGGAATAAAGTTTTCCCGGCGAGGTAAAAAAACGCTCGCTTTGGCCACTCATTATGTAAAACACTTCGTCGTGTTTGGAGTGTTTGAAGAAATGGCAACAAATACGGGACGCGTAGTAGTGGTAGAAACAATCCGGCGTGACTGCATAATGATAGCGGGCAAATTTATGCTCAACGCTAATAATAGCGGCCAAAAATGAAAAACCAGCCACTCACGGGCTCATGCCCTTCGCTCGAACGTCTGGCAGGGTACGGCAGGGCCCGATCGCTTCCGTTTACATTTGCACCGTGAAATTGCGAACGAAAACTTCAACAACATTGCACTTGCTGCTGTTGTATCATTTCTTTCGAATTCACGCCACCGAACCGCTCGCAACCGTTCAGTTGACCTTCCTAACAAGCGGTTCCGTCATTACCCTTTTTTTCTTCAACGCCCCAAGTGGGAGCCGCCAGGCTGTGGGAGAAAAATAAAAGCTTATTTTTCATTTCTAGACCACCCCATCCTCGCCGAGAGCAGTTTATTTATGGAGCGACGCGGCAATCGAGCTGTTTCAGCTTTCCTGCCGGACTGGACTTCTGGAGAAATCTTCCTCGTCGGCAAGTGGCCATCTCCAGATTCGCGCAGAAAAAAGCACCAGTTGGTAATGTTGTTTCGGGGGGGTGGCGGAGGTTTTGCAAAGCTGTGCAAATGATTGCTTCGTTCGCAACACGACTCGCTACTTTCGGTGTTCATTTATGTTAATCGACGATACTTGGTCGAAACCCGGGGGAGTACCAAGTGTAAGCAATAGCGTTTGTTGCAGACGCGGAGCACAAACACATTTGTTTAAGCCATCGAGCATTCAGAGCGAAACTCATTTACACGCCCATGCTGTAAGAAGGTGGGTTTTGGTTTTGGTTGTTTTGATGCAAAATAAGTGTTATTTTAAAACAATAATATATTTGCTTATCATTAGTTGTCCTTTGTTGCATTTCTACACATTCAATTATGAGATATCGTGAGGACTAAATATAGATTATTGTTCATTTAAGACATTTATCCTTAAATATGACTCGTTTTGCTAAATAGGCTTAGTATTTAAACTATCATGATTTGACTACTTACCTTGGAGGTTAATGTATGTGACCATTTTCTATTTAGTTTTTGTTTTCTAAGGAACTTTTACTACTTTAGCGTTAGCGTATTTAAAAATTGATAAGCGAAATAAGTTTCTGTATTTGCTTATTTACGTCTGCTGCAGAAGTCCTTGCTGAGTCCTTATGAATGGTATCACGATCTAGCACTGTCGGCTGTCAATCGAATATTTTGATCCCATATTTGTTTATTTATTCAGACTTAACAGTGTGGGAATCTAATCCTAAAAAACATAATTATTTTCAGAAGTATTACACACCGAACCGTAATTGTAAGTATTATCGCTTAAGGTAGTCAAAATGTGTATAAGTCGGAAAACAACAATGCAAAAACCAAAATCAACATTATGGCAACAAAACGAAAACAAATTACATTAAATATGAAGTTACGATAGAGCCGCTTTAAAACGATTAGATATTACCTAGAATTTGGTCTTTTACCCAAAATTATTCTATAAACTCAACTTGACAATAAGGTCGCCTGGTTTCTACGGTTTTGATTCTGAGCATTAGGCAGAGTGAGTTGTAGTCGAGTTGATAAAATAGGGCCAGTGAAGTGGATGACTCATTCTACGTTGGTTCGAATCTAGCCGTTTGATCCAATAACCGATGCTTGGATTTCAGATAACTAGCCAGTATTCCAGTATCTAATGTACTTGCAATCGTCAATCGTAGAGATCGTCTGCGCGTCCAATGATATTAATTTCTTGAAGAATATCGAAAAAGTCACTTTGTTGTCTAGAACTGGTATGATTCTAGGCCAAAAAAATTGTATCGGCGTTTGAGTAACCTAATTATTCGTAATAAAGAAATTCCTAGCGCGTGTTTATGATACAATAAAACAAACTTCGTCCGCATGTAACAATAATCTACCTGCAAATCATTAATGTATAAATTTATTAACAATGTATCAAAATTACTACCATGTAGAATGACAGGTGTACGAGAAATTTGACTAAATATTTACGATGTATCAAGTAAAATTCAAACAAAATCAATTGCTAGTGCTTCAGGCAAGCCTAATCTTTTTTTTTACTTTATTCAACAGTATTACATGAGATATGCTATTCAAGATGGTTTTAAAGTTATTCTATAGTTAATCCACTTGTTTGTTTCCTTTTGAGTAAATCAAACAATTTTAAACCAATCCAAGCAAATTCGTCAATATTCATCCTAGTTTTTGCCAACTATGTCTCTCTTCTCTCCATTGTGAAGAGTTAAAAAGACTTTTTTGACTAGATCGCCCGCTGTCAAAACTTTTTCTCTGTATTGTGGCTATGCGAAATTGGTCCGTTTTGTTCAAAGTTCATGTCTTAGATGCTATGCGAGTATTGCATCTATACAGTCCCAGCTTCGTCCATCACGACAAGTGATCTCTTGCGTTGATAAATATTTCTTAGCAGGTGATGACGTCGTTCATTATGAGGTTCGTCTCGTTAACCTTCAACCTGACGTTTTGCACCTGAAAGCAATAATGTCTATGCCATATATGAGGATCTGGTTGGACTTGTAAAAGATAGTCTGGAAAACCCTTCTGTCTGTTTTCCCTTTGTAGCGACAGACCGATGAGTCTGTCTCCCTGACGCATACATTTGGTGGAAGCATAAGGTGTTGAGAGTTGTTAATATCTATGTTAAATTCCTTTTCTTTTCCTTTCAAGATTCTTTCAAACTGTTGTTTTATATTTTTTGTATCTACTAAAAAAGCAAACAAATAGAGATAGAAAAAGGTTTTTTTAATCATAAATAACAGCCTAGCCGTATTGCTATAAAAATAAGTTAACCGATACATAGAAAATCTGGATTACACAATTATTCAAAGAGCAAAATGGTTGTTAAAGTTTTGGTGTTATTAGCTAAAACCAAGTATTGGTATAGATTAATTTAAAATACCATTTAGTTGAATGTATTTTCAATGGTTTCACTAAATAAGTAAACCAATTTTTGAGAACATTTTAGTGATTTTGTATCGTACATGATATGTACACTTAAGCAGAACATAAATTACGGTTAAATGAAACTAAGCTTCAGTCTCGCTCATATCTCATAAGCACTCATGCACGCAGGTTCTGTGCTGCATTTAATCAATTAAAAAAGCAAACATTTTCAACCCGACGGTGGCACAATTGTGCCTGACCTTCCTGAGACCGGGACCCAACCAGACCCAACTGTGGCTACATGGGTTTTGCATCGCTCGGTCAGCAACCTGTAAAGGATGGTGTGAATAAATTTTCCCGTCTGCCGGCTACCGGCTATCGATTATGCACCATGCAATTATGCACGCGCGATCACTGTTACAAAATGCATTGATTTGGCGATATATCCCACACGGAAGTGTAGTTTGTATCGTGTTAGGCCCCGGCGGAATTTATCGGTCGCTATGTATGCAAATGCTATCAAAGCTCCAACCAAGATAATGGGATAGCGCACTATGGAGGTTAAGAATCATGTATCGGGATACGACCAATTCGGGTCGTACGTTGTGGGCTCATTGACAACTGGCGCATTTAGCCGGGGTGCGTTCACAAACTCTAACTAGCAGTTGATAAATAGCGCAACAAACGTTTGTTCGTCGACCACACATGTAATTGTATCGTGGTCGAGCAGTAATGGTTGTTTAACGGGTTACTAAATGTAATTGTTCAGAGTTCATTTGGTGGCAACGTGTAATGATAGAGTGTATTAACTTTTAAGCGCATCCTTCACAAAAATGCATTAAACCGATGATATCAATTTACACCACTGTAGGAAAGTTATTTTAGTAAACAGTAGTGCTAACTATTAAATGTTTACTATCGTAATAAAAACTTTCGTATGAATTTGGTATTACGTTGCTTTAACCTACGGCTGAGAACCTGGATCAGTCTATACCTTTGGTCTTATTAGCATTTTTTTGCACATCAGTCACCTCAACATAGACGTTCATGTGTGCAAGAAAAGCTCAACACAATACATAAACGGATACCTCGGACACGAACTTAGTTCAAACATTCTATCCCTATTATACAACATATCCCACATCTACTTCCACTGTTGAAATCCTGAAGTCACATCTGGGCATAACATTGCATGACACCGGACATAGCATTTCAGTTCAAATCCATCTCCGCTGTGAGTATGACTATGAGCAAATCTTTCAGAAATTTTATCGTGGTGTACAGAATACAAGGACCCGAGACATCATCCAGAGCTCTAAGGATCATCCCCTAAGTAGCACAATTCGTTTTCGCGTTGATTGTGATCAGTGCAATAATAACGGTGGGATTCTTGTTATTAACCAATCAGAAATTCTAAAATGATGGGCTCAGAACTTTGAAGAAATAGCAAACGATTTAATCAATGGGAAGCTGTAGTCTCTACTAGCATAGTCAGATGTCAGACTCCCTAAAAACTCGACCAAAAAGGAGCCAAAATGATCACAAATGGACCACTATAAGGTGTCATTTTAGTTGTCTAAATCATAAAAATCAATAATAAATAAGACTGGAATCAGCCAAACTAGCCATAAGATGTTGGCCATACTTTTTAAAATCTGTAAACGTCCCACAAATATCGTTGTGTCAAAGGCTTCGTGTTTGCGCGATTTCACGGCAGACCGGACTAATCAACGAGTCAATACGAGTAAGAACCAAGCCTCGGAGGCAATTACCGGGAGGCTGGCTTGACGACTGTGGTACGGATCAGAGAATTTATAAAAGACTCTCGATTGGAAAGCCTCTTATACACGCGAAACAACCCACAAAATGAGCATCGAATGCAGTTAAGAATTACCAATTTAACTTCTTCTTCTTTCTTGGCCTAACGACCTCTCAGGTCATGCCTACCATTTCTGGCTTACTAGACTTATTGTTACCGCATAGTCAATCCTCACTATGGGGGAACGGCCCAGATGAGACTTGAACCCCGGTCCTGCCGTGTGAAGACCGGCGCCGCTGGCGCATCTACCACCGCCCCTTAATTTAACACAACTTAACTTATGAAGTAAAAAAAACTTTGCTAAAAGAACTGGAATGTTTGCGAGTTTTTGAGGTTTGATGAAACACTGAGAAATTCGTGACGTTAACATCGCCTTCAACGATTCATCTCCAAAACAAGACGATCTATTTGTTGCGTTCATAGAAGAGATTATTGGGTCCAATGATCAGATCGTACCCAAATGCCGAATCATCGCGAAGGTGGCTTAACAGAAGCTACACTCCTATTATCTCTATAATGAATGCAAAACCAGGGTCAAGAAAATGAATATGCCTCTCTCCTGGTTAACATAGCCCTAGATAGTGTCATTCAAAACTTCATCGCGGTGTCAAATTCGTGGGCCATTTTCAGTAACTCAATCGAGACTCTGTAATGTGCTGATTTTACAGATGTCGTGAGAGCTCCGGCTTTTTCTTAACAGAAACCAATCAAACAATAGAGTTATCGATGTTAAAACTCGACATGGAGATTACTATCGGCATTATTAATGCCATCAGCGACAACAATATGGATATTACGATATTTAAAGCCAAACGGTCGTGGTACAGACGAAGAATCGGTCGCGACGAACAAAGCATGAATTCTATGGAACATTTATATCAAATCAAATAAATAACAATCAACATACAAGTTGAATATTGTCTCAATTTTTTACTCGTTTGACACATTTGCTTAATGATTCAAAATTAGCTTGGGAGATACACCTTTATAATAAAGTTTCTACGTACAAACAACGTTGAATAAATTCACTTCGCATACAGAAATTTAATAAAGTAATCGAAGAATGTTGATATAAATGTGTGTAATTAAGTTTATGAATTCATTTGCAATAACAGCACTATTTTGTAATGAAAAAATAATGCACAATACGAAATGTTGGAATCCTCCTGCTCCATGACAAGCCAGGTAACGAAGATGAATTCCAATGCCAGCCTGGGGGAACAATTGTTTAAAACATCGAAAATTGAACCCAAAATTGATGGATGACAGGCACAGGGAGCTTCGAATGCGGGTCAAGCTAATTTTCACATTCAAACGAAGCACATATGGTGCAGCTTTCTCTATCCTATAAACAAAAAAAAAAGCCCCCACACATGCCTATAATATCTTGATGGATCTATTCCAGCAAGGAAATGTCGGAAAGGGAAAAAATAAAAGGGGTAAGGTACTATTTCTTTTCCCTGTTTTTTTTCGTTTGCACATCGTAAATATATGATAGATGGCGCCGTATAAGTGAGTCAGAGCCTACTGTCAAGAGTGGGATGGATTCAAACTGCCGAAGCGAAGCTGTCAGTCCGTTCGATCCGTGCCGCTTCCAAATGGACCATATTAAGGGTGATTGATGGGTGGAATGTGTGATCCATTCAGTAAAAACAACCGATACATCACGGGAACAAGTTGTAACCCTTTTCATCGCAGCGCACCAAACCGCAGCGCCGCTGGTAGCTACCGTACCCGTGTGCAAACAGTACCCGCGCGAGGTTAATCAGGCGGCTGCCACACATGCCACCGGGCGTCCACCACGAGCGCGCGGTAAAATGTTTAAATTGCAAATGGGAGGAAAAAGCATCGCTGACCGTATGCTTCACTCTGAGCCGCTCGCACCTAGTTTCTTTAAACACTTTCTTTTGCTTTCTTGCATACACACCCACTCGCACACACACACACACACATGCAAGTACATACCTACCAAAACTAAAGAAGGTAATAAAACGAAACTACTGCTGAATATAAATTTCTGGCTCGAAAGCGCCCAAAGAAAAAGGTGAATTATGGTCCGAATCGGGACAGCTTCCAGAAAAGGCCGTTGGCGGAAACATTCTGCTAACTGCGGCCAACGCCAACGGTGGTGCTCAGCTGGCCGATTCCGATTTCATGTTCCGAGCATTGGTCATGTATACATGCCAGCGGAGAATCTTCGCACTGGCTGCACGTTCCACCCCATCTTGTGGGTCTTTTGGGTTGAGAAATCTTACGGCAGAGAGTTCGAAGTAAGGGAGCACCATCAACAACAAGAACAAAAAAGAGTTATATCGGGTAATATCTTTTATGTGCTTGCTTATAAAAAATGCATCGAAAGTAACTCCCGTGTAGCGGAAGTATGTATGAAGTGCCCTTCCGGTACCGAGCCTGAGACCCGACTACGTACAAGTAGTGCAAACCCGGTGAGTCGATGGGTTTGCCCGAATCTCGCGTCTTCAAATTGGTAAGTCGCTTTTGCGCTTCACTACAAACCTTCTTCCGGACCGATTGGCCGATGGTAGCGGTGCCGAGGCCAAAATGCAAAAACGATCCTGAAACACACTCCGAAGCATTCTAAGACGATATCCTGGCAGAATCCCTTGCGATCTGGCGCCGAAACAGAGGCAGAGAATGGGAGAATAAGCTAACAAACAACAAGGGCTCACACGAAAACGAAAAAAAAAAAACTACAGCAAAGACGCAAACACACTGGAGAACTAAGCAACTCGTGCGGATGCATGGCGGAGAAAGGGCAGAAAGACTGGAGAACATGCAGCTGGGCAGCTTATGGAGGGTAGACTCGTTACGATACCGCATGGTTGCTGTTGATTAATGGAGCTTTTATTCCCAGATGCCACATTCCGGCGAGCCAAACGTTCGGTCTTTGGTATTTGCTTTACTTTTCTTCAGCCTCGTTCGTCCGTCGCGCTATTAACCTACTTAGTGGAGAGTTCTTTTCACCGTGTTTTTTTTTTGCATTCTTCACCACACCGTTTGGACGGAAGTGACTTGGCGGAGGAACGAAGAATAACGTCCTTGAGAATTCTTTAGAGGCAAATTTTGCAACAAAATCTGTTGGCAGGATAATTTTCGCTATAATATCGCTTGTTCGTTTAAATAGCTAGTGATAGCCAATTTCTCAACAAAAAGTGGAATTAATTATTGACCGTATCAAGATTGCATGGAGTCGTCGATCAAGCGTTGAAAGGCGTGTGGTTATCTTAATTTGTATTACAGTTTTCATTGCAGATATCTCTACCAGACTTGGAGCGTAAGTTGCGTTCAAGAACTCTCAGCACTATCATGCCCTGTCGCTTGTGTGCCTTATCTTTGCTAAATGTAAGTTTCACTGCTTTGACAAATAAATAATAAATATTTCTATCCTAAACATACTTTTTTAAGCACCAAAATCGTAAGCAAAAGCGTATAGAATATGAGCGTTCCCTTTGTTTCTTAATTCTTTTCTAACCAAAACCATTGTTTAGTCTTCATAAATTCACGAATATTCGCAATGTGCTTTCGTTGCATTAATTCTACAATCCTGCTAGAGTACAAACATTTCCATTTGCAAAATGAGAAAGCCGATCGACTGGCCAACGAGGGTCGGCTCCGTCCAGCCGAACCACACAGCGCTCTTTCACGCCGAGACACCATCCGCTTCACTAACGCAATAGTCGCTCAACACTGGAACACCACTTGGCACAACCTAGACCTCTCTACAAAACTCCGATCCATCAAGCACAACACAGCACCTTGGGATGATCCCGATTCCAGCCACATCCAACGAGTCCTTTCCCGCCTTCGCATCGGTCACACCCGCCTGACACACTCCTACCTTCTCGACAGATCCAGTCCACCACTTTGCAGCTTCTGTGGCGTCGACATTACGGTCCGCCACATCCTTACCGATTGCCATGGATACACTACACACCGAACCACCTGCCAACTTGATACCGACCTAGCCATCATACTATCACCCGACAAACAACAGCAGAACCGCCTCATCCGATTTTTACGCATCAGCAACCTGTACCGAGAAATTTAAATTCTACGCACAATAGTTTTACCAATATAAGAATTTCATGTAATATATTAGCCACACTCGCAATAGTTGTACCACACATGTAACAATAGACAGAAAAGAGGCGAATGAGGTCTATGAGACCCAAAGCCTCTATAAATAAACGATAAAAAAAAAAAAATTTCCATTTGCAGAAATTTTTGTTTCGAAACCAACCTTTTGACGCTCCGTTTTATCTTGCTTTCTCCACATGCACATCGGGCTGTCGCTTTTGGTTGAACATTCAACATAGCTAAATGTCAAATCTCGAACCGAATCCAATCAGACAGGTCCGCATACCAATAACCTTCAATGCAGCAGCAGCAGCAGCAGCATCACTCGGAACGAAACAAAAAGCAGTGCTTTCGACTAACAATCCGCAAAACGAACAGCCCGAATTGAATTGCCATTGCCCCCGGTTCCGGTGTCTAGTTCGGCTTAATCCTCCGCATAGCGTGGCTCGGTTCGTGGCGTGGCAGAGGCCAAAACTCGCCGAAAGTAAATCCCCCTTAAGCGAAGGATAATGGAACCTAATCTTCTGACGCTAATTTACTTCGAACCGCATCGCATGGTTGGACGGGAATCAATAAATGGCCAACCAGCGGGAACCCGCAACATCATCGCCCGTCTTGTTGAGTTGTAGCTTTTGCTGCAAATAACTTTCAACGGCTTTCGGTACGTCTGACTTGCCAACCTTTGCCGTATAGCGGATAGAGCCGAATAATGGACGAATCCGTACGGGGCACGCTGAAGATAAACTTAAGACTTTTAGCAGCTCTCGCTAACGGTGTTAGGTGCGGCACACGGTGCAGTAAATTTGCTCTGCGAAGATGAGAATGACACTGCGGAACAGGGAAGAGGGTCCTATTATGATTCACATTTGTGCGGTTTGAACTAAGTTGTATCAGTAGAGATATGATAAACAAAAAATGTTTACATATGTTTTCTGTTTTGACAGGTAGCCTGCAGTCTTCCAGAATATTGTGTTCGTATTTTCACTGGGTGAACCGTTAGCTTTTAGTATTTCAATGTAGTAGTGTCACAGCCTTAAAACACAACAAAATGATATAAATTAAGGTCGATCACGAACAAACATCAACGACAAAAAAATGTACATCAACAAATTAATGTACGTTAATATTTATCAAAATATAGGTAAATATATTATTTACAAAAAAACACTTAGAAAAATCAAGTACAATTATTGGAGCCTGTTGAATCGCTTAATCCGCCTAGATGACCTATGAAACATTTGGCCTAAACTACAACATATCAATACCACTCAAAACACATCGCCGCGTCGTGCCGTACATTGTGGTGAAATCGAAGTCGAACTTCGTCAAAGCTTTCTAAATAATTAAATATCCATAAGACTTCCCCTGGCCGATTTAACGGCCGGAAGATGCCGGTGCCCATCTTGCGTCCCAATAAATAGATAACATCGAACTAATGATTCGAGAAAATACGACAATCAAATATGAATCACGCAGTCGAATGCGAATTTTGTTCACACGGCCTAGCAGTTGTATGCTAATGCTGCAATTAATTAATTTGTTCATTGCTGGGCCGGCCGGCCCGCCAACCGATCAGTGCCGGACATCCCGTGACAACGGGTTCGAGGCCGACCGAATGGAAAACCGACGTTCCAGCCTCCTGACTTTGCCACCATGAAGTGATTACAAATGCGATACGAGCGCAATTGCCCTGTTCGAACCGAGTTGATGTGGTTTCCTGATCAAACAACTAATCGCTTTACCATTGCCCGTTTGCTGATTGGCCGTTGCTGTCAATACCGAATGGATTCAATCAACACTCACAACCGTACCCGCACTGAACGTTGTTTTTGCTTGCCTTTAAGCATGGCAGAAAATGAATGTGGTATTCTGGTGAAATCATATTTCAACAATCACTGGCCGGCACTTTGCGAAGCGTAAAGCGATAGTTATCAACGAACTAATATGCGTTTGACAAGTTGCTAGGGACGTTTGATGGTGAACGGGTTCTACGGGCAGGTGAAACGTTCTCTCTTATGATATATTTGATTGCAACATCAACTCCGGTACATAAATAGAATTGTAAAGTCCGCCGGTGCCCAATTCGACTATTTAGTACGATCGAGCTATTTATACAAAAAGGAATAGAATTCATTGAATGATTATTATTTGTCATTCACACTTTGCATTTATTCGTATGAAAGAGAAACGCAACGCTTTATAATAGGCTGTAGCAATAGTTATATAAAATACATTGTTTGTTCCCGAACTGGCTGAACGACACACCAAACCCGGGCCACCGGTGCATTGTTGTCGCCGCGCGACTTCTAGGAAGTCGAGCCGTCGTGTGTGAAAGCGCGCTCCTAGTGTGGAGCAGAACAGGTAATCGTCGAAGTTCGCATAAATAGGCTTCAACCAACGTGGGGAGAAGCCAGTGTTATCGTGACAACCAATCAAGCAATAACGTGTTTGCTTCGTGACATTGATCCCGTGGATGTGCCCTGATCAACGTGTAAAAACAATCGGCTCTTTTCAGAGCCACCCATCACTTTCGCAAAAGAATAAAATTCACACAACGTAGGCCGTCTTTCGGACGTAACATACATAAACACGCTACGATGGAGAACAAACTTCAACTAGACTAAACCCATAATGAGAAAATTTAATTCAGTTTAAGATATTTAAAGTCATCTGTACTAAGAAGTGAAGCTACCTGAGCATTATCGCACTATCTAAGATCATCTAAAGGAAATATTTTTGTTAATCAGGGAAACCAGCTGAATAGGTGTCCAGTTTTACTGCTGGCTAATAATTGTCGATTTATAAATTAATAGATTAATCCTGATGAACTCCTGATGACGAGCTGCTAATTATTAGATTAATAGTTTCCAGATACTCTATAGACTAGATGACTTCCAGCTACTCGGGCCAGCGCTTTCGTTTCGAAAAGTGTGATCTTACATAAGAGATCTTGAGAAAATCGAATATTAATATACTTTAGGAATGAATTGAGGATTCCAGCAGCCAATAATCTAACGAAGTTCATTCTTGTTCCTATAGCTGAAATGAATATGTACCTAGAGTCTTCTTAAAGCATATTATTTATAGGAGCAGCATTTATGTGATCAAGTAAGTTGTCGTATGAGTCAGTAACGAATGAGGCAATGTATTACCAAAACTGACCACCTATCGCTTTTATGTGCGCTTCAGGTTAAGGATTTCTGAAGCAATGAGAACTAACGAGCGTACAGTTCTGCCGCGAAGCACCGATCATTATGTTACGACCTCTACCCAGTAAATGTCGTCACGCGAATTCACTTGCCTTTTGTCTGACAGATACCCGTGTCGTGTGCAAATAACAGAACCATATCCACAGTGACGCTGCGCCATACCCAGTCAGTTTAAGGCTCAAGAAATAATAATCTGAAAAATGTAAGAATTAAGAATCAGTTGGCTTTACAAGATCTGCTAATAAACAACTTATAATTATATATTGTTAAGATGTACCTTAATTCACGACTCGATTCAGTCAATATCATGTTTCATGATGAACTCTAGTCGCATTACTGATGATTTTACTGTAATCTTCGGGTACTTTTGGCAAAATATTCAATATGATTTGTAACATACTCAATCGCTCTAAAGCAGAAAGTTAAACTTTCTCTTTATTTACTAACCTAGTTATTAAAAAACCTATCGAGACATGGTTAGCTTTTGTATATCAATATTTGGGATACGCAGATGGTAAACGTATGATTTGTTTACCTTAGTTTTTGACAGAAGAGATGTAGAGATAGGTTATTTTGGAAGAAGTGGGCTATCAAGACTTCAATTGAGTTTATTGAGTTTATTGAGAAGTTTATTGAGCGATAACTTCTTTTGCCAGTCGAAGTTTCTAGGATAAAGAATTTCCTTAGATGAAGAGTTCTCTTCCAATTGAAGCCCTGAAACATCTCTGACGATCCAAATTCGAAGATCCACATTCAAGGGGTTTAGGACAATGAGCAGTGGATCAAGCTCTTTGGAAATTCCAAGCAGAATGGAAGTTAAACGGGACCAGAGCCAGAAATCTAGTGGAAACTTTAAATTTCAAATAAAAATGGGAGGGATTGGTTGAGAGTTCCGTTAATATGAGACTCGCTTATGGAGTTTAGAACGCTCTACAAGATTGACCTACTTCTTCTTTCTTGGCCTAACGACCTCTCAGATCATGCCTGTCATTTCTGGCTCACTAAACTAATTGATACCGCATAGTTGGTTAGTCAATCCTCACTATGGGGGAACGGTCCAGATGAGACTTGAACCCCGGGACTGCCGTGCCGTGTGAAGACCAGCGCCGTTGTCGCATCTACCACCGGGCCGCCCCTAACAAGATTGACCTAGCAACCTGTTTTAAGAAAGATCCTCCTCTGTCTTTGTATATGAGCTCCTCGAAGCTCCAGGCTTCAAGCATCTGTTGAGTTTGCTTATACTACGTTCCGTTCCTGTCGACGAGGTTCTTTAGACGAAAAAGATCCATATTTTGAGAGGTCTTGAACTGTCTTTGATGACTTTCCTTAATTTGATTTTATCCATGTTTGGACAATCAGTCCTTCGTACTGTCCAGATGGGATACGATACCCGGACCTAAATTCCTAGTTCTAGATCTCAATTATGTTTAGTCATATCCGAAATGCGACAGATAAAGACAAGATTAAGTTGAGTGTACGATCTTTGTATCGATAATTGGGATATCTAAACTACACACACTATTTGAACAAATATCGATGGTCCATCCTAAAATCTAATTGTCCCTTTCATACCTATGAATCTTCGCCCAAATTTGAGTAGATGCATAAATCTGAAAGTTTAAAAAATAATTTGCAGTTATGATTTAAGTACCATTGTGTTTCCATATTTGCTGTCCTAAAGCAAAGCTAAATTAAAATGGATGTTATGCACAAATATAATGCCAATACAAGCCTTATGTCGCTGTACGGAAATGGTATCTATTTTGCACGCTTACGCTCATGCTTTATGTAAAACAATCTTTAACATCGGTATAAAAATCACTTCACACGATAGGCCGGATGTCTGATAACAGCCACTCATACTGGTTAGTTACGGTTAATATTGTAACGCTCATAAAAAAGTTCATTCTCAGCTACTAATAGCGGTGGTTGATGACTTTTTGTTGAAGCGATGTGGCACAATGTTTTTTTTTTTATGCGACGATGCTCCCCCTTGCGCAAAGTAGAACTCAATTTCCGTAGCCACGAGTGCCATGTGATGGTGATTTAAAGCCAAATAAACCATTATCAAACCGTATAGGGTATGTGTGTGTGTATGTGTGTGTGTGTCCGTCATGATGATGTGCGTATGTCTTGTTGAAGTTAACCCACAAATCATGTTGATTTTTCATTTTTATTATTATGGGGTTTTTGCAAATGTAAATCCATCAGCCCATGATAGGTGCTTGTACCTGAATGAAGCCAAACAACTTGATTGTATCGTTGGAGACATATATTTCACGAACTGTGTACACATTTGGTTTTGTGTTTAAAAGCAAAATGTGTCACTTGTTTTTACTGTCGTGTAGTGAGTAAACACGTTAGACAAAACATATAGACAAACATATAGATGTTTCAGGATTTGTTCAAGTACAAAACAACGCACAGAAAGGTGTGTTAAACAAGCGTTATCGTGGGTAGCTTTTGTCCTTCTACGGTTCCACGGTGTAATGTTGCATTGCACGGTTCGACAGCTTTCCGTTGACCAGTACATTAAGATTTTAATTAGATCCGACTGCGTTACTACAATCAAAGCCATAATAAGTGCAGTGGCACTAATTTACCAAGGCCCATTATTGGCCGTGATGAGCTTAATCGAAAACTATTTGTTGCTTTGAATGGAATTATCGCAGTGCACTCACAATCAGTCACAATGCGGCTGCCCCTGACGCACTTCATAATATCGATTGATCAGACCCGGAGCACACTGCTACAGGCCGGTTATGTTGCCGATAGTAATGGAAGAGAATAAATCTAAAACCGTGCCTTATTGCAAACCGTACGCCACTGGCAAAACAGCAACACGAACCGCAATCAACCGACGTTTTATCCCATAATCCTTTGCCACATCCTTTGCCATTATCAGATGATCAATCTAATTAAATTTTACATTTACCAAATCATATCATCGCCACACAGTCGCTGCTCACACCCATTTTGCCGGGGCGATCCATTTGTGTGCGTCTGTCGCTGGTGGAGCAATAATTTACATCCTGCCGATACATAATAGGCTCAGCATTACGTGCTCTACCTGTCCGTTCGACCGTGGAGTGTTGGTGGCTAGAGGCGGGAATCAATGGTGAGGACGTTGAGGATGAATTCGGTACGAGTTTCAGTGCGCATCTGTGACTCGAAGCGTGGTATCGGAAATTCTGTCGTATCGCTACCCGGTAGCTTTATCGATGGTCAATAAAACAGAACGGATCAGAGATCGGTCCCCTGAGATTGCTACGATTAGCGATTGTCAAGCTAATGTGCAAAGCGGTTAGTTATCAAACGGATAGTTGTTTTTTTGGGTTTAAGGAAAATTAACGAGAAATTTTACTGTTGAAAAGTGTTGAATGTAATGGTTATTTAAATATAATTTTAAAGTGTTTGACTTCATTCACTTCGTTCGTGCTTCGTGCTGGCATCGTAAAGCGTTTATAAGGACCTGAGCATAGAATCGTGAGGAAGTCACGTAGAACATTCATTCCCTTAAAGCACTTATTAACAAGTATTGACGTACAAATAATCATCTAATCGACGGACATAAAATTGTTTCCATATCGAATCCATACTCCGTGCGCCAAACACCCTAACGTTAACGAAAAAGTAATTACGTTCCCTAGCAGCTTCTGTCACCCGAACACGGAGTTTAATAAAAATAAATCGATTGATTTTCCCCCACCGGTGCACGGTGAACGCAACTCACGTGGGGGAGCGCAAGCATTTCCCCAAATTTAATAACGTGCCAAAATGATGCCATTTCCTTTCGTTTCTGCGTTCAACGGTGGCACAAAAATGCATTATAACAACCATAACAATGATGCTTGATGGTGAAACGATTTGCTGAAGGTTCCATTGGTTGCCCTCCGACCGGAACGCACTCATCGCCATCGTCCGATTCGGGTCACTGGCACATAGTCGCTCCCATCGTCGGGTCCGTCCAAAGTCGACACCGAGAGACCGGCTGGGCGCCTCCATCGACGATACGCCGCCGGACGGAACCTGGACGGAATAATAAGCAATTTGTATAATTGAAATGTTCCAAGTAATTAAAATTCATTAGCGTAGAAAATGGTGGACACATTTCAATCCAAAGTGACCGTCCGTCCACGGTAGAGGGCAGATTCATTTGCCTCACATTATTGCACAAACGTCTTTATGGTCGCGAAAGGCGCAAGAAAATTATTAAAAACACACACAAAAGAGGAAGAAGCAAAACGAAAAGAAAGAAAAAAACCATACGCTTGATGAAGCTTTGTAAAAGGATTTCAGATTCGCGTAAACGGTGCTGAGGTACGGGAAAACCAACAAAAAAAAAAAAACAAAACGCCGAGGGATAATTTAAAAAACCGCCCGCCAGTGGCGCTTTCAATTAAGAATTTTGACAGAAAGACGACTATTATAGATTCCAACCGAGCAAGGAAAACAATCTAAGCAACCATTGCCCCTCCGGGGGGTTGATGCGTTCGGTCGAATTGCCGAACCAAACCGCTTTTGTTTTTCGCCGAACGGTGGTTGTTTGACGACCCGTGAAAATAATTCAACCGTACGCGCTTTTGCCGTCCCGAAACGCGACTTAATGCCGGGCCGGGTAGAACATGGGCCATGATGGTGGGAGCCAGGAGCCGGGTCGGAAAATGGATCGCAATGAATCGGCGCGTCGACGAAGTGCACGCGCAACGGGTGAATTGGCAATTGGGTTTATCTGTTATGAATAATGTATAAGCGCACGCTTTGACATTGTTGAATGAGCCGGAGGATGGAAAGTTTTTGGCCGAATGATGTTGTTCTCGGCAAACGTTTGTTTACTGCAAAGAGTAAAGTCGGTTTTTTGAGATTGGCCATGTTAGATGAGGCGTAAGCAGGCGAATTGTTTGTCCATCTTTTGCATACCGTAATTAGAATTGTTACAAGTCCTAAACTGACACTGAGCTGGTACCGATATACCAGCTTATTTACATTACGGTCGTGGATTTGCTCTGTGGAAGAGGTGTTCCACTCTAAATCGTTATGAAATTGAATTAGGTACAATTGAAAAAATATATATACATATATATATATCTTTAGCGCCTTGGTGGTCTGAGGCACTATTTTTTATTGTGGACCGGTAAATTACGCGCATACACTATCAGTTGTAAAAAAACACTACCGAACGCGGTGAAAGCCAGCGGAAAAGTCTGCCTGTCAAAAGTGTATCTGAAACACCTTTGCTGTCAACCGGACCTCCACTTTGACAGTCGAACGGTCGGTCGGTATATTGCCGTTAGCACAGTGGTCGCCACAGTACTCCCCTCCAGATCGGTGTTAACGGTAGCGCAACGGAATGGTCACTCGTCGTTGCGAACGGGTAACACCGGTCGAGTAATCCTTGGTGGCGATAGGAGGTGTAGTGTTGGATGGTGCTGGTTGTGGCATAGTATCGTTTGCTGGCGACGAAATAGCTGCTGGAGATGGTGGGGATAGTGATGGTGAAGTTGGCTGTGGAATTGACGCTGGTTCTTGTGGCGAGTAGCAGGGCTTTAGACGGTCGATTGAGACGTTGGTAGGTTTACCGCTGATCAGGATTTGAAAGGATTTGTCGGAACGGGACAACACCTCGTAAGGCCCTTGGTATGGTGGAGTAAGAGCTGGCCGGACGGTGTCATTCCGGACGAATACGTGGGTGCATGTCCGCAAATCCGTGTGAATGAAGGTGGCTCTCCTATCGTGCCATGAGGTTTGCGTTGGTTTCAGATTGTCCATCACCTTCCTCAGCTGCTGCATGAATTCGGTTGTGTCGGTTGGATTCGTCTGCGGGCTGCTGTGAAAGAATTCTGCTGGAATCTTAAGCGTGCTCCCGTAAACAAGTTCTGCTGGTGAGGCCTTGATGTCAGCTTTGTAAGCGGTGCGCAGCCCCAGCAGAATCAGCGGCAGATGCTCGGTCCAATGCGCTTTGTCCTTACAGCAGATAGCAGCTTTAAGCGTACGATGCCAACGCTCGACTAAACCATTGGCCTGCGGATGGTACGCCGTGGTGCGCAGGTGTTTGGTGCCCATTGCCTGGCAGAGTTCGCGAAAAAGGGCTGATTCAAACTGCCGTCCCTGGTCGGTGGTGATGAAGGTCGGAACACCGAATCGCGCAATCCAGCCGTGTAGCAGAGCAGATGCAACTGTTGGTGCAGCTATATCCATTATCGGGATTGCTTCCGGCCACCGAGTAAATCGATCGATAACCGTCAGACAGTAGCGATATCCGTTGCTAGTGGGTAGCGGGCCCACGATGTCCAGGTTAATGTGCGCGAATCTCGTATCCGGTGTTGGGTAACGCACCAGTGGACTATGCGTATGACGATGCACCTTCGCTGCCTGGCACGGTAAGCAGCTGCGGACAAAATCTCTGACGTCACTGCGGATGTTGAGCCAGACAAATCTTTCCGTTACCAGCTTGATGGTTGCCCTCACACCGGGATGGCTCAGGTTGTGAACTGCGCGCAATAGTTGTTGGCGAAAAGGTTTCGTGACATAAGGACGAATAACGCCCGTAGGACAATCACAATACACGGTCTTTGTACTGCCGGGGATAGGAACCCGCTGAAGACTCAGGTCCGTTCTGATTTGCCCGCTGAGGATGTCCGCCAGCTCAGAATCCCGGGACTGGTCCTCGGCCAACTCGTTGAAGTCGATGGTCGGACAGCTGTGGATGGTGTTGATGCGAGAGAGCAAATCAGCCGTTACGTTTTCTTGACCCATCACGTACCGAATATCGGTCGTGAACTGCCCGATGAAGTCGAGGTGCCTGGCTTGCCTTGGAGACGCCTTGTCGAGTGATTGTTGGAACGCATAAACCAGTGGTTTATGGTCCGTATACACGTGGAACGTACGTCCTTCCAAGTGATGGCGGAAATGTCGAATGGCGAGGTACACTGCTGCCAGCTCACGATCATACGTGGAGTAACGTCGTTGCGCGTTATCGAACTTTCGTGAGAAAAATCCCAACGGCTGGAGCTGGCCCTCCACGAGTTGATGTAGTACCGCTCCGGCAGCAAAGTCGGATGCATCGGTCCACAATGACAGTTCGGCGTCCATTGCGGGATGAGCCAACAACGATGCCTGCCCCAGCTGTTCCTTGCAACGTTCGAAGGCGGTGGTGGTCTCCGGTGTCCAAGTAAGAGGCGATTTGTCCTTCCTCTTATTGCCGGGTGTCATGTCTAGCAATGCAGCTTGAGTGTCCAGGGCGTGCGGAAGAAATCTGCGGTAAAAGTTAATCATCGCGAGGAACCGTTTCAACTCCATCACCGTAGCTGGTTTTGGTAGCTCGCGTATCGCCTGCACACGTTCTGGAAGCGGACGAATTCCCTCGGCGTTTACTAGATGCCCTAAGAAAGCGATCTCCGAGCGCTCGAACTCACACTTTGTTGGGTTGATGGTTAGTCGGTGCTGTACAAGCCGCTCGAACAACTGCCGTAGGTGGCCACGATGCTCGTCCAGAGATGTTGACGCAACGATAATATCGTCGAGGTACGGAAAGACAAAGTCCAGTCCGCGTACCACATCGTGGATGAGTCGTTGAAACGTTTGCGCAGCGTTTCTCAACCCAAAGGGCATACAGGTGAATTCGTACAACCCGAAGGGGGTCGTAATAGCAGTCTTGGCGACGTCATCAGGATGGACTGGGATTTGGTGGTACGCTTTATGTAGGTCCACTTTGGAGAATACCCTTTTTCCATGAAGGCGGATGCTAAAATCTTGCAAGTAAGGCAAGGGGTAGCAATCGGGTAATGTCCTCGCGTTCAGGGCCCGATAGTCGCCGCACGGACGCCAAGTCCCATCCGCCTTCTTCACCATGTGTAGTGGGCTACTCCAACTGCTCTTCGACGGTCTACACACCCCAAGGCGCATGAGCGATTCGATCTCGTTGCGTGCTGCGGCGAATTTATCCGGAGCGAGACGATGTGCTCGAGCGACGGTGGGCGGTCCGGTGGTCTCGATACGGTGTACGACGTTTGACTGCGTGGTGGTATCCAGTGGACGTCGTGCAGTCAGATCCGGGAACTCTTGAAGCAGGTAGTACATCGGTGATGTAGTGTCGCACAGCTTGATGGTGTCTTGGTGCGTGTTGTCGGGCTGTCCTGTAACCCGTAGGCCAGTTTCAGCGTCCACCAAACAGCGTTCGTGAAGGTCCACCAATAGATGGTAGTAGCGTAGAAAATCCGCTCCAATGATCGCTGAGCTTACATCGGCAACGACGAAATTCCAGAGGAATGAACGGCGTAAGCTCAGGTCAAGCGTACGGAGAGATTCTCCATACACCATTATTGGTGTTCCGTTGGCCGCGAACAAACGTACGGAGGAATCGGGTGTCGACTGGCAATGACTGGATCTCGGGATAACGGAGACATCGGCACCGGTGTCGACTAAAAAACGTTGAAGGGTCTTCTGGTCTACGACGACCAACCGGTTGTTCGCAGGTGTGACAGCGTCACACTGCAGGCCGATCTCTCCTTCGTAACCTCAGCCTGATGAAGGTAGTCCCGCTTGACCACCAGAGGCAGGTGCGCGGAAGGAACACGGTGGTCTGCAAGAACGTGCGGCCGCGCCAAAACGTTGGTGGTAATAACATACCCGGTTCCCTTCGTTCGCTGGATCTCGTGAGGGTGTTCGCTGTCGCGAGCGAGAACGCTGCTGAGAAGTAGCAAGGCGGCGAGTTTCGAGCATGAAGTCGCTCAGCTTGCGGTTGAGTTCGGCCACCTCACGAGAAATACGTTCTTCGAACGCACCCGACGACCTCACTTCTGCCAGACGGTTGTACTCGCGTGGTTGACTGCAATGTGCGAAACAGTCCATCACTGCATCCGCTACACCAGCCTTATCCGCCGTGTTTCCCCGTGCCGCGATGACGGCCGATTGGACGTGCTGTGGAAGCCGGCCTATCCACAGATCTACTAAGAGTGACTCGGCCATTGCACCGTTGGATGCCCGTCGCATCTCCGCCAGCAGCTGAGACGGTTTGCGGTCTCCTAACTCCATCCCGGACAGCAGTCGATGAAGTCGGCTCCGTTGAGACTCTTCAAAATGCGCAAGAATTGTTCTCTTCGCGAATTCATAGCGATCTGAAGAGGGCACGTTTTCGAGCAGTGGCCGTAGTTCGGATAGTGCGCGGACAGGGATCTGTGCCATTACCAGATGGAATCGCTTGCTGTTCATTTTGCTCGTGATCCCAGATGCCGCGAACCAATGTTCGAGCGACCAGAAGAAGGATGGCAGATCCTGTAAATCAATCTCCGGTGGATTTATGCGCACCGCGTTAAACGCGTCCACGGGGTAATCGGTGGCAGGAGCAGTTGACGGGACGGATGTTCGGCGTCTTGGGGTAGGCATATCGGCCGGTTCGACCAACAGCCTCGGATCGGGCACCGCGGTTGAATCGTCGCGCCGTGGTTCGGGCGAATGTTGCATCATCGTGAACCAGTGGTACTAAAAGAAAACACAACACTTTAATAACAGCCAAACGGAAAAGCGTCGGTTGCAGCGCGCAAGTTGTAGTATCTCCTGATCGGACGAACGAATGCAGGAACGCTGATGTTTGGCGCCAACTTGATGATCACTCCAGTGTCGGTTCAGGAACAAAATGGCGTCGAGGTTTCGTAGATGAACAACGTGGTCACAGCTTCGTAACCGGAACGTAGCAGTTGGAACTTTCGGGGCTTGTAGCGTCGGATTGGAAGCGTCGGGCCCGAGGCCGGTGGCGTCGTGGGAGTAGTGCGATGTTCGCGACCGCGTTGAAAAAACCGTGCGTGAAAAAACGCGTACCGAAAAGGATGATGGCGTTTTACACGTGCTTAGCGACCACACCAATACTAACGCGCAGCACGACACGAAAAAACAATGACGCAACACTTCACACAAAATGGCGGTTGGGTGGCGCGGGTCACTTTATGGCGTCGGTATGAGAACAGTAGCAATGGCCAGAATAGCTGGACCGATGGTTCAGCTCGTCAGCAGTGGTCGTTCACGATGCTAGCTCGGCCGGATGATTGCCCTAAAACGCGTGGCGATGCGCTTTTGCTGTGAACGCAAGATCGCGGGGAACAGCGTTGAGCGCGACGACGAACCACAATGGCGTTGGTCGGGAAAAACTTTTATGACGCGTCAACTCGAAATCGTTCGGGAATCGTGCACAATTTACCGATCACGTCGGGGTCACCAGTTTTAGCGCCTTGGTGGTCTGAGGCACTATTTTTTATTGTGGACCGGTAAATTACGCGCATACACTATCAGTTGTAAAAAAACACTACCGAACGCGGTGAAAGCCAGCGGAAAAGTCTGCCTGTCAAAAGTGTATCTGAAACACCTTTGCTGTCAACCGGACCTCCACTTTGACAGTCGAACGGTCGGTCGGTATATTGCCGTTAGCACAGTGGTCGCCACATATCGTTTATTTATTTCAGGATCAGGTGTATGGCCGACAAAGCGTATAGACTATTGTAATAAAAGCTATGCTAAAAACGAAAAGGCTGTAGGTCAACTGTAAATTATTAGCATGGCGCATAGTTAAGAAGCTTAAAATTGTCTATTACTAATTATTCATTCAATAACATATGCAGTGACTTTAGCTATCTGAAAAAAGTTCGATTCTCTCAAGCCGACCGAACGGTTGCATTTTTGGTAAACGATCGGAAGTTTCTCCTTACTTTTAACATAGATTTTAATTGTTTTCAATACATCCTACACATGTTTAACGCATACTACGGCCAATCGCACTCATCTATATTGAACTATCTATCTGACCCTTTTAACCTATGCTGGAGTCTTTATTCATTGAAAAAGACCTAAAATTAAAATGTCCGAAGAGAATCAAATAGCACAAAATGTCATGCATCGTGATATTCACTAAAACAGGATTTTTTTATCCAACACCAATTAGGAAAAATGCGTGTCTCTGTTTTGCTTTTAGACTACCCTCTCTTGACTTGATTGAGTGACGCTTCAAGTTTGTTCACCCGACTGGATCATGTTTCGATCCCACAAAAACAGCAGTTTTGAGAGATTTTCACAATTTTTTCTACACTATCACTATACGCTACAGCAAAGACCATCAGAGTGATCCTTAGACGTTTACCGTAGCGACATATTCGCATCGAAAGATGACAGCCAATAGAATTATATCATTAATGATGATTCCGGTTTTATAGTATAGCGGAGATCGTACTCTGTGGAAGAGCATCCTACCGCGATAGACAGTAGATCAATGCAGAAAGGTCGAAGAGTTTCGTTAGCTCTTCTGTGTCTAATGGTGATCGTGAAGGTATGACGCTCGAATTTGCCACAGCGTGACGCCATGAAGAGTTGCCCATGGCAAAAAATATCTTTCCGTCTTTTTTTTTATAAGAACATTAACAGTAAAAAAAGTTTATCCTGGGAATTCAAAATAACCATGAAAGGGACTCATTTAAAAAAAAATTTCCAGACCATTCTTAGACCATTTCAAAGAGTTTTGATTCTGTTCAATTATCCGTGAAATGAAGGATATACGTTAGTTCGGTTCTAGAGCTCGTACGAAGCAGACGTTTCTTGTTCGTAATCTCCAGCGAAAGTAACAGTGAGAACCAATACATCTAAACCAAGTGTAAAGACCGACCCGAGATGTCGCTGAGGAAAGCGGCCACAATAAAGTTGGACTTCTCCAACGTGCCGACGAAGCCACCTCCAGCACAGGTGATTGACTTTGTCTACTCCAAGCTCGGTCTGAGTACGGAACAGCTGAATAGGATTCACCTAAAGACATCATCGACATGCGCGCATGTTGAAATAAAGGATCCAAACGTAGCGTTGGAAATCGTTGAAAAACACGACGGTCGGCATGTGATAGAAAGCCGAGAAAAAACGTACCCAATTGCCATCTCCATGGATGATGGTTCAACGATCGTGAAGATCCACGACGCTTCAGTGAACGTCACAAACACTTGTAGGCAACCTTGAACGCGGTCGCGCTAAACGCTGACGCGTAGGCTGATCGATGGACGCATCGATCGGTCCGTTCTCACGATAGCTGCAAGCCGATCGTATTACCCGTAGCACCGAAATGCAAGTTACCAATTCGCACGTTAAGTGCAAACTTGCATTTCGGCATTTCGATCATCGCTGTCTCCAGGCACCTCGCTTAGGGCGCAACATGACGCTATGTTGCACGACATTAGTTAAGGTTATAAATAATCGATTTTCGAGAAATACAAGCAGATTCTTTTCAGTTGAACAATTGAACCAAGCTACGAGTTGTGTCAGTGAAAGATATCACATTCGAGTTCAGTTGGTAATGTAACTACCTACATGGCGACCGTGACGTCGGATAGTCGGACCGTGACGTCGGATAGTGAAATGAACAGTTCAACAATTTAGTGAGTGAGTGTAGTGCCAATTACAATACCGAAACGCTAAACTAATGTGATGAATAACGAAATGAAATGTGATTAGTTCATCAACTAATGTGATGAAAATAACGATAACAGTGAAAAAAAAAAACAGACAAGTGATAGTGAAAAAGAGTTATATGAGAAAGGAAACCCCATGAAAAAAGGCAATTTAAAAAAAAATAAAAACGGAAAATGGGAAAGACCAGCAGTAAAGTCGCCCAGAACACAGGGGACCCTCAGGTTCAAATTTTGAACCAACTGAGTATTCACGGAGAACGACACGAGGTTCAGGAAGCGAAACTGTTTTATATTCTAATAATTGTCTGTGTACACCTAGCGTTGTCATTGTACAACATGTACAAAACGTACACAAAGAAGCAGGCTTTAAAAGCAGCCAAAACAGTGGCCGATTTGCGAGAAATTTAATTGCCAAATTAGATGTGGGCATGTGGAATGGATTGACGCTGTGTATCATCATAATCGGTATCGCTGAAAAAGAAACATAACGTTGAGTAATTTGTTCCGGTGAAAGGGAATTCCTTCTCTTATTGTGATGGTGCATCAAGTTACAAGTGGTGGTTTCGTGCTGATAAACGAAAAAAAAAAAGAAGAACTAGGAAGGCTTCCAAAGTGTGCTTGTGAATATGAGCGTGTGTAACTACGATAATTATAATCGGTATCGCTGAAAAAGAAACATAACGTTGAGTAATTTGTTCCGGTGAAAGGGAATTCCTTCTCTTATTGTGATGGTGCATCAAGTTACAAGTGGTGGTTTCGTGCTGAAAACAGCCAAACATCATACAAAGCAACGGTAGGCGAGACCCTTGTCTGATAGCGGACAAGCGGGGTTCTTTTGGGGGACGAGCTGACTAGACATCGCATCGCAGGAGCAACATATGTTCGCTGATACAACGACGCGGCATGGTGACGAGGACGGTGACGACGCTGCAAGAAACTCGAGACGGATGACGCTGCGAAAAGACTACGCTGCTTGACCTGCTGCGGCGTAAGAAGACAACTAAGATGATTCACCGAGAATTCAGCTAAGTGTGCATTTATTATTAACATTAATAATTCCCATGATTAATTAATTTCATAAATTCTATAAATGTTAAATGAACTAGAGGAAGACGTCGGTTCTCTTATAAAGCTTGCAACAAATTTAAAAAAATCAATCAACACTAAGTACAAGACAGAAACATTAAAAGCAAAATTGAAATATAGCAATGAACTCTACCAAGACATAGAAGACAGGCTAGTAGAACGCCTTTCTCTCTGCCTTAAGACGTTTTGTGTCTAGAAGAGGATTACCTGAAGAAATATATAGCGACAATGCAACCAATTTTGTTGGAGCAAGGAATGAGTGTAGGCAACCTTGAACGCGGTCGCGCTAAACGCTGACGCGTAGGCTGATCGATGGACGCATCGATCGGTCCGTTCTCACGATAGCTGCAAGCCGATCGTATTACCCGTCGCCATGTAAATGCAAGTTACCAATTCGCACGCGTGCAAAGTTTTAATTACGAATGATAACAATGCAATTGCAATTCAAGTAATCCTTTCGCGTCTTGAAGGCAAAGCTAGATCAGCAGTCGGTGATAATCCTAATACAGTGGATGATATCATTCAGAAACTGGTAGAAAAATGTAAAATAAATATTGCCCCTGAAACAGTAATGGCCAAATTAAACACCATAAAACAAACCGGTGACGTAACAAAATTTACAGAACAAGTCGAAAAGCTCACCCTAGACCTTGAAAAAGCTTATATAAACGAAAAAATTCCCGTTGACACAGCATGCAGAATGTCAATAAAAGCTGGTGTAAAGGCTTTGGCATCAGGAATCAGAAATGAACAAACTAAGATTTTGCTGAAAGCTGGGCAATTTTCTTCTCTATCATCTGCCATAGAAAAAATTACGGAAAATGAAATTCCGGCTAGCCATGATGTATTTCATGTTCGCATGAACAACACACGATACCAAACAAGAGGACGAGGAAATTTTAGAGGACGAGAGAATTTTAGAGGACGTGGTAATTTTAGAGGACACATAAGTTACCAAAACACGAACCCAAACTGGAACAATGCAAATCGGAACAATGCACAACATTTTACAGGAAATAGAAATTCGCCTAGGGGAAACCAGAACAGCTATACAAGTAGAAATAGCTATCCTAGAGTATTTTATGCTTCAGAAACCCATCAAAACCCACAAAACGAAGAAACTGCTTTGGGGTTTCATGGACACCAGCAACGACAAGGAAATCAGACCACACAAGACCAAAACCAGGTGACACTATCTCAACTGAGGACGCAAAACGAATCCTAATATTACAACCTACCTACAGCAATTTTGCTATATTGCAATTAGATGCCGCAGATAAACCCAATACTTTTCTCATAGATACAGGAGCCGAGATTTCCTTGATTAAAGAGGGAACCATAAAAGGCACAGAATTGGTAAACATAAGTGAAAAATGTAACTTAACAGGTATAGGATCAGAAATGGTCAAAACATTGGGGACCATTTCGACTATTTCAATTTTACCTGATGGAAATAAGCTACTACACAAATTTCACCTAATTCCTCACCACATAACGTTACCAACAGACGGAATAATAGGCCGTGACTTTTTAACACAATACAAGTGTATAATCGACTATGACACATGGACACTAACTGGACACGACAAATCGGGAAATTTTGAAATACCAATAGAAGATACACTGGAAGGAAGATTAATAATACCTCCACGATGTGAAGTATACCGAAAATTAGACACACATAACCTACAAGACAACTTTTTCCTTAAAGCAAATGAAATTAGACCAGGAGTTTTCTGTTCTAACTCCATTATTAACTCAACAAACCCGATCGTAAAATTTATTAATACAACTAACAAAACAGTAACCATTCCAAAAACTTGCCCTGACACACTAACACCTCTAAATGAATACGACATTTATACTTTCAACAACAACACACAAGAAGGACGAAATGAAAATTTGTTAAACGAATTAAGGTTTGATAAAATAAACTTAGACGAGCCATCAAAAGAAAAATTGATACGGCTTTGCAAAGAATATAATGACGTTTTCGCTTTAAAATCAGACAAATTAACGCATAACAATTTTTATAAACAACAGATTAGCCTAAACGACAATAGCCCAGTATACATAAAAAATTACAGAATTCCAGAAGTTCACAAAAATGAAATTAGTACGCAAGTACAAAACTTGCTTAGAAACGACATTATAAGACCTTCAGTATCACCATACAACTCCCCACTCTTATTAGTTCCCAAAAAATCCACAACCGAAAACAAAAAATGGCGACTTGTCGTTGACTTTAGACAACTCAATAAGAAAATAGTCGCCGACAAATTCCCTTTACCCAGGATCGAGGATA
>KZ062124.1:0-14255 GCA_002091835.1 Anopheles maculatus
TCCGACGACGAAATGCGATCATAGTTGTTGCTGCGTCTACTGTAACATCCGAAGCCATTGGGATGAAAGAAAACAAAACACAATACACATCACACATTGGTGTACGACTCTTAACTATGATCGATTAAATTTAGTGTTGTGCTAAATGAATCTTACGTAGCGAAGAGTCACGAGGCAATTCGCGAAAGATTCGTGAATCCCAAAAATTTATGTATCCAAGATCGTACGATCGAGCAATGCCACCATTCCCATATGAAAATTTCCGTTTTTCAATTTTCTTCTTCTTTTTCTTCTCTGGTTCTACAACCTCAGTAGGTCCTGGGCTGCTATTTCTAGCTATCTGTGACTTGGTTTTAACCGTAGCTGGATAGTCAGTGCTGCGTACGGGGAGGCGGTCCGGACGGGATACGAACCCCAGTCCTGATTTTCATATTTATTTAGGTTGGTTCTCTTGGCGTATCATCCTGCTAGCATCCCTCGAAAAGTATGCCTAACAAGTTCCTTACAGCATTTCATCCAAGAACGCCTTAAAATTGAAGTCGAGATGCGTATAGAATGCGCAAAATCATGAACTTTTGAGAATTTATGAATTTTTGGGATTTACGGATCTTTGGCATTCACGTATCTTTGAGGATTCATGAATTTTTGCGATTCACGAATCTTTGAAATACAGCTTCAAAATCATTCATTCAGTTTAAAGATCCATTCAGATTCATGAATCTGAATCAGATTACTTCTTACTTCTTCTTTCTTGGCCTAACGATCTCTTAGGTCATGCCTGCCATCACTGGCTTACTAGACTTATTGTTACCGCATAGTTGGATAGTCAGTCTTCACTATGGGGGAACGGCCCAGATGAGACTTGAACCCCGGTCACGCCGTGTGAAGATCGGCGCCGCTGTCGCATCTACGCGGGCCGCGAATCAGATTTACCAAACACTAATACAAATTGGTGTTGATGCAGTCGCCGATCATTTTGAATTCACTCAAAACGCCCCGCTTGCTTGGTTAAAGTTGAACAAGATTGTAATGTCTAGCTTACATTGCGGTATGCATTAAAAATTGGAATGATTTTAACGATTTTTTAAGCGATCACCCTGTGACTTACTCATCCACAGTCGATTGTTGATTCCTACTTCTTTATGATGATAACATTTTATAGCTTTAAAACGCGATTGATGTGTAGCGACGACTATGACCAACCCAGTACGTTTGAAGAGTTGTTCGTGCTATCGGTTTTACAACTTCACAGCACACATCTTTTGCCGCGATTGTGTTATGCTTCATACTGTACACCCCGGAATCATCGATACATACCCAGAACTGGACGAGATCGATGAGTCAAATCTTGGTGGCGGTGGTGCCTCTACCCGACGATCCGGTGCAGGCCGCTTACGGTCATCATCGTACCGATCAGTTGATGGACGCTTCAACGACCTCTTTGCCTCTTCGATCCTGAAACGGGGTTTGGTTGCAAAAAAAGAAACAAATGGGCAAAACGTTAAACATCGCCTACTATTCCATCCAACGACCAAAGTGTTATGGTGGGAAAAAGGTAAACTGCAAGACATAAAACAAGGCATTTAATTGAAAAATGGGGAAGAAAAAGACACCGTTTCGTAGCACCAGCTCATCTTTGGACAGAGCGACGAGCGCCCATTCCGTGTCCTACAATTACTGGTCGGTTTGGAGACGCACGCGTTCGGAGAACCGATTTTCGGCACATTTTTTGTTTCTTCCGCCACAATTTGAAGAGAAGAAAGATCACTTTTTAAAGTCACACACTCTGCGAAAGGAACAAAGAATGCACAAACTACTCAGCCACGCGCACACACACAAAGGCGTTTTCGTTGATCCAGGGGTTGTGATTCCAGGAACTCTCGTTGAAAGAAGGCCTCTTTGTAGAACGACGGACTCTCAGCGACCGTGGTGTGTTGTCTTTGTCGGAAGTTCCACTATAAGAAAAACTCTTCGCATGCCATGAAGATGTTCATTGCCTCCTTCGATCGGGGGGGATCCGACGACGAATCGCACATGCAGTCTGTAGAAATGTCTGTTTTGAATAGGGCCTTGCACAGCACTGTCACGAGGAACACAGGATACACCGGGTTGGAAGTATTCCACGGACAGCAACATCGTAATTCAAGGATCTTAGTTGTCAGTCGTTCGTCTTACAGCAAGCAGCTGCAGTAGCTTCTCTCCGCTGCATACGTTTAACTACAGGACAGGACAGGACAGGCAATCGATAATCGCCGGAAATCAGTCTGAAACACTCGAACTTTCGCTTTCGTTCACTTCATTTGGGATACACAGACTGATCATTTCAGTAATGTCGGAAACTCCCCTTTCTTTGAGAGTATTTCGGCTGCGAAACCGACCGATCGTTGTTCCGAACGCGCAAAACAAGCAAAACAAAACCAAAAACAAACGAACGAACGAGAAATCTAGCTAGAATGAAAGGTAAATGTGTGTTTGTGTTGTGTTTGTGTGTTTGGTTTGTGGGTGAAATATGAATGAATTTGCAACCGTACTTCCTTTGCTGCTGTTTCAGCTCCAGATGCTCGAGTTCGATCTTCTCTCGCTCGAGCTTCTGCCGTTCGCGCACGATCCGCAGCAGTTCCGCTTTCTCCTTTTCGATACGCTCCCGTTCGGCCGCCAGCTTTTCCCGCTCCCGCTGCAGTCGATCCTCCTCCTCGCGCTGCCGTACCCGGATCTCGCGCCTCCGCCGTTCCTCCTCACGCAACTGACGCTCGCGTTCCCGCAGCCGATGGCGTTCCCGTTCCTCGCGGATCTTCTGCAAAGACAGAACTTCACGAGAGTCGCGCGACGGTTCTTTGGCGGATGATGATGATGATGCCGCCGCCGTCGATCCTCCCGCCGGTCCTCGGCTACTGGGCCGGCTGCGCTGCTGGCGCTGGTCACGGTCACGGTCACGGTCCCGATCGCGTACCTGGGACGATCCGTGCGTGGTCGAACGTCGATCGCGGGATGATCGGCTCCGATCACGACTGCGCCGACCGGATGATGATGCTGCTGTTGTTGTCGCTGCAGCCGATGCCGATGTTGATGCAGATGCTGTAGCTCCGGTGTCACTGCTTTTCCGTCCAGTTCCGGTGCTACTTTTCTCACCAGCTCTCGGTGCGAAACATTTTCCTTCGTCTTTGTGGTCACCGACTGTTCCTTTTTCGGTGTTTCGACCTCTTTCTGGTCTGTGTCCATGTTGCTATCGTGAAGCAACTTTTCATCCTCCTCACCGATCGTAAGATTCAACGAATCCTCGTTGTCCGCTTCCTTCGAATCTTCCTTCATCTCAACCGGTTTGGTTTGCTCCGGTTTTGGGACCACTTTTTCCGGCTGGGCACATTCTGCTGGCTTCACAAAATCATCCTTCTCCTGCTTCGACTTTGGATTCTCTTCCACAGCTTCTTCACCGGCGTTCGATGATTCCTTCTCCTCACCATCTTCCTGCTGCACCGATTCTTCAGCTTTGTTGTCCTCCTGTTCATCCTGATCATCATTTATCGACTCACTCTTGATCACTATCTCATCCTCGCCAGCTTTGTTAGCCTCGGTAGTTGAGCTAGTGGTGGTGATCTCCGATGCATCAGCATCTTGATCCACACTGACCGACGCATCCGTGTTGTTGGATTCCTCATCCGTCTTACCGCCTGCATTGGTTTTACCCTTCTTGACCGATGCTTTGCCAACCACTATTTCAAACTCCATCGTTTCCGGATCATGACCTTCCTCGCGCAACGCCTGTGTGAGCCGCTCGAGAAGCCCATTTTTCACTCCGTTTCCGTCCTTGCCACGTTTTTCCAGCTCCTGCTTCAGGTCCACCACACGTAATTCACTCAGTTTTCGCTTGTCGGGCGTTTCCGACATGATGGGTCGCGGTTTTATGGCCAAATTTCAGCACCAACATCAACTCGTGCCAATTCGCTGTCGCTTCAGTTCTTCATCTGAAACCCATGGGTATGTAACCCATGGGTCTGTATGTAGGCCTCTTCACATGCTTCCAGACGAACACGGCCACAAAAAGCAAGTATCCAATCACCCACACCGAGGATTTAGTTCTCCAGTTCCTCTTCACGGCGGTGCCCGTGCAGCCGAACGTAACAGATATATAATTATGGTTAAATTAGTCGGTATTCACCGTTAAGCAAACGAACGACGCAACACAACATTACCTTTCTCCGAGTTGCTGGAGGCAACCACGTTTTTCTCGCTGAAATTCGAGTAAAAACAGAAGGAAATATTATTAAAACGTGCTACAAGAGCCACAAAATCCGGTTATTCTTGCACTTACATCTTGCCTTCGCGTTTTTCGTCATTTTTCTTAGACTCCTCCGAAGCATTTTCTTTCGTCTTTGTGGTCACCGACTGTTCCTTTTTCGGTGTTTCGACTGTAACAACGTGAGCACAGAATTACGATCTCGTCCCAGCATTCTTCTTCAGGTTAAAGCTTACCCTCTTTCTGGTCTGTGTCCATGTTGCTATCGTGAAGCAACTTTTCATCCTCCTCACCGATCGTAAGATTCAACGAATCCTCGTTGTCCGCTTCCTTCGAATCTTCCTTCATCTCAACCGGTTTGGTTTGCTCCGGTTTTGGGACCACTTTTTCCGGCTGGACACATTCTGCTGGCTGTAGCGAGAATGGAGGTGTATTAGATGATTACTTAGCAATCGTCCTGAACTCCCCGTTAATCGTTTACCTTCACAAAATCGTCCTTCTCCTGCTTCGACTTTGGATTCTCTTCCACAGCTTCTTCACCGGCGTTCGATTCTTTCTCCTCACCATCTTCCTGCTGCACCGATTCTTCAGCTTTGTTGTCCTCCTGTTCATCCTGATCATCATTTATCGACTCACTCTTGATCACTATCTCATCCTCGCCAGCTTTGTCAGCCTCGGTAGTTGAGCTAGTGGTGGTGGTGGTCTCCGATGCATCAGCATTTTGATCCACACTGACCGACGCATCCGTGTTGTTGGATTCCTCATCCGTCTTACCGCCTGCATTGGTTTTACCCTTCTTGACCGATGCTTTGCCAACCACTATTTCAAACTCCATCGTTTCCGGATCATGACCTTCCTCGCGCAACGCCTGTGTGAGCCGCTCGAGAAGCCCATTTTTCACTCCGTTTCCGTCCTTGCCACGTTTTTCCAGCTCCTGCTTCAGGTCCACCACACGTAATTCACTCAGTTTTCGCTTGTCGGGCGTTTCCGACATGATGGGTCGCGGTTTTATGGCCAAATTTCAGCACCAACATCAACTCGTGCCAATTCGCTGTCGCTTCAGTTCTTCATCTGAAACCCATGGGTATGTAACCCATGGGTCTGTATGTAGGCCTCTTCACATGCTTCCAGACGAACACGGCCACAAAAAGCAAGTATCCAATCACCCACACCGAGGATTTAGTTCTCCAGTTCCTCTTCACGGCGGTGCCCGTGCAGCCGAACGTAACAGATATATAATTATGGTTAAATTAGTCGGTATTCACCTTGCCAGAACATTTTCGGATCGAGTGCACCCCGGTGCATTCGTTGTGCTGTATCGTTGCTACCCTCGACACGACACGCGGAAGAGATGCCCTTCCCCGGCTCGACATCTTCCCTCCGTCTCGGCAATGGCCACTTGAACCATAACGGCTAATCTGAGGCTCCCAGAAGCCAACCAGCTGGGAGACCTTAGCCGCTCGAGAGGTCTTCAGTTCACTGCGTTGCGCGTTGGGCTTTCGCTCGCTTGCTTACGAGATAACTCTTCACCTTAGTGCCTGGCTGTGCGCGTCGTCGTACACCTCTTCGTGTCATGTGTTTCACCCGTTTTACTTTTTCGACATTTTTCTTCACACACTGGCGTTGGAGCGTTTGTTGTTGTGGTTGAGTGTGGCTCCAAAATCGATTACGTCCATGCATCGATACGACCTAGTGTCTGCGTAGTGCGCCACCAGTAAGGGTACATGGACGATAGCCGCTTTCGGATCCGGCCCTATCAGCAGATACTATCATCCTGTAGCGGTGCGCTGGTAACGTCGCTGTTCAGTAAGTTACACCGCCCGAATCAGCTACAGCGGGGTGATGCAACACGTGCTATATTTAATTTTTTGCAACTCATCCATCCACTTCACACACTTGTGTTTTTTTTCCAGTGACTCCTTTGGATGTAGTGAAGACTCGCCTGCAAGCACAACAGAAAGTACTGATATCGAACAAATGCTACCTGTATTGCAATGGCTTGATGGATCACATCTGTCCATGCGGTCCAAATGGCGGTCCACTAGGTTCAACGTCCACGGTCAGCAAACGTCCGCTACACTTCAACGGCACGATCGTAAGTCACTGCGCACACAGTGGTTCTTCGAGCACGGTGCCTCATGTTTCCATTTCTTTCAGGACGCTTTTACCAAAATCAGCCGCTATGAAGGTGTTCCGTCGCTCTGGTCCGGACTCGGGCCAACACTGATACTGGCCCTTCCCACAACGGTCATTTACTTTGTGGCGTACGAACAGTTTCGCATCCGCTTGAAGGAACTGTACCAAAGAAGGAAAGGACGGGATGCAGAACTTCCCATCTGGCTACCGCTCCTAGCCGGAAGCTCGGCCCGTGTACTTGCCGTCACGATCGTGAACCCGCTCGAGCTGATCCGTACGAAAATGCAATCGGAAAGGCTAAGCTACCGTGAGGTTGGCCAGGCCTTCCGCAGCATGTTACGCGTGCAGGGCGTGTTTGGGCTGTGGAAAGGCTTCTTCCCGACGATACTGCGCGACGTACCGTTCAGTGGCATCTACTGGACGACGTACGAATCCATCAAGAAACACTTCAACGTCAGTCAGCCATCGTTTGCGTTCAGCTTTGCCAGTGGTGCAGTATCCGGCGGAGTGGCCGCGTTCATTACCGTTCCCTTCGATGTGGTCAAAACGCATCAACAAATCGCTTTCGGCGAGCAATTCCTGTACGCCCAGAACGGCGAGGGTAAAGGGGCCGGATCGGGCAAGAAACAGTTCAAAGCAATCGGCACGTTCGAGACGATGGGACGAATATTCCAAATGAACGGTATCCGGGGACTGTTTGCCGGGTTAACGCCACGGTTGGTAAAGGTAGCGCCCGCCTGTGCCATCATGATCGCATCGTTCGAGTATGGGAAAAACTTTTTCTACCGCTACAACGTTCAGCGATATCAGGAGAAACGGGACAAAGCGTCGGTGGCATCTAGTGAGGCTGCTGGTACCGTGGTTAGTAGTACGCCTGCCGCGAGTCTCGTTCCATCTCCGGCGGCACACCGTGGACGTCAGATAAACAAATATTGAAGTAACGAGAACGGTTTTTTTTTACTTTGCTCTTCAGTAACGACCTGCCACGAGCGTTATCTCAGCTTCTTCCTCAAATCTCACGAGCGCCGGTTGCTGTACGTGAGTCAATCATATGTATAACTAATGCACGCTGGACTACCACAACCACTATTGTGTACAATAAATTGTTAGTCATTTGTTGGAAAACTCTGGATTTTGTTTTGTGCAGATACAAGCTCCCGAATCCTGTCAGAATCTTTAATTCACGGTCTCTGTGCGTCTGGATATCTGCTCTATCGGACGTACATTGTCTTGATATATTGTTCTAGTTCGTAGCAGTAAGTAGCAGTAAGAAGACTCCAACAACGCACGAAATGCGCCATATATCGCACACTGATACGGCCGGTAGTCCTCTACGGGCACGAGTCCTGGACTATGCTGGCGGAGGACGCCAATGAACTCGCAATTTTTGAACGGCGGGTGCTGCGAACTATCTTTGGCGGTGTGTGCGAGCAGGGCGTGTGGAGAAGGAGAATGAACCACGAGCTAGCTGAGCTGTTTGACGATGCAGACATCCTGACGGTTGCTAAAGCCGGAAGGATACGCTGGTTGGGTCACTTGATGAGGATGCCGGACTCATGCCCTGCCAGGAAGGTGCTCGTCAGCGACCCGTTCGGCACGAGGCGACCAAGATTTGACTCATCGATCTCGTCCAGTTCTGGGTATGTATCGATGATTCCGGGGTGTACAGTATGAAGCATAACACAATCGCGGCAAAAGATGTGTGCTGTGAAGTTGTAAAACCGATAGCACGAACAACTCTTCAAACGTACTGGGTTGGTCATAGTCGTCGCTACACATCAATCGCGTTTTAAAGCTATAAAATGTTATCATCATAAAGAAGTAGGAATCAACAATCGACTGTGGATGAGTAAGTCACAGGGTGATCGCTTAAAAAATCGTTAAAATCATTCCAATTTTTAATGCATACCGCAATGTAAGCTAGACATTACAATCTTGTTCAACTTTAACCAAGCAAGCGGGGCGTTTTGAGTGAATTCAAAATGATCGGCGACTGCATCAACACCAATTTGTATTAGTGTTTGGTAAATCTGATTCGCGGCCCGCGTAGATGCGACAGCGGCGCCGATCTTCACACGGCGTGACCGGGGTTCAAGTCTCATCTGGGCCGTTCCCCCATAGTGAAGACTGACTATCCAACTATGCGGTAACAATAAGTCTAGTAAGCCAGTGATGGCAGGCATGACCTAAGAGATCGTTAGGCCAAGAAAGAAGAAGTAAGAAGTAATCTGATTCAGATTCATGAATCTGAATGGATCTTTAAACTGAATGAATGATTTTGAAGCTGTATTTCAAAGATTCGTGAATCGCAAAAATTCATGAATCCTCAAAGATACGTGAATGCCAAAGATCCGTAAATCCCAAAAATTCATAAATTCTCAAAAGTTCATGATTTTGCGCATTCTATACGCATCTCGACTTCAATTTTAAGGCGTTCTTGGATGAAATGCTGTAAGGAACTTGTTAGGCATACTTTTCGAGGGATGCTAGCAGGATGATACGCCAAGAGAACCAACCTAAATAAATATGAAAATCAGGACTGGGGTTCGTATCCCGTCCGGACCGCCTCCCCGTACGCAGCACTGACTATCCTGCTACGGTTAAAACCAAGTCACAGATAGCTAGAAATAGCAGCCCAGGACCTCCTGAGGTTGTAGAGCCACAAAAGAAGAAGAAGAAGAAAATCGAAAAACGGGATTTTTCATATGGGGATGGTGGCATTGCACGATCGTACGATCTTGGATACATGAATTTTTGGGATTCACGAATCTTTCGCGAGTTGCCTCGTGACTCTTCGCTACAGCTTCATATGGATGACTCTCCTCGTAAGATTCATTTAGCACAACACTAAATTTAATCGATCATAGTTAAGAGCCCGTACACAAATGTGTGATGTGTATTGTGTTTTGTTTTCTCTCCTCCCAATGGCTTCGGATGTTACAGTAGACGCAGCAACAACTATGATCGCATTTCGTCGTCGGACAAAAAGCCCCGGCTGGACGATTATCCACCATCGTCCTCGTCGTCCTCGTCGTCCAAGCGTGACGATTTAAGGGATAGCTTCAAACGCGGAGGTGACGATTACAGGCGCGGCGGCGGCGATGATTACAAGCGTTCCGGTGGGGACGACTTTAAGCGCGACTCGCGGGACGATTACAAATCAAGCGGCGGCGGACGGTCGGGAGACGACTACGGCAAGCGGGACAGTGGCTATAGCAGCAGCAAGCGCGATCTGGACCGTCCCATTTCCAGCTCGTACGATGGGCGTGGAAGCGGGGGCAGTGGACTGTTGTCGCAACCGCTTGGCAAGGAGGGTGGCGGACGGTACAGTGACCGTTCGAATGACTACCGTGGTGGTGGTGGTGGCAGCGGTGGTGGAGGTGGCACCAGCGGCGGCAGTGGAGGAGGTCTCAATGGAGGTAGTAGCGGCGGGGGTGGTCGCGGTGGTGGAGACGATCGTGATCGTAACTCATCGAGCGGTCGGTATGGAAACGATCGTACGAGCGGTGGCAACAGCACCAATTCCGGTGGCAATTGGCACAACAGCGCCGGGCTGTCGCAGATCAGTGGAATATCATCGCTGGGCAACTGGGGTGACAAAACGAACGATGGTGGCAGTGGTGGTGGTGGTGGGGGTAGTTGGCGCAACCTGGACAATGGTCAGGATCGGTACGATCGAACGTACAATGAGCGTAAACCGATCCCGATGTCTTCGGGTGGCGGTGGTTTCATGGATCAACCACGTACGAATCAGTTTATGGGAGGAAGTGGTGGTGGTGGTGGTGGTGGCGGAAGGCCCCAGGATCGGTACGGACAATCGATGTCCAGCCGGTTCGACAATCCTCGATACTAATAAGCCACCCCTACTGGAGGAGAACGATGATTTGATCGTTTTAAGTTTACTCTTAAATTCCACCTTAGTATCGAAGGAGGAGGAACAAACAATCAACGGTATCAACTTTCCTACGTAGAGAGGGTACACGTGCACTTTATTCAAATATAAATCCTATTATTATACAGTAGTGGGCCTGCATGGAACCTCCCGCAGCACAACCCGATGCAGTAGACACCTGGTAAGTCTAGTAGCAAGGCGCGTCATAAGACAGATTAACCTCGATTAGATCGTTACTACGCCACGTAAGAAGAAGAATGCTAGTTTTAAAAAATCCCTTTTAGCTGGCTACACACATAATACGTGTAGATTTTTATTAATACGGAAATAAACAATAGGGCAAATCCATCACAGCAGCGCGCATTATCGTTTAACGGACGATATCTGTGTTCCTATACTTAACCCCGAAACAGTGGGTTTGAAATAAGAACCGTGAGAATCGAGAGGTTAATCGCTCGAGATAAAAAAGATCGTGAAGGGTTGACGAAAGACAGTAGAGTATGTTCAGCAACAAAAAAAAAACGCAATCTAATCTACCTTTCCATCTACCCAATTCTACCGCCAAATGAACAATTTCCCCATTTTTTACGCGAATGAAACTACCAAACGTTGACAGTGTCAGGAATTTTTTATTTTTTTTGGAATGCAAAATATAATCGTGTACCCAACAGGAGATAAACAACTCGCGTCTACTATTCGAGTTTCCTTCCTAACACATTGCTCCGAATGATGCCACCAGCCTCTGCCTCGATTAGATATTTTCGCTGCTGTGTATCCGTAGATGTGCGTGTTAGTGTAAATGAGGAAACCGTGCGATAAAAGCACTCCACACACACTCATACAGAAAAAAACTGGCGCATCTCTGTGTAGATATTTACTCGTTCGTATAAAAAAAAATATTGTTCGTTTTCGTACGGGAGTTTCTAATTGGTAAAACAAGGATAAAATAAAACTACATTAAAAAGAAAACTTAAAAACGTCGTCGGCATCTTCTTCTCGCACGCACGGCGGCGAAAAAACCGGTTTGCCGGCGGTGGGTTGTTGCACGTTTACATGATGATCTGTGGTTCCGGCACGCTCAGTGCGATGCTTTTGTGGGGTAACACCTGTCCACCGTTGATGTAGATTTCGTCCTTAACGATCACATCCTCCCCCAGTACGGTCGTCCCTTCGAGCCGCACCCATCGGCCAACGACACACCGCCAACCGATAATGCAACTGTCCAGCCACGAGTGCGATTTGATGATGGCATCCTTCAGGATTGTGCAACGCTTAATGCAAACACCGTCCTCGATCACCACGTTCGGGCCGATCGTCACGTTCGGTCCGATCCGGCAACCGGCCCCAATCTTGGCCGTCGGATCGACCAGCACGTTCCCCACAAAGCCGGCCGGTCCGCTGTATAGCCGTTCCGGTTGCCGTTGCCGCACTGAGGTCAGATACAGACACATCCCCGTCAGGAAGTCACGCGGCTGCCCAATATCCATCCAGAACCCGTTCAGCTCGAACGCGTACAGTTCCTGCTCGTGGGACATGACGGGGAAAATTTCCTTCTCGATGGACGTTGGCTTCAGCTCGATGCGGGACAAAACGGACGGGTTTAGCACGTATATGCCGGCGTTGATTTTGTTGCTCACAAATTCCTGCGGCTTTTCGATGAAGCTCTTGATGCAGCCATTCTCCGCGTACAGCACGACACCGTACTTGGACGGTTCCTCGACACGCGTCACCACAATCGTACCCTCCCGGCCATGCCTCCGATGAAATTGTTCCAGCTCTTTAAATGGAAAGTCACAAATAATGTCCGAGTTTAGTACGAAAAATGGTTCGGTGCTTTCCGAGAGGATGGATTTAGCGAGCGCCAACGGTCCTGCCGTTCCGAGCGGTTCTGTTTCGTGGGAAAAGATAAGCTTCACGCCAAGCCGTTCGACCTGGGCGGACAGTTCCGCTTCCATCTGTTCGGCACGGTACGAAACGGCCAGTATAACCTGCGTCACGCCTGCCTCGACGAGGGCTTCGATCTGGTGCAGAAGGATCGGTTTGTTGGCAAACTCGACGAGCGGTTTCGGGGTGCTGAGGGTCAGTGGTCGCAGACGTGTCCCATAGCCGCCGACCAGAATAAGGGCCCGCATTCCGTTTTCTTTATCAGCGATTCCCATGATAGTTTGTGACACGTAACTACACTCTGATCGACACAAAGAGATGCTATTGCACTGAAGAAGGTAGCGGTGATGTTATCAGCTTTAAATCAGCTTTTTGCCTAGGCAGCAGTTTGTTTCGTAGAAAGTGGTATCTTGGGTTTATCTATTCTTCAAAAAGTACGTTCACTAACTGAAATTCACAGGAGATTAGAGGCACACGGTAGTACACTTCGATCGCTTTGAAAATTACTTCGGTTGCAACGAGTCAGTCAGCAGGATGTAGTGAATCACTTGAGGTGGTCAGATGTTTACTTTGATTGTTTTTTGCTTGAGTTGCTTTGCTGGGCGGTGAAAAAATGTAATCAAAGAGGGCCAGCGTTTGTTTGTTGACGTTTTAACAATATTCGTGTCACTTTGCTGTCATTGTAATCAGTTGTGTCAGTTTGCGGTGGTTGCGTACGTGATTTGTTTTGTCGTTTGCTTTCGCGAATATCACGGAAAAAAGCAATTATTTTTATGGAGTTGCAATCTCCATTATTTTATTAAACTGTTAATAGTTTCGTGATTGGAACTGTGTGTGAAAGTCTCCAGGTACGAATTGAAATACAATTCGCTTTCTGTACAAATTCTACTCATTCAATGCAACCCTGGCGGTGATAAATGAATTTGACATTTCTTTGTTTTCCTAAGGTCATTCGTAGTAAAAAATAACGAAGGCAAAAATTAGCACGGTTCTATCGAAAATCTCACACCAACTTAGCACTTACCAAAGAAACCCGTACACCACATTTGCTCACTCCCATTCGGAAGGAATTGCTTTACGGAAATGGTAAGTAACGTTTGTAACGATTCGTTCGATAAAACTAACTTCCATTCCCTGCAGGCATTCACCGCGAATGATGTGAAAATAAACGACGATTCGAAGAAATTGTACTTCGGCAAGCACGTAGATTACATCGCAAACCATGGCAACGACAAGAACGATTATGTGAGTAGTTCGTTGTGTAGCTTTGCGTGTTCTGCGCACCGTACCATAACATCCGGTGTCTGTCTTTCAGGAGTATTGCATGACAGAGTTCCTCCGAATGTCCGGAATATACTGGGGTGTGACGGGGCTCGATCTGATGAACGAACTGGGCCGGCTAGACAAGCAATCCATCATCGAGTTCGTGAAGAAGTGCCAGTGTCCGACGACGGGAGGTATTGCCGCTTGTGAAGGGCATGATCCACACATTCTCTACACGCTGAGTGCAATTCAGATCCTGATCATCTACGACTGTCTGGACGCGATCGATACGCACATGGTGGCAAAGTATGTGGCCTCACTGCAACAGCTCGATGGGAGCTTTTTCGGTGACAAGTGGGGAGAGGTGGACACTCGGTTTTCCTTCTGTGCGGTGGCTATTTTGAGCCTGATCGTACGTACCACCTGTTGCAGCTGCTGATCTCTTCCAATCGTTTCGATTGACCGACTATCGCTTTTTGGTTTTCTTTTTCAGGGTCGAATGGATGTGATGGACGTGGAAAAAGCAGTTGCGTTTGTAATGTCCTGCTGCAACGCGGACGGTGGTTTTGGGTCGAAACCGAACGCCGAAAGCCATGCCGGATTAATTTATTGCTGTGTCGGGTTTCTTTCCATCACGGATCAACTACATCGGCTGGATTGCGAGCGTTTGGCTTGGTGGCTGTGCGAGCGCCAACTACCGAGCGGAGGTCTAAATGGACGGCCGGAAAAGCTGCCTGACGTGTGCTATTCCAGGTGGGTGTTGGCTTCCCTCACCATCATCGGACGGTTGCATTGGATCAGTTCGGAAAGTTTGGAAAAATTCATCCTCTCGTGCCAGGACGCAGA
>KZ062124.1:18025-61509 GCA_002091835.1 Anopheles maculatus
CGACTGCGACTACCCGACTTGGATCGGCTGCGACTTCTCGAAACGGATCTTGACTGGGATCTTGTGCCCGATCTGAAATTGAGAAAAAAAAACCCAGCATGGTTAGGATGTGGTCCTTCTGCTTTGGATGATTTTGTTTCCCCATGACTTGCCTGGATCTGGACCGTGAAGTTCCAGAGCCCTGCGAACGCGAACGCGAACGACTTTTGGACCGGCTTTTTCTGTCACGATCGTCTCGCTTCGCCTTTTCACCATCCTGATCACCCTCCCCTTTGCCTTCTCCGCCCTGCGTCTGCGTTCCTTGCGCTTCCTCCTCGTCCTCTTCTTCCTCTTCCTCCTCCTCGATGTCCTCGTCATCTTCTTCGCCCGGTGGTTCGAGCTGCCGCTCGCGATACCGCTGCATACGGTGCTCGGACGCATTCAGTGGACGATGCTTAACGACCAGCTTCGTGTTGCTTTGCTGCTGAGCGTTCTTCTGTCGCCGTTTGCTCAACCGCACCCGCGTCTCAAGCTCGTTGTAGTAGATGCCGTCCTGGCGCAACACGAGATAGTAGTTTTCTTCGTAGCCCTTCGACGCCTTACTCTTCACGTTCCAGTTGTACTCGCGAGCCATCTTGTACTCGTACTCTTCCTCATCCTCGTACAGCGTCTCGTTGACCAGATCGCGCCGTCGCTTCTCGAGCGTGTCCTCCGTCGGCAGGAAGTACGCCACGAACTGTTCGCCACTTTCGTCCATCACACCGCGGATCATGGCCTGTGACATTTCCTCGATCTGGGCCGGAACGTTCTTGCCGCTCGGGGCCGGATCCGAATCGAAAATGACCTGCGCACACGGATACTTCCAGTTGGCAAAGTCCGGAAACACGGGCATAACCTCGACCGGCGTAACGCCCGGCTTGCTGTAGTGCGTCGTAATGGGCTTGGTGTTGTCCTCGAACGTTTTCTCGATCGCCTTGATCTGTGCCTCGCGGTCCATGTAGAGCGTTTCCTCGCGCAAGCTTTTCTTCACATTGAAACCGACCTTCGCTTCGACCTTTTCCATCGTTTGCGGATTGAAGCGCGTCTGCTCGGTGGAAATGTACTCCGACTTTCGCAACCACGACACGCTCTTCGCATGCCGGCTGCTACGCATCGAGTCCTGCGGCGTGTGAATGTCTTCCTCGAGCAGCTTTTCGTCGGCCGGGTCCAGTTGGGCCGAATGATCGATCTGGTACAGGTCCCGGTTACTCAGATCGATCGTGACGCCCAGATCGTGCTCGGTAAGTACCTCGTAGCGATAGTTCCGCTCCAACGAGGTCGGATTGTACTGGATAAAGCGGTCATTTTCAAACGGGTACGTAATAAACTTTAAATCGAACGGAATATCCGGCAGTGTGTTGCAATATTTCACCCGAGAAATTAGCTCCGACCTACAATGGAGAGGGTGTCCCCCGTACACATGAATATGAGTGTGATGATGCCGGAAGAGGCGTTTGTTTACCATCGGGTGAGGATATGGTTGGTGGACTTACCTGCGCTCTTGCTGACGAACGGGACGCTTATCGGCTCCGTTCGCACCGTTTTGCACGGTCGGAGCCATCGTCAGAAGGGATTATTTCACTATTTTATCAAATTTATTGAAGAACAACACTCGAAGCTATTTTGATAATGTGTCAAATGTTGCTACCGCAAGAACTGAACTCGTAGCTACTGTCGGTATAAACGCATCAGGTCGAACATTTTCGGAATGTACCGAAGCTGGTCGAAATTTCGGGAAGTGAATTTGAATTCGTTGTAACGGTTTTTCGAGAAAAGTTTTTGATGTTTTTGAAATGAGCGAAAATTGGGGCGTATTTATTGTAAAGTTTTAAAGATTTGTAGTAAGTATTACGATTGTATATGAATGCGTGGCCATATGAGGCCATAGTTGAGTTTAGAACCGATTTAGAACATTGTTTAGTACAAACGAGTTGCAATCGCGTGGATGACATCTGTATTTTGAATTTGAACCGCCGTTCTGCAACTGCAACACGTGATTCGATTTAACGGACGTATGTTTCTTCTTTTAAGAATCGTTATGCAGTTGAATACACCCAAATCGAGTTTAGGTAGATTGCTACTATACAATACAACACATTTTTGCGCTCTGTGCCACCCTTACACCAAATGCCCCGTGGTAGCGTTTATTGTAGCCGATTTGTTCAGCATTAACGAGTTTGAAAAGAGCTTCTAATGAGCGTAGGATTTCGAGTGTTTGAAAAAACCGTATTCTGCTCGGTGGTAGTTTTTTGTTCCCCGTTTGTCCCGTGTAAGGATGACTCGTTACCCATTGGCTAAACGAGCCAAAACTTTATCGTTACCAGTCGGTGGAGCATACAGTCGAGTGCCCGGTACATTGGTTGCAATGGCAGACTGTAGAACATGACACATTGGCACACGCGTACCAAACGACTTCATCGGTCGATCTACTCACAGACACAGAATTCGGAACCGGTGCGCCCAGAGTTGAAATTGAACGAAAAGTTATAATTTACTAAGTAAATTGTATCCTACTCATCCAATGTATCTGCTTGCAGCACGTCTTTACCTACACACACACACACACGCATACACTCACAGTACGGCGGTGCCTTAATTCGCCATTCGGTCCGCTGTGTGCCGCATCTGAAGCTTCCGTTTCGAGGCGAGCTACGCCGTTTACGAAAGGAAGTGTTTCAATTTGCAAATTGAGGAAACCACCGTCACCGCGCCCTGTGTACCCGGTATACTTGCGGAAAGCTGCTTGTATTTCGATGCTCTCCGAAGAAGGCCCCCGTCGGGTTGCTCTTGCTGACGTTTATTGCTCATATATACTGCGTGTTCTTCGAGCCGCACGGCGTCGTGGGTTTAGGACTGTCCAAGAGATCCCAGACGGAAACTTGGGAGACTTCGGGGGAGGCAACCTGACGGTGCCCGGAGTGCCGGGTAGGGTAGTGAAAAGTTTTTCCAAGGCAAAAGTTTCTCCGTCGAGCAAGGGTGTGTGTAAACCGTCAGCTTGTCCTACAAGCCCTCTTCTTGTCGAGTGGCAAGGACCTAGGACTTTCCCGGGCGTGCTCTTCTAACGACCACAGCTGCCGGAAACGGGCATGGATACATATATCAATCGTTCCGTGCCACTTCCTTCCTCATTTGCATCGCATACGCACCACACCTTTAGACACACGGCGACGCCGGAAGCACTCGAAAACAACATAAACTTTTGCGCCGATGCTTCTAAAATCGACGTGTCGACGGGCGTTGTATTGTTGCAGTTGATGGTGTATGTGTGTGTGTGTGACTGTCCCTTGGAAGTTGCTGCAGAGCAGCATTACTAACAGCTCCTTGAACGGTACGCAAGGAAAACAACAACCAAAAGTAATCTTGAATGTCCTCGATCCCCGGTGTCGATGGTGCAGTTACAGCTACACTCGCTCAAGACGATGCTGAGTGAATGATCGGTGAGTTAAAAGCTCCCGATGGAAGAGAGAGCGATAGAGAGAGTGAGAGAGAAAGAGACTACACCCAAAAAGACATCCGGTAGCAGTGAGAACGTGTACCAGCTACCCCATTTACAGTGGAGCATGTTCTCGTCTGCCGTCTGCTAACCACGTGATAATTGGATTTTTGGTTAGCGTGCCTCCAACTATTCTAAACACCATCGACAGGACCAATGTATTGTCCGCTTGGCATGAGTAGTGTTTTTGGTGGTATCTATTTTTATACAGCTGCCGAACTATAGTGAAGCGCACGGATGATGATGCACTTGCTTCGTGCATGGAGAAAACGGAGTTCCCAGAATCGGGAACTGGTACCATGGTTGCCTAACTATCTCAGCAGTTCTCCCGGTGCAGCAGCAAAACAGGCGAATGACGTTTTTTCGCACACTAAACAGATATTTGCATATTTCTCCATCGCAGAAGAACTACACCATCATCATCATCATCATCACCAACACCATCAGCGACATGGTAAAGCTTGTTTATGCGGTGCACAACCGAGTGAGTAGTTTTAGGCACTTGGCAGCATTACATGGCACTTTCGGTGTAACAGGCGTAAAGTGTAAATCAAATATACTGTAAAACGTGGCGGGTAAGTGTTCTTCACACTTGGTCAACAAATTTGCTGTATTTTTAAAATACGGAGGCCTCTGCTACCTATTTAGCTTAGGAAAAACAATGACACTGGCTTTGAGTTATTGGTTAAAAAAACGCTTTTTTGTCCTGTCAGACATTCTCCACAGCGAATGACTCAGGTCTGTCTGGTTCCGTTTTGTACTGACCTTCGGCGATTTGAAACCACAACAATTTTCAGTGTCACAGTTTACGTTCCCTTGTTAACCCTATGTCACGCGATAGCGCCTTGGAATGTTGGCGGTAAATTTCAACGCTACAAAACAATAGAATTTCCCAACAACAACAACGGTGACCACATGAACAACAAGCACGACCAGCGTCGCCTTTTCAAACGCCTAATTTTCTTCCGGTCTTATCCGGCTATCCGGCGTTCGCTCTGGGAAAACTTTTCTTTTTGTGAAAGATTATAAAGAAACCCCGTTAAGGTGAGAACAACAAAACGTAGCGTGGAAAAAGAATGTCCCCTGATAAAAGCAAAGGGCCGAAAACACCGGGAAACCCCCCGGAAAACACATTTCGAGGTGTGAATTTAATCGTGTTTAATTATGTCCTTTGCAGCGCGTAAACAAAAAAGACGTAAGCCACCATCAGAATATGTTGGAAGAACACTTCCCGGGTGAAAAAGAGTTAAAGGACAAAGCAGTTAAGCGGGAGCTCTTTGTGCACAGAAACGTTCAGGGTTTTATAGGACCTGGGGAATTCACCACCTTTTCCATGTTTCCTTAGACGAGCCCTTGTGATCCAAAAAAGTACTCCTTTTGTTTTGCATACGCATACGCACGATAGTGAGCCTATGGTATGTACATTTGAGCGTGGGACAGGGCGAAGAAGGACACGAACTCTCGAAGAACGAGAATTTAATAAAGCACACGCTTCCGGAGTTTGAAAAGTGCTTCTGGTGCCACTTTAATTGACTTCTGCTTCTTCAAAAAACTCTGCTGTTGTCGTGACAACTGATGGGGAGACGTTGCGAACATCACGTTGATAACATGTTGACGAAAATGAGTTCTTTTTGAAAGCGAGATCCAGGGTTTTACTACTTCAGCTAACGTGCGCCATGGTACGCATATCGTTTCGGGAATAAAAATATTGCACACTAAGCGTGATTACATGCCTACCATACGGAAGGTTTAAATGCGTATTTTTTTCTCACCTACTAAGAGCGTCTGAGCATCATTAGGTAAAATTAGCTTAATAAAAGGTGTTACCATCTTTAATTAAGGGTCGCCATTAGGAACCTCATCAAAAGAGGGAAAACTGCAGATGAAGCTGCTCTCACTTAAAGTAGTACATTTAGTCGTGGTTGAGCAAGCAATTGTCCTCAAGAGGTCATCTCTGCCATATCTGCCTTACTACTTAGTTTAAAAATACACCAAATTGAAATAGGAGGCTCCCTTGAATTTCTTGCCGACAACTCTGATCGTGATAATGCTATCACAGCTTCAGTTAATAACTTAAGCAACAAGTTTCGAAGGCAATTTTTTGGACAGTGTTAAACATGGAGTTCTCAAACTACTTCTTCTTCTTCTCTGGCTCTACAACCTCAGTAAGCCTTGGCCTGCTATTTCTAGCTTTCTATGGCTTGGCTCTACCCGTAAATGGATCAAATGTAAATGTCAGTCCTGCGTTCGGGGAGGCAATCCGGACGGGATTCGAACCCCAGTCCTTAATTCTAAATTCGAAGTAAGATATTTCAGGTATTCTTCTAGGGATACGAGTCCGAGACTAAGCTGACATAGGACGTCATGTTTAAAGTATTGTAGGTCATGTGGAGCGGCGGGGCGGTCTGGTGGTAAAGACAATAGCGGTGCCGGTATTCATACAGCAGGACCGGAGTTCGAATCCGATCAGTCCGCCTCCCTGTACGCAGGACAGACTATCCAGCTACGGGTAAAACCAAGTCATAGAAGGCTAGAAATAGCAGGCCAAGACCTTCTGAGATTGTAGAGCTAGAAAAGAAGAAGAAGGTCGTATGAAGAACGTCAATAAATCTGCTGTTTGGTGGAGCAGATACCCGGACATTGGGCGAAAAAGGGGGGTTCGTAGTGAGAATACCGGGCTCATGCTTCACCAAGACCAGCCACCAGCCGTGCAAGAGGCTCGTTGGTTCGGTTAGATGGATTCGAATCTGAGCGGACGTGGATCTCGTTTCCCAATATTCTTTGTCCTTCAAGAATACTTTCAAGAAATTCAAGACGTTAAAGAGTAACCTCGTCGTCTAAGAAGCTTCGGCGTCTTCGGGTTCATGTTTGCCTTCGTTATCCTTGGGGTCTATTTATGACAGACGTGTATCTCGATGTCCAATGTTCTTTGTCCTTAAATGGTCCTCGTCGTCCATAGGACATCATCTACTTAGCATCGTAGAGGTTCAAGAGTAACCTCGTTGTCTAGGAAGCTTTGACGTCCATAGGGACATGTCTGTCTTCGCCATCCTTATGGCCTCTTTATACAAGGGGTGTCTGGTCTACGAAGACATCTTATCATGCACCTTAGTGACTTCGTAGATTAAGAGATTTTATTTTATAAAATTAGATGGACATAGTCCTGTCCTTTGCCACGAGCCTGCTAATATCTTGATACCTTTGCCACAGAGGATATTCAGTTTTATATAGACAGCACGTACGAGATAATCAATTTTAATAAAGGCAATTTAAATACCCAAAGATCACCTTGTTTGGTTCCGTTTAAGAGAGACAGGATTTCTCGAACAAATTGCCTAAAATTTGGGGAAAAAAGTGAAATAGATAGATTATGATCCTAAAAATAGGATGAAGCGGCGTTTGAACCGGTTTGTGAGTAACATGCTCTAGCATGTATATAAACTCCCCGAGCCGGAAAACGAATAGGTTGGAAAATCTAATTCTCTCTCAGCGTGATGGTGCAAGACGTGGCGAGATGCTGTGTGTTGGGAAGGGGCTGTTAGGACGCACACACACACACACACACACATGCATGCATGGAGATAAAATGGGGCCATAGACCGTTTCACCATATCCCGATGCCTGATTGCGTATCAAGTGTCCGTGGCCGAACGCGCCACCATCCGGCGCACCAACCCGATGGAACAATGATTGTCCAATTATTCTCTACCAAATGTGTGGACCCGTCTGCAGCGTAGCATACTGATCCCGGGCATTTACCGGGAGTCCAACACGGGTCATGCGGAGTGTGGGTGTGTGTGTGTGTGTGTTTTTATTGATCGATGTAATTGATTTTGGGCAAAATGATCACTCGTCCTGTGTTCTTTCGCTCCAGTGTTAGCTCCCCGCTTTTTGTGGCCCACGGGAACGCGGCAACTGCAACTAACAAGCAAGTGTGTTGGCACCAGAGTGTTTACCGCGGTCCCTTCCACACACCCTTCCTGGAAAGGGAAAACGCCCGAAATGAAAGGGTTGTGGACCGGATCGGTGGTGCATGCGTCCTGAATGTATCATAAACATGGAAATTTTATTATTAAATTACGTCCGGTTTCAATTCGGCGGCTTTCGCAATTTGCTGTACATATTTCGGTACTCGGGGGGGATTTTCCGGCGCGTGGCACGATTACGGGTAGGTCAATGATCAAACGAAGAGCTTCACCACAATCACAATGTCCGATTTTCCCGATGTTTCGCACCTCGCCAACGAGCCCGGTTCGATGTCTCTCATCCACCACGCTGGAAGGCTGAATGCTGCGATCGAATTGGAGCCAAATTGAGTACGGCCCATTTAACTGGTATTCCCTGCTATTGCTAATCAGCAAAAATACGAACAAATGGTGTTCCGTCGCCTCGCGGCTACTACCTTTTTCATCGTTGTCCATCGGCGTCGGCGATGTGGTTGATTCGGCACGCCCCAGATCGGGTGAGGCTAGGCTAGGCAGATGAGACGTTGGGGCCGACGGGTTAGCAGATAAAATAATGTGGTCTGGGTGATTAGGTTAAAACATAATATTGTATGGTTCTTCCTGCATGACTACGCCGACCCATACCTATCAGACATCCGTGTGAATGGGTGGAGAAGGCAGAAAATAAAAGCTCTTACAATTAATTTAACAACATTGCACTCGAGGCACATTGTGCTGTTGTTGGGATGGAGCAGGGTTTAGGGCTCATCAGGTTCCGATGTGTGGGTATGCTCCATTTCGCATGGTAACGCATCATAATTCTTTGTGATATCCATAGCAACCATCATGATTAAGCGATCAAGTGAGCAGAGTCATAAAAGGAGAGATAGGAGCCTTTTTAGTATCGGTGCGGGCGCGCTATACTGGGACTCTCCGGATGAAAGGGCACTCAGTGTACAAACTGTTACGATAATTGAAGTATTTGTTTTCAGGTTGTGGTTTTGCGGCTGGTGTTGATTCATATTCATAGGCTTACTTACAAATGGCACAGCGGCCACTATTATTCATTATCCGTTAGAGATATACTAAAGCCGCCTGCTAATAAGGACCCTTTCGCCGTATCACAAGCGCGCAAGGTTCATTGGAGCTCAGCTCGCCATAGTAATTGGCACTGTTCAACCGTGATGTGACCGTGATGTGGCTGGTAAGCTGTGACGGGGCAAACCAACAGCAACGGTGGCGTGTACTTGCTTGCTACACATTACGGTATCGATACGAATGGTATGTTGCCGAGCGTCGACGGGCTTATCAATTTTATTGTTGAGGTTGGTGGATTGGTCAATCAAAATTATTTAACGCACAAATTAATACGTTCACTGGATGCGAATGGATAATGAATTAAAAGCTCATTCAGTTTAAATCTGTGAAGAGTATGTAAGGTTTATGTTTTGCACTGGAAATCGAGTGCAATTTGGCTTAAAAACCACGACTATTTAGGTGGAATTCATCGCAATATGAAATGTGAGACAGAAATTTAGGATTTTCACAAATTTTGGAACTTTAATAATCGCTAAACTGCATCATTCTAGCGTTACATGAATTCTTGTTTGAATTCTAACGTACCTGAATGTCTGTGTAATGTGTATTGCATACCATTAGGCGGAATATTCGATTTGATCGATTAAATGTCGACAAACTGTTGCACCCTGCAGTAGAATTGTGTCCTGTGGCTAAAATTTACAATAATATTAATAATATATTACACTTTACGATGCATAATCATGTACCGAATTCATGAACTTTTGCTTAAAAATAATCTTCCATTTATCTCTTGTAGTGTCAATAAAATGGAACCCTCGAAGTGGAGCCAAAGTGCAGTCGTGTTTTATGAAACCCAGTTCATAATCCATTAGTGGATGCGTGGAAAAGCGCTAAAGGCGCCTAGTGACAACTCATTTGAACCGTTGCTCTCAGCACAATTTGCAATCTATTTGATTGAATGCCTACAGTGCTGCATTTTGCATGTTAATTTTCATTTTCCAAGGTTTTTTTATGTTTAGATGTTTCTGCGAAATTGTTACAAAACAATTATAATTTATTAATGTGCGACAGCACCATTTCCATATCCGATCATTCGATTGCGCCTCATACTTTGTTGTCGGCATGTTTTAATTCTTGCAGTGTCGTGCTGTGGAACGTTATTTGAAAGGGTAACCTTCAAAGCGTATCAATGCAATGAGCTGAACGTATTTTTCCTTCCCCAGTGAAGAATGCAGCTGTGAATGGTGCAGCATTCAACCCGTTAAATTCGCCCCCCCACACAAACGCATCGCCCATTAAACTGGTAGAAAGGGAACCACCACGACCAAAAAAAAAAGTTTCCTGACATAAACTCCGCTGCGAGCAGGCTGCAAGCTGTTCGGTAATGTCGGGAGAAGGATAGTGGTGTGGACGTGTTGGGCAAAAGTTGCACACAAAACCAAACCGTGATACGTCAGTGCTAATTTTGAAGCTGCCGCATAACGCTTTGGCAACAATGTCAGCTGGATATTATCATCATCACTTAGAGCGCGGTGGGGGGAAAAATGAAAATATGAATAAAAGTTATCCTGGTCACGGCAACATATGTTTCGCGCTAACCGCAAAACGAATTTTCTGCGAGGCTTGTAATTTTTGGAATATGTAAACTTTACAAACTTTATAAAAATTTGTACCCAAACCCAAACCAAACTCCAGCAGTTTGCAGATTACTAGCGGATTATTCTCGTAGCACGCACGCAGAGTGATGGGAGAGCGAGAGAGAGGGGGAGAGGGGGAAAACAAACATAGGAAAAATCTAGCTTCAGTACCAGTCACGAAGAAGCCTTATCGCTGCCGATGATGATAATGGCGGTGTTATAGAATTTCCATCATGCTCATAACCCCCAACGCTGTGAGCTCAGCGAGTCTCGGATTCTGAGCTAGAGTGCCAGCGCTCACGTGTTTGATGGGGGTTTGCTAATGTAGAGCTGGTCACAGTCACCCCCCCTCAATAGTGGACCCGTTCGGTGAACGGAGGGTAAAATGTGTTTTCTTAGTTAGCTACCAGACAAACAAAAAAGGCAAGACCACTTAAATAAACTCATTATAATGTTAATTTGAGCGAGAAAACATAACAAATGGGGTTTGAACAGCAGCTAGCAGTGGCTTTTCTGAAGAAGCAAAAAAACAAAGATGGATGCTGTAGCTCCGGAAACACACCTGAAAATGTCAAAGAGAATTACCAAAAGTAAATAAATGACAAGCGAAACGGACGTGCGGTAATGTGCGCCTTTGGGGAAAGGCCGAGAAACACTGTAGAGAGGTTCTTTGAGGAAGATTCTTTGTTTTTCCTTAGTATACCATGATCCTGAGAGAGAGGAAGAGCGAGAGCGCACAAAAAAAGCTTTGTTTTGGTTTTTGTTTTTCCAAACCACCCTGTGTTAGTAGAAACCTCCCCGTGGTGTGTTCCGAGAAAGCAATAAGTCGGTCAAACGAAAACACAGCTCCCGAGAGCAGTTGGCCCGAGAGTCTCTGTAGTCAGGTTTTTTTTTGGCCAATAAAACATTAGACAACTGTCCGCGCGGTAAAGTCCTTAAAAAACGGGGAAAAAAGCTTGTGACTCAGAAAGTGTTTACTCTTGTAAGGTGCCAAAGAGGAACGAACTATTCACGTCCAGTTAAAGTTAACAGTCGTCGGGAATGGGCGAGAAAGTTGTTGCAAAAATTTGCATACTATTTCTTGGATGAAATTGGACGCCAGCTCTCCGAGTTGTGGATGTAGTTGAGCGAAGGTAAAAGCTCGTTGGGGTCACTTAAACAACAGTGCGTTTTTGTGTGAGTGCAGAAAGAGGTCTGTTGGGGGGGGAGAATGGAGTCACCGATGTAGTAACCGGTGCCATCTGTCGGTGACAACGGCGCTTGTCATGTTTCTCGGGGTGGCATGGTGTCTGGTGGTTTGCCATTTGGTCCTGGTTGGTTGTACAGCAAACCTTTTCCCGAAAGCGCCGGGTTTTAAGGTTTTATTTTACATAGGGACATCATCGCCACTACCATGAGCATCACACAAACTGAGCCATATGCAGATGTATGTAAATGTAACGATGGTTCCCGGGTCCCGGGACACGAAATCTTGGTAAACGAGGTGTGATTTAATGATAGATTTTGAGGCGGATATTTAGAACGCCACGGACACATCATGAACAGCTGGTCAAATGTGACATAAGATCGTGTCAACAACGATCGGAGCACGATCGGATAGGTATTATCGTTCCACTGGACGGGTTAGTTGTGGAGTTAAAATATGGATTTTGACCGATACCGCAAGACTGCTGGTAGAATGTCACACGTTGGCACACAATCCGGGAAACTTGTTGGCAGTTGTTGGCAGTTGAGATGTTGCACTGGCTCCCAAACCCTAGTGGCTAGTGGTCCGTGTCCAAGCGCTCAACTGGAAAACTGTTTCCGCTTCTTTTCCGTCCCCGTGCTCACCCGTGACAAGTGGAATGCCTTTGAGGAAGCGTTTGAGTGGCTGGTTTCATGTTGTTTGAAGCTATTTGTGTCCATTCCGTACCGTACCGATAGCCATTGGCATTGGGCAATAGTTCGAACACTCGAACACATTCATCGGTGCGGCGGCTCTGCTCCGACGGTTCAGCTCATTCAGCTCATTTCGAAACGACCCGTTATCCCGGGGACGAAAAAAAATAAATGAAAAGTATTTGTAGGAAAACCCTTACTTTGCTTGCTTGAGCCCGGTGCCAGAGTACTTGTGCTAGGGAATCGAATCAGAAGCAACTGTGGAATGTTTCCGTCAAGCAATTCTTCGTTTGCTTCCCAGCAAGAACTGAGGACCGCCACATAGTGGCAAACGCGAGCAGTACGGAAAGAAATCGAACGCAACAACACGAGGAATGTATTTTTCTTCATCAAGCAAACACATCTTACACCGGATGGGGGTACCCGGTGGTAGTGGGAGAAGTTCTCGGAATATCCCCCGGAGGAATGTCACGAGCACGTCACAAAAGCTGCAGAACAAATCAAAATTTGATTAAAATTCTTCGCTAGCATTGATATTTTCGGTTTTGATGGTGATGATGGCCGTTGGCGGAAAACTAGGGCGGAGGGAAAGTTTTCATCCAATCGGTGAGCAGTTTAGGGGGAGGGGAGGGAGGTAAGAAAGGAATGTCCGGGAGGTTTGAGGGCACATTCCACAGCCTCGGAACAGGTTCACTTCTTCACGCAGTGTGAGGTACACACTTTTATGAACCGTGCGAAATGTTTGTTTGTGATTTGGAAATAGGAAAAAGCGGACGGAAAAGTTACATCGTTTTTCCGTGACGTACTATCCGGACTTAAGAGTGGGCACGTACAAATGATGGCCTTGCGCGCGTTGTAAGGCGGCGGTGGATAACTAAAAAATCGTTTATGCATTCTTCTCTTCGCCCGACGCTTTTCCGTTGGACAAGCTTCCTCGGGGCAAAAGTTTTGTAATAATTTTTATTTCAATTGTATCCTAACACACGCACACATACACACACAGAGGACAGAGTGTGCGAGTTTTTGTGCCCATATTGTTTTTTTGCCCGTCATGTTTTGTACCGATCTCGACCGGCATGGAATCAACAACCATTGCCCAACCAACCAACAGTCTGTGAGCGATAGAATGGATCATAAAAATAGCCGGAAAATTGTTGCTAGCACTACGGCGGAGGAAAAGTTCTAGTTCTCTGCTACTAGAACCGGTGCAACATTTTTTGTTTGCGTCCGGATGCTTTAGTTGCAAAACATTTTAAGCGCCTTTTTTTTCGCCCTCTAAGTCTTCATCTTCCGGCATCGATTCAGTGGAAGGATTTCCGGATTGCGAGTGTTCCGCTGCTTAGCCAAGTTTTGGCGCTCTCATACCGACGGAGAGATGTGGAGTGGAAATTTAGACTTCTTTTTTCCAGCATAATGCCAAAGTTAATGGATGCGAACGGAAGGCACGGGCGTGTTTTACGGGGGGCCAGGGGAAAAGTTTTGTGCGGGACTTTGTAAAAGCATTTCGGTGAAACAATTTTCCTAGATTAGTAAATCAGGTTTTTGCTTGACTTTGTTCGTTTTTGCTATCGTTTTTTTTGTTCGTTCGCTCGTTGTGTGATTGTGTGGTTGATGATATGAATGTGACACAATCAAGCATTCCACCAGTGGTTTAGATATGTCCCGGTGGATAAATTATTTTAGATCCCCGCCGCCGTGTTGATGGTGATAAAACGTACGCCCTCGTAGAGAGCGATAAACTCGGCCGACCATCCGAATCTATTACACAACCGATCGGCCGACCTTGGAAATCCCCGAAAATGTGTTTGTGATAAGCAGAAAAGTGGTTTTTGATTTCACCGACGGGCATATCCACATGGAAACCCATGCCCAAAACGTCATGGGCCCACAACCCCGGTGACAGCAGTTAGACGTACAGAACATTAGACAAAGCTGACACACCGACTCTGATCTCTGGCAGATCTCTGCGGTAGAAGTTGATGAAAGCGGGCAAAGCGCAGATAACATTACTCTCTGCCGGCTTGTCGTTTATCACGCGCGGCCCTCAAGAATGACACATTAATATCGAATTAGAGCAGCCGGGCCGTACCTAGCGCCGATCGGATACAACCACGAATACCCTTTAGGTCGAGTGTCGTGTGTCACCAGGAATTGCTAACCGAGGAAGTGCGGTAGATGATTCCGTTGTGATAATAGTCCTCCTATCGCTGATGTCAAATGGATGTTGGTTCATCCATCAGCTTTCTATCACACATTTTCTCTCTTTCTCGCTCTGTTCTGCTAAAAAAAAGCGGCCATGTAATCAACACTGGCGATGTCAAGTTCCATAGACTGGAGTGGAAGTTGTACGAACCAGATGATGGTAGTTTACCGCGTCCTGTTGACAGTCTCGTTAAAAGCGACATTAAAGCTGTTTCCCATCGACATAACAAGGGACGTTTTGATATTCAAATTGCATACGTTGGGGCGGTTTTTTGGTTAGCAAGTTCGCCTCAAGGTATGCAATCCACCCATCGCCCATTCTGTTAAACGTCGCTATCAAACGGGGTAATCCTTCAATCGGATCCTAACGAAATAGAATAAAATGTCACCCAGCCACTTCTACACCCTGCCGTACGGTTCGGTTGTGTCAACAATTTTTCAAACCACCGCGCAGTACCAAATCATGAATGCCGACATGTGTGAAAGCTATTAATCATTCATTGTGAGCGCGTGTCGCGGCGACAAGCGCGCGGAAGAAAAACGGGACGAAAGCCCGGATAGCAAATAAATTGAAAGCCTTCTTCATAACCGTCATTTCAAAATGACGTATGGGTTAACGTTTTGCCGTTCCGAGAGACGGAAGGTTTTTAAAACAATACGACAACGACAATGCGACGGCAGGTGCTTGAGTGGAGAATGATTGGCCCTGCATGATCTCGATCCCGGGAGCGTTGCTGGAGAAGCTAGCCGGGCACATTCCAGCGCTTCCCGAGGTATCTCCTTCGATTTTTGACGCATTGTAAGCGTCGCAGCGGTAACAATGGCAAACCATTTACGCAACGATTAACGATCTTAATTCAGTGTGCGGCTGTGGGTCAATTTATCATGGCATCGCAATTTCGGTCAGCTTGCAACAATGGACACAAAGTTTTTGGGCCGCTTCGAGAGGGTCTAAGCAGGCAGCGCGAGGCACGGCAGGTTGTTTCATCACACATACGGGCTCCGGGTGTACAGCAGTAGCAGATCTGGTGCTATCAAGCGCGGCCATAATTTATACCCTGGTTTATGGCAACCCTCGGTGCCCGGTGCCCGCTGCCAGCGCTGGGGTAACTGAAACGTAAAAGAAAGCGATGAGTAAACACACTACACGTACACGTAGCACACGGCACAAAAGGCTAGCCGATGATTTGTGTGGCAAGCCGGGCTTGGTCCAAACAAAACACGATGACTTACGGCCAAATCGGGTTGGGTCGGGGGAGGGACGGTGGTTCGGGAGATATTAAAGGAACCGAGCAGCGGTGCGGGCACGGTCGAAGATGACGGCGGTTTGGAGCGGAATCGGAGATGGCACATCGTCCCCAGGCGGCGTTGCACGGGCTGCGGGTATAATACTTGATGTTGTTGATATCACATAAATAATGGCAACATTCTTGATGGGTCGGCCGCATCCATGCCGTAAAGCCGTTCACGTTATACCTTCATCAAACACGGGAACACGGGACACTCTTTCGGGCTGGCGAGCTGTCGGCTGAAGTTGACAGTAGCAACAGCTTCACTACTACTTTGCTACTATTGCTGCTGGGCCGGGTATTTCGGTCGCTGATCGGTGGACAGATTGCGGTTATGGTGGAGTGGATTTACACAGCTGGGAACTGGCAGCCGGAAGTAGAGCAATTTGATCGACATTCATCATTGAATTGATGAGCCGTAAAATTGTGCACCGTTTGTTTTGGTTTCGCTTGCGCTCCCTTGCTCGCTCGTCGCTGCCGTGCTACTGTCATTGCCATCGCGATAGTAGCTAGTGGTTTATTCGCACGTGTTCAGTTCTTGAGCAGATGAAGTAATATATTTATTGCATTCCCGTGTTTATCAAACACGTGTACGTGGGTGACGGTAAGGTACGTTGTTGTGTTTCCACGCGAATGCTAATTTTGTATCACAGTTTCACCTCGAAACCACGGAACGCACCACAAACACACGCACGCACACACGTGCCCCAGCAGTACGTGACTGATAATGAACGATTTTGTACGGTTCTAATGCAAAGCCAGGAGTTGACGCCCGGCCCTTCGTGCTGTGCTTTCCCATGCATCCTGCGCACCCCTGGCACTGGGCCGCGATTTGATTTCATGAGTTATGCCCTGGTGTCGAAGGAAGCAACAACAACAAAAAAAAACAGCATCACACTGGCAAGGAAAAATCGCAAGCTTCCGCTCGATTTCCGATTCCGGGCTCGTTTCGCAAGCTTTCCCAGCGCACGTTCCGCGATGGTTGGCTGGAAGCTCATCAGCATCAGGCGACATCGGCGACCGGCGGTTTCCCCAAAAGGTGAGCAAATACTTACACACCGGGTGCCCAGGACGCCGAACGCACAGGGAAAAATCACGCGACAAAAGAGAAATTCAAATTATACATTCGAAATATGTGCGTAAACTGTAGCGTTTTTCGTCGATTGCCATTACAATATTCGGTCCTTGGTGGGGCGAGGGTAGGAGTGCAGCTGGAAATTGAATTTTCCATCGGCTCGAAGGTGGTTTGTATTTGCACGTACCCGTGGTACCGTTGGTGGCACTTTACTTGCAATCCAGAGTTATTGGCTCCGGTTCTGTTTTTGTTGACACGGTTTGTTCTAGCATTGGGCATTACTACTGGAGCTGGAAGGCAACAGGGCGAGTCGGCGGATAAGCAAACAAATATAGGGCCGCATTATGTTGACTGTGGGGATGAATTCGTTTGCGGAGATTTTGGCGTTGCGTTTGCGATTGGAATTTTGATGGCAATTAATGGCATTCGCCGGGTGTTTTTTTTTTCTCACGAGCGGTTGTTCCGGTTCAGCGAAGATTTAGAATGGTTGTGGTACGGAAAAGAGAATCAATCACGTGATCCGCTGTAGTATATGCAGTAGTACGCGAGTTCCTTTTAATTGAGCAAGCATGAATCTTCTCTCCGCATGATACACACCATCTAATTGACATGTACAGACGAAAGTAAATTTGTCACACGCTCTACACTTTAGGTGAGTGAAATACGAAGAAATCATCCCTTTTCTTGGGAAATAATAACAGCCAGTCTCTCGTGTGCCTTAGGTGTTACATTAGGCCCCTCCAAAAAAAAGGATTCTTATTGGGTTAAGGAATCCATTTGCAGAGCTCTACGGCTTGCTCGTATAAAAATGGTGGCAACGAAGACGCACAGAGTAGTCGAAAGAAAATAATAAGACAAAAGCTGACGACAAGCTCCACGCCGACAACGACGACGATGATGATGATGATTGCAATGCTGATGAGGTTGAAAACGTCAACAGCATGCCACGCAGAACGCTTGTGAGCGGGAACGATATTCGCTGCTGGAAATGAAATATTTCGTATAGCCTGTTTTTTCCATAAATTCTTCGTTCAAAACGAGACAGTTTGCGATACTGAGAGAGAGAGAGTGCTAAAAATAATAGTAAGCACGCGGCAAGAAGAAAAAACTAATAAGCGTCCTTCAGCGTGGAGTTGTTTATTGGGTCACGGATTGAATACGAATTCTTCCTCGAGCGATAGTAGTTTATCGTGTCCATGGAGCAGGACTTGTGGGGTGCGTTTGTACGAGCGTTGTGATTATTATGATCCGTGCAAGAGAAATGCCGCTGTAGAACAAACAATGGAAAAGCCTCGCAATCGCATGGTGGTTTTGTTCTAAGAAAGTGACTTCCTAGAAGGTCTGCATCGCTGCTGATAACAGTATCAGGCTGTGGTTCTGAATGTTCCCTTATGGGCTGATGACAGTGGACACGCACAACCTCACGAGTGTGAAGAAATTGTGAAAATTAATTGAACGTTGTTAGCGCGGCCTCAAAATGTCCGCAACTTGGGAAGCACCTCAAGGAGGAAATTAGCGTTGCGACATGCCCGTTGGGCTCGAAAGCCCATAACACGGGGGCAAACCCTTATTGCCGGTCAGGAAGAAATAATGGCCTGCTATTGTTTCGAGTTATCGCATCGCCTAGCGTCCCGGGACTGGCGTCGTATCGGACGTTCGGCTTGGGCATCAAAGCGACCATCATAACTTCATCTGGAACGCAGCGCATCCTACCTGGTTTCCGGTCGGTTTTCTCTCCGGAGAATCGTCCAGGAATGGCCCGACCAGACGAAAAGCACCAGGGATGCATAAATTTATTAGAAAACAATAGCTCCGCCAGATAAGCGCGAGTATCGATGAAAGCCGGACCAAACTGTGGTGCCATTAGGAGGGGAATGTTGGGCTCTCGCAACTGCGAAAGACCCGCCAATCGTTGGTTGAACGGCTGTGGTGGAAGAATTCGACGACCATCGCTCTAGCATCGCACCCAACCAACAGACAAACAATCCCAATCCCCAACCCAATACGAACGAATGGCGACAAATGAATGTAATCGTAATCGTGGTAGTTGTGGCACATTTCAAAATGCGAAACATTGTATCAATCAAGTGGCGCAAACTGGGACCAGCGTTAGTCGGCACACTGTTCGCCGAATCCTAGTGGCCTTTATCCTTTTATTGTCAGAGCAATCGAAACCACGGCCGAAAATTCATTTCCGGCTGGTGCGATGCCGCTGTCAAACAATAGGGCATCGCCACGGTCCACGCATTCCACCAGTGTTGTCACCACGTTAAGCCGTACCTTGTTGTTGGGTGGTCACATGAATATTAATTAGCCTGGACTGCTAGTTCCGGACCGTTTGCTCCCGTGGCTCACACAAAATGGCGCACCCTGGGCGTACCAACACAAAAGCCGACATCCACTCCCCGAAATGGAAAATCATATTTTCGTTGAAATGGAATGGGCCTTTCGCACAAATCAATCTGCCTGGCCGCCCCACCATCGGTCGTCTCCCTCGCAGGCAGGGTTCTATTCGGCAATCGCTTGTTTGCGATCATCATTGAATTACGCGAGAAGTCCTAAAAATACGAAAAAATGTGGGGCACGATATGGGGCGAGCGGTTGTCGAGAATCCATCAATTCGTTTGACCGATCAATTGCATGAAGGCGAAGTTAATTTCGCCCATGTTCCTGGGAAGCCGTACCTGATGCCGCGAATGATTAATTGTTTTTCCCCTTGGAGTTTTGAGAAGCCGATCGAAAGCAATTGCAAGCGTGCGCCATTTTGGGCGAACTAGTATTAAACAGCTGATGGATTCTTGGTAAACATACTCTAGCGATAAACATTTAACTCAATTTACAGTAGGATTTTTACTCAAACTTTTCCCAACAAATAAAACACGATTTCCACTCCCTGATGCAATTGCTCTTGGGGGACATCGGAAATGGACGCATCGTCCTCGTGGTGCTTAACATCCAACAAAAGAGGGCACGTGACGGGTGCCGTGCGTGGAAGCCGAAGCACCAACCTTCCGGTGCTAATTCGATGGCATTTGGAGTCCCCGTTGGCACCGTATAATGCATCCAATGTCAGCTCGGGAACGGCTTTCGGTTGACCGAATCGGTAGATTTCGCAACGAATTAATGGCTCTACAAGGGGCGACGTTGGAGTGAGTGCGTCGATTCCATTCAAATGCGGGGGCCCCATCGAATATCGACCATTGTTGACTGTGATCGTGCAACCGTGAAGCACACCAACGCAGTGTTTGAATTGTTTAAACACATTGTTTTGGTGAGTGAGTGAGTGACCACTCTTTCGCTTTTTAGTAAGGAACAGGCATTTTAAATTCAAAGTTCTATTTCCTTTAACAGAAAACTACTCGTTTGCGATGGAAAATTCAATCTTCCCAAATCGAAAGAATGACGAACAGCGGCTGCTGATGGCAATTTGGAGCTAACATAACGAGTGAGCGAGGTTCGTGTTTGAAGAGCCACATTGGTATCGTCGATCCGATATTGGCTGCTGCTGTCGACCGACAACCAATATATGTGGTCCGTTACTAGTTTCCACTACTGCGAATGAATGAACAACGCTTATCGCCTCCAGCTTACACCCATTTTCCAATAATCACATCACAACCCTTCTAGCTGGGCTCGTGCTGTCCTGGTCGGCTAGCGAATCGAAACCGTACCGGCCCGAAAATCAATCCCTTCGTTCCTTACCGGCAGCAGCAGTTTTGTGAAAAGACCGCTCACATCAGCAGCGGTGAAGAATAATTCCAATATGCAATGTGTCAACATTCGCGAAATGTTCGGGATTGTGGAAATCGCTCACTCACACACGCGTTCTAGCGTCGGATGCGTGGTGTGTCTGTTGGGTGAATAGAAAATCTCATATCCTCACTCTCCCGACACAGGATAAAGGACACAGGGAACGTCTTTCCATCATGCAAATACAAACGCATTTCCGAATCCTTTCGCGAGCACCGCAACGATGTGCCCGGTTGAAACGAATGCCTGATTGCATTGCCAATAATGTCGAAATAATATTTCGGCCCAGGATTACCGGCATTACTCGCAGCTCTCGGGGCTGATGATGTGATACATTAACGGCTGTGGCGAGCCATTCTGGTACGTCACTATGAGTTTAGAATTCTGTTACGGTTGATCTAGCCGAGAACGGATGATAAGCAGTCGGATCGATCCAACTGAAGCACTCAAGCAGCTCAGGCGCAACCTTAAATCGTGAGGGATTTACTGCCGGGCGGGCCAGAAAATCAAGAAGCATGGTGCAGAAATTGTTGCAAACAACAAACCGGTTCATCATGGTTGCTGCTGCAACTTCTCACACGTCCACGCACACCATAAACAACGCGAACCACAGCCAACCGTTGCAACAGTGGCGGTTGGTTTCGGCGCCGGTGTGGTGATTATTTATTTTGTGCGCTTCCTTGCCTCACGAGAAAAGGAAGTTTGTGGATGCGAAGTTCTGTGTATCGCACACCGACCACCGACAGGCACAAGGACCACAGCCGGGCAACAACCACCGGCGCGTAAAGTATTCACAATTCGAATTCTCTTGTACACCGGGCGAAGCGTGCACCTGGAGATTATGGGCAGAAGTTTTTCAATTTATTTTTACAATTTATTAAGCACCGAAGCTACCGGTAACGGGCGCCCATGGAATCCTCGGGACAGAAACAAATAACAAGGACACTTGTGATGTGCGTGCGGCGCGTAAACTGATGCCCTAAATCCACTGGGGGAAAAGAGTTCCGGGTTTTGTTGGAAAACTGGTATGTTGTGTCTTTTGGTCAGTAAAACCGGGACCGCGCTCCATTCGGTGGAGTTAAGTGGAGTGAAATGATCTGTTTTTTTTTTGTTTCCCAGTTCTCCCAGTGCTCAGCAAGGGAATGTTCATTTTTCAACAAGATCTCAATCGAATGTCATGTTGAAAGCCGTATGCTGTGGACAAGACACCGGGTGTGGTCAACTGGTTCTGTGTGGCTCGGGGTTGAAACGGATCTGGAAAATGCAATTAATAGTATACCCGGCGTGCCCGGTTCGTCCCCGGACCGAAAGGAGTAAAACAGACCGGCGAGAAGGTATTTCAAGGATTACGGGACAATGCCGTGCCCGTGATGGCTTAAAGCTGCCGGCAGGAAAAAAGCAAGACAAAAAGCGAGCGACAAATCCTGCGAGTGCGAGTGAAAAATGGTGCCGAGAATATTCCCATCACTCAAACGTCAGACGGACGGGTGTCCTTTTGGTGTGGGGAACCGAGAACTGGGAGTGGACAGATTCTCGATTAAACATCTTGGCATCATCCAGTCGGGTGGGATTCATCACGTACACGTACCGAAAAAGGAGCTTGGAAGCGGACAGGTTTTACAGTCACGAGAACATGGAACATGAGAAGAAAAATTGTCATCTTGGTTGCTTTAGGGCAGCAGAAACTTCAAGGCCCGAGGATCTGGGCAGAACACCACACCCGCCCGATATGCATAGGATTTGGGATGCATTCTGGATCTGTGCTGGCTGCATACGAGAACATCCGACGAAACGAACTCTGGGTTTTAAATCGTTCGAAGAAGAAAAAAAAAAACGAAGGGCGGCGAAGGATTCACGAGGGAAACTAAAGGGAGCATAAAATGGACAATAACGATCGAGCATGAGTGAAAGCGGAAGAACTACCGCCGGTGCTTTGATACGGATTCGCCGAGATGCACACCGTCAACGGTCGGCAGCAGCTTAGGAAGTATCTCCTAGCGGATGAGCACCACGAACCAGTGACCGAAGAATCAGCTTCTGGCATTTGTGGAAAACGACAGTGAAATGGGCTTTTGTGCACGATAAAAAGCGTCCCGGTGGGTGGGAGTACTTGAGGAGGGGGTTTTGGAAATTGAGCCGTTTCAAGATGAAGTAGAAGATTCGCATCATCACAGATCGTTGCCATGGCGAGTGGCGTCACGATCGAAACAGGGTAGGAAATTGTACACCAGCCCTGGTACTTCTTTTGCTATTTATTTCGTTTAGTTTCGATATCGTTTTGTGTGCTGCTACCATTTTGCTTTTCCCGATGCACTTCAGAAGCGAGATCTACTGATGCTGCACCCGACGACGAGTGATGCCGACAGTCGCATATCCTGCCGCGAGTAGCACCAGTCAGCTAGCAATGGTGGAATGATTCGTTCAGCAAAGAATAAATATTGAATGAGCTAGCGGGGGCATGGTGGTAGCGTTGCTCACATTGGACGAGCCAACGCAAGGAAAGTTGCTGAAATTTTCTTTCAATTTTGGGTAGACGCAGAGACGGGGAAATGCGATTTCCCTCGCCCGAACCAACCGGAAATCTGTTTCGCTTAATGCAGCACAAGTCGGTCGGGTTGTTGCCGTCGTTGCATTCGGTTGTAATTTATTTGAAGCATTACATACCTCCAGCAGCAACGGGTGATTTTTTGTGTTTCCTTCTTTTGGTAGTTTTTCCTTCTTTTTTTTTGTCGTTTTCCTCTCGCTTACGTTGTCAATCGTTTGTCTGCGTTTTGAAGGGCAAAAATGTCGTTCGTTCTCGAGTGCTGACGTGGCATTGTTTCCATTCGGTTGTGCTATCTTGCTAGCTGTCTATGTAACGCTGCTGCACGCTTAAAGTGCTAAAGGAGTTAGAACCATTTTCCGTGCTCCCGCGTTCGGAAGGAGAAACAGAAGTGACACAAAACAACACACAAAAAAGCCGCCATCACCCTTTTCTTAAAAAATGTGTTTCATCATCATTTTTTTATGGTCGTACAGACCAATTTTTTGGTTTCAAAGCACCCAAACGATATCGCCGTGTACAAACAGGAATGTTTTAATTACGGTTTTAATTATCCTAATTCTGTCAAGGAAAATGAATGAAGATTAATTTCTCTGTTAACAAGTGATTATGCGCTGCCCTATATATGGTGGGAAAAAAAGGAGCATTGGTGCACGTTTCTTTTTGTGTGTTTGCGCCACCGTTCAAAAGCTCAATATTTGCTTTTTTGGCGGCCGAGTTTACTTTGTGGCAGCCCGGGTTTTTTATGGTAATTGTGCGGTGCGGTAAGATATTGTTGCCCTAATTGTTGTATAATGAAGTTAAACATTAGCAGGCAGCGAATGCCGTATAGTGTTTGAAATTGGTGTAAAGAAATCAATTATATAAATTGTGTAAAGGATGTGCGCTACCAGGCGTCTCCATCGAGGTGTTTCGTGGCGTGCGATGGAGGCGCCCAGTAGCTCATTACTTTGATGACGTTGTTCGGTGTACCCTGTGTGTACACAAGATTATTTCCCCCTTTTTTCGAGAAACGATCGTTCCTATAGTGTTACTAGCAGCGACGATACACTCCTAAGGGAGCGTTTGCTATAACTCCCACCGAGCGGCAGACGATCATAAAGACGTGATTTTAAGCGTGAAAGAAGCGAACCCTGAGTGTGTGTGGTTCGTGCATGAAACATGTGGTCCGAAAATTAGATTATGAACTATGGTAGATCGTTAGAAAATCAACGCACGAGCGCTTGTTTGAACGGCCGGTTCGTAGAGGGCAAGCGGGCGCGTTGCACGAGGGGACGATAATTGTTTTAATTAAGTTTTCTTTTGGTCCAAATGGGGCGTTTCTGTTGTGTGGTGAATGTATTAGAACGAATGTGCTTTCCCTTGTCTAGTGTGTGTGTGTGTGTAGCAGTAGTAAGTAAGCAACCTAACACACTACACACGCTGGACTGGAAGTTATTATAGCAATGAATTTATTCCTATTAAAATGAACAAAGTCCAGTCCGGTCGGGAAACAGATAGCTCGGGAGCAGTGTTTGCTGCTCGCCAAGTCGCAGCAATGTCGGGGCGTAATGAAGCTTGCAGGATTCTTCGTGCGCGTGGTAAAGTTTCGGTGAAGAGAGTTGCCGGCCGAGCATGTACGTACATATATTTTGCTTTTTGCACCTTCACCTACCATGCCGTCCATCTCTCTTTCCTGTCCGGTGGCTTGGGAAGGGTGTTCTGTTTCTCGGTACTGTAATGCAGAAGGACGTTTGCGGATAAAGCGTTACGAAAGCCGGTGCGTTACCTTTTCGCAAGTTGGTCAGTCTGCACGTAAAACCAGCTGTGGAGAATAGATTGGAATAGCGTCATGCAGTGGCGTACACAGCACAACCATGGAAAACTTAGTCCATATTCGATTTTAATAGCAGCTTCCGAGAACGTACGTATTTCCGTACGTAAACCCTGTTTTGCCTTTGCTAGAACTGCCTTGATGATGGTGGGGTTGGCAAGTCCAGAGCGCATTAAAGTCATGTTTCTCAGATTCTAGAAGTTCGCCTCGTACCGTCGCTAGACGTGTCGACAATGGGCCTCGTGCTGTGCCGAGGCAGCGATAGTCGAGCACATCCGCTTAGTTCTGGTAACGAAGCCAATTCGCAGCTTAATGTCCGCCTAAGCGTTGTCGGGTTCTGTATGGCACGCAAAGCACTCGCCAACACCAAAACTCCGATCGAAACGGGGTGAACTTTAAATGCAATCTCCCCCCCTGCATTGAACTTCGTGGCAAAGATGAAAGTTCGCCCGAATGCCGGCAGGAATATGGAGCAGAAATAATGTCCTTGGTTCGGGAAATGCAGGTGTATTTGTGTAAGCTTTAAAGAGAGTGCTTAGATGCGGAAGAAATCATTATCAAATGCATCTTAAGGAATAATTCGATGCAGAAGTTCTTTCACATCATAAACCGAACGTAAAACTTGAGTTTTTCCAACAAATTCATTTAGAAAATAGTTGATCGCATGGAGAAGAATTTATTACCATCTCATTAGTCCCACAGTTTTCTCATCACCGATCAAATTTTCTCGTGAAGTTCAACTTTTGAAGGCAAAAGAAATGAGGTGTGAAAGGTTTTATGGTCCACGATAAATTGTACCGTGCAAATCCGTGCAAATTCTGTTCCCCTTTTTGGGAATGTGTTTTTCAAATCATTTCCCGACGATCGTTCTTGCCGAGTGTTGGTCCTAAATCGGTTGGTCGACAATTTAGAAAACCCGGACACAGTATGATGCCCACCATTGGCATCCGTTATCGGCTTAGAGCGTGTTGCATTTCGACCGTGCTTCAAGCATGGTCACTTCAGCTTGGTTGGTTTTATTTTCTCGCTCGCTCCATGTTTGGTCGGCTTCCAAATGTGCATATATTTGAGTGACTGGCTGGTGGTGGCGGTGGTGCCGACCGTGCGACTGAAAAATATTTAAACAACTTTTAGCTTTTGCCAGCATCAATCAACAATTGCATCTCGCCGTGCTTGTTGTATGCGTAAAACGCTTGCCATCTCGGGAAATGTAGAGGAACAACAACAAAAAAGAAAGATGAACGGTTGCTGCTGCTTTGTTATGCATACATGCATGAATGCAAAAAGCCTGCAACCGGACTAGCGTCCGAGAACCAGCAGCAAGAAGCGTTGCTTTGTGTGTGAGTGAAATATTCAGCTATTTGAGTTTTTGGTTGCAGCAAATGTCTCTCTCTCTGTTTGGCCATAATGCTTTTCCTGATTTTGATGGAGTGTTTTTCGTGGAGGGTTAGATTAGGGGTGGTGGTCGACGTTTGGTTTTTCGGAGCGTGTTTTTGCTTATTTTACTAGTCACATATTTAAATATTGTACCTTTTTTTGCGTTCATTCCGGAGTTCCGATTGCTCCACTGTTTGTATCTGCATGTGTGTATGTGTGTGTTTGTGGCCACTTTCCAGCATCCGGAACCCATACAGAGGGGGTCCAGTTTAGCAAGTGTTGCATGTCGCTTGCATGGAGTGTGCATAAACCTTCGCTTTAGTTTAGTTTTTGTTTCGGCTTTTTTCCCGTTTTCACACATTTACCTTTTGTTTGAAGGGAAACGGCGAAGCTGAAGCTCTGAGTTCCACATTTAACTAACCGGGGAGGGTGTATGTGTGTGTGTAAATACCCGTGTTACTTAAGGATAATCTTTACCGCTTTCGACGCGAAATCCCAGTCACGCTCTAGAGCTGTGAGTAAAGCGAAGCGATTTTTTCGAATGTTTTCCAACGTGTGGACGTTTGCGGTGCTCAACTCTCAAAGGCACTTTTCCCAACCCATCGCCAAAAAAAAGGCAGTTCTTCATTAAAGGAAGGATTTTCTCGGTGCTTTCGTGGTGGCTTAAGTCGCACGCAGACAAGAACTCAGGCCCCCGTTGGAAGACTCCCATTAATTGGCAGCAATTATCATCCCGTTGGCACTCCATTATCGTCGGCTTACGCTGGTAGAAAGATCGTGCGTCTCCATCGTGCGGAGTTGATGATGTTTTCAATTTAGTTTTACCTCTAACCCCTGCCTCTTGGTTGTCCCTTCCCCCCCAAAGAGAGCAACCGAAGCAGCCACAAGCCGATGGTGGGTACGATCTTCCGGTGGAAAATTTTGCCACACTAATGCCATGCGACAGCTCGCCCATTTGCATAATAATACTTAAGATTCTCGCTTTTGCCAGCCGAGAGTGGCGGGGCTTGTGTGGTGGGTTGGCTCGTGGAAGCAATCAACAAAACGACAGACGCCACCGAGCATCGGGCAACGATGAGCTATCGTTACTCAGCGAGCGGTCAATAATAACCATAGGCTCACCTGGTTCGGTTCGTACAGCGGACAGCTTTCAATTTTGATCAACCTTTGGAACGAGGAACCACGGTGGCAAAGGTTGTTTTCGGGTAAAGCCTTCAAAATTAATCAAATAGAAAGTAATTAAGGGTACACGAAGATGGGAACCTCAAATACCCTAAAACGCTGAAAGGTCACAACTGTGAAGAGTGTGGAGTGTGCCAAAAAAAAAATCAAGAAAGAGTCGTGTTTAATTACCGAAAGTCAACCATAATCGCCTGCCGGTAAAAGCTGTTTGCGGTTCGCTTATTTAACTTGGTTTTTTTCTAACAGCAGGAAGATATTTCTGGAACTGTAGGCCGTCTCTCTCTCTCTTTCTTCTGGAGTGGGATATGAACGAAAGCCGAACGAACGAAAAAACCGGTTTTCGGGTTTGAGGTTTTGATTTGATTGTTGGGGAAAAAAGCCATGATACCTAGGATTATGCATCGTGGAGTGATTTCCGGAAGGAGGAGAGTTCGTTCCCATCCCATTCCAGGCTAAATGTAATTATTTTTCCGAGCTTGAGTTAATCTTGGTGCCTTACCCAACGATTAGAGCACTGTTTAGTTGTGGAGAAGATTGTTTTTTCCTGCTGGAGGAAGTTTGTTTTTAACATTGATTTACGAAAGATTCACAAGAAGAATAACATTAGCTGATTTCCGAATGCTCCCAGCAGGACTACCCGGATAGTAGTCCACAACAAAAGCTTTGATGCGTCTTTTACTTTAGATTTTGTTCTATAGAAAAGACTTCATGATCTGATACGCCGTGGAAGTTTGTATTATTCAGGAAAAGCATAAAATTGAGGGCAAATACCTAGAACTTTGTGTCGAAGGTATGCAGCGCAGCATGCAAGATCACAGCAATCCATGCCTAGATGTTCGGTTCCTGCTATGTTCGGCCAATACTACGAATGTTTTCTGACAGGAGCAGCTTATATTGGTGATGTCTTGAATTTCTGTCAGATTTCCTATACTTCTTGTAGTGAACGGAGAACTTCATTTGTCTATGTTTTAAATTTTAGCCTTAACAATAGTTCTTGAGAAATCCAAAGAACATTTCTATAGGCTCTACAAACCTAAGAGATCTTCTTCTTCTTCTTTATTGGCCTGCTCCTATGGAGTATGTCTAATAGATATGGCCTGGTGTCCAATCCGTTTTCAGGAAACTCGGTCCACGGCTGCATCCGATAACCCTCAGGTCCGACTCCACTTGATCCAGCTAATGAGCTCGTTGTGCTCCTCTACGCCTCGTGCCGAACGGGTCGCTGACGAGCATCTTCCTGGCAGGGCATGAGTCCGGCATCCTCATCACGTGACCCAACCAGCGTATCCTTCCGGCTTTGGCAACCGTTAGGATGTCCGCATCGCCAAACAGTTCAGCTAGCTCGTGGTTCATTCCCCTTCTCCACACGCCCTGCTTGCACACACCGCCAAAGATAGTCTGTAGCACCCATCGCTCGAAAATGGCGAGTGCATTGGCGTCCTCCGCCAGCATAGTCCAGGATTCGTGCCCGTAGAGGACTACTGGCCGTATCAGTGTGCCATATATGGCGCATTTCGTACGTTGTTGGAGTCTTCTGTATCTCAGAAGTTTGTGGAGCACGTAGTAGGCACAATGCGCCTTCGGATTTCGCTACTTACGTTGTTACCCGAAGTTACCATCGTGCAAAGATAGCAAAACTCCTCTACTACATCGAGATCGTCGCCGTCAACTAATACTCTGCGGCCGAGTCGTGCTCTATCACGATCAGAGCCTCCGACAAGCAGGTATTTTGTCTTCGTCGCATTGATCCTCAATCCAATCCTATCGGCCTCGCCAGTAGAGATCTTACTGGTTTTCTTTACTTAGCTGAAACGTAGCTAAATAGACTGTCAGATTTACGTACATAGAGACGATCTGCTCGTGATTTACGCGAATATACATATTTCAATCTCAAAATCTTATAACTAGAGCAGTAAGTGTGCAGATAAGTCCTGATACTGTTGAAATAGTTTATCAAAGTTCTTATGTTGCAGTTCGGCTATTAAGACTATCACATTTAGAGTAACGTTTTCAGATGAAATCACAATTTCACCTCTATAATACTAAGTGTGTATTGCAGCAACTGTCAAGTACTTGACGAGCGTTTGTAAACGTATTTGGTGCAGATGCAGTATTTGTAGCTCAAAAACAATCAAAGCAAATCTTCTTCTTCTTTCATGGCCTAACGACCTCTTAAGGTCATGCCTGCCATTTCTGGCTTACTAGACTAATTGATACCGCATAGTTGGTTAGTCAATCCTCACTATGGGGGAACGGCCCAGATGAGATTTGAACTCCGGTCCTGCCGTGTGAAGACCGGCGCCGCTGTCGCATCTACCAACGGGCCGCCCCTAAGACATAGCAAATCTTATTAACTCTAATTTTCGCAAAACCATGATGAATTGGTAAGAAAATAATATTTTTAAATCATCAAAATATATAGACAGAGGTGCCATTTGCTAATGGCGAGAAGCGTTCCCCGGGAAAATATAATTTGATGCGTAATTTCGTGTGCTTTACGGTTCGATTAATGGCACGAAATGGTACGAAACTCCAGGACCCTTGCCCTCTAATGTGCTGCTGCTGCTGCTGCTGGAAGCAGATGTTTGCGCTTTGGTTTCTTTTTTCGTTATCCCGCCCATGTTTGGTCATGGGAACATCATGATTGGAAAATAAATTTTGTTAAAATAAATACATGTGCCTCAGCTGTCGGCGATTACCCACATGGGTTCACACACAAACACCGTGTACGAGCGTGTGGGCCAATTTTGTTTGATCGGAGGGAAAAGTTTCCTTTTTCCTTCTTGTTTTGGTAGGAGAAATCCTTTTCCTTAGAAGTCAACCACGCTAACAGTACATCTTTTTTTTCCAAAAGGGTTGCCGTTTTTTCCGCCAATGTTTAGAAGAATTGGGAAAAGAGAGAAAAAGAACGAAAGGGAGATGCCAGAAATTTGCACAAAGATTCCGGATAGGCAAAGATTGGAGAACCATAAAGGGAAAAACCTTCTTTACCAAACCCAACCGGGATACAGCACGTTGGAGATTTTGGCGAACATTAAACGAAAATAAACATATCCATCTTTACCGAGCGCGCGAGTTCCCTCTTTTCGGAGTGCTTTGCATTTGCGAGTCGCTGTGTGTGTGTGTGTACGTGTGTCCCACCAAGAAGGAAACGGACGAATTGGAAGACCAAAAACCGATTTGCTGATTTCTTATCGTTTCGGCAGGCTACCGAAGAAAAAGCGGACTCGCCTCACCAGGGCCGTTCCGGATGGCCTTTGATGCCACCACCGGCCTGTGTGTGTTGCTATTTTCCTGGGGGTGGAGGAGAGTTTTCCGGTACAAATTTTTCATGCTCCCCAGCCACCGTCCTTACATCTCAATCACCAAAAATTCAGGCATAAGATTTTCGAACTCTTGTGGCCGCTCTTCTGATTGAATCCACGTGGAACTGAGATTTGTATACTGAACAGTGGATGGGAATTGGGACGATATCCGGTGTGGGGTAAGCGAAAGGGAAATCTTTTTTCTTTATTATTATCCCTTTGCCCTTTTCTCCGTGCTAGGCACGAGGGAGGAAAAACGCTCAACTTGGCGCCAATATTTATCCGAATCGTTGGGTTCCGTGTCCCAATTGCGGGCAGCCCAAGCGTTCGTCGTACCAGTATTCCTCGGTTCGGTATCTTCGGCATTAATCAGAGAGTGAGGGATTTCTCGGGCCCGAAATTCGGAGCTTCGGAGGGTTTCGCATTTTTCCGGCATCCGGGCCAGCAATAAACCCGTTTCGGGACATCCAGGCAGCAGTTTTCGGGGTTTTAATCATATTCCCGGCTTTATGAAGTGCGAGAAATCGTTACATCGTTGACTTCAGCTGGCTTCTTAGGGCAGGTCGGTTGTTTGGGATTGCTTTCTTTTCGTCGTGCTGTGGAAAGGCTTTCATGTTAACGTTGTCGATAAAAAAAAGACGAGCAGAGAAAGCAGCGGACAGTAGAAAAATAATCCCCCAAACGATCAATTCCGAATTGAAGGGGATAATTCTCGAAAATGTCACAGCACAAGCAGCTATCTATCGCACACCGGGAACGTGATCCAGAGCCCGAGCAAAGGAAGGCAAAAGAATCGATCCTTTTTGGCACAATGCATTAGGTGGATAATCTTTTACGGGTAAAGGATGCGAGCTATGGAAGGTATTCTGATTGTGCATGCGAACTAGAACGATTCGCCGAACCAATCGTGCTATTTATTTAATGAGCATTAAAGCTTTCAAAAATTAAACCAATGCAAACAACGAGATAATTAATCCTACTAGGCTGTGGCGTAACGCAAGCAACAACCACTTTCAACAAAAAGGGGTGTTGTAAAACTATTTTCCCAAGCATGTTTTGAAAGGATCAACTTTGGTGGCTTCCCATCAGACACCCTTGCTGTACAGCTTGAGATCATTATTTCTACAGCTTACAGAGTGGCCCTGTGCGTCCCGAGAACATCTTCCTCCGGTAGAGTCGGGCAAGTTAAGAGCATTTTAGCGAAAGTTTACAGCATGAGCCTGCCTTTTTTTCTGCGCAAGTGGAGAAATCACATCCTTCTCCAGACTGCACCTAGCCAAACTATAAATAAGGCGCAAAGATGGGGTTAAGATAAGCGCGAATGAAAGAGCAGGCGGAAAAGGCGCGCTAATAAAATGGGTCAAAACAGAGACCCGACCGGCGTAACGGGTTATGAAAGTTTTGATAGGTTTTAAAAATTATGTTCCATTTTTCAGACCATTTTCCCGGGACAGTATTTCCTTTTTGTTTCCCCCGCCTATTACGCGCGCGCGGGACGGGGCAGCGAGGCGATCGAGAGGGGTGATGAATTATTATGCAACACTTGCACTTCTAGGGGTGCATAAAATTGCATTTCTACCGGGTTGAGAGTTGAAAATTCCTTGTCACTGCGGTGTCTCTTTTACACGACGAGGAAAAAATAATTTCCAACCGTTCTTTTGTGTCACCGGGGGGTTTTTTGTGTTCCTTTGTGTGTGTGTGTGTGGGTGAAAGAGAAAGAAGAAGAAACTGAAGAACGAGATAGATGGCACCATTTTGCCACCGGCCAACTGTTGCCGCCCAATGGCGACAATGGCAAACAACTGCTTTTCACAGCGAATCAATCAATAGAAAGCGTTTTCGTTCACCCATTCCATTTTACCTGCCATTTACACGTGTGTGTGTCTGTTTGTTTGTTTTTTTTGGTTCTCTTTTTGTCTCCCAAGCTGGCCAACCGGTCAGACAACTCACTAGCAGTAAAAGTTCCTCTTAAATCAAACACAATTCAACCCTGACTGCGGTCGGGCAAACCGAACAAAAAGGGATATTGTTCCTGATTTATACCATTTTCCGTAAGCTTGTTGTTTCGGTGGGTTTGTTTTTTTTTTTTGTTTTTCGCTACCCTCTCAACGCGGGCCGGCAACGAATTTGCGTACAAAAAGAATGCAATATATGAGAAAATAAATCAATCGCGCGATAGTTGCAGCTGTAAAAACACTGTTTCCACCTATCGTTTTGCTATTTTTACAGGGTTTTCTAGTTAACTTTTAAGTGGTAATATTTTGTATTTCATTTCTGTAAATGTAAAGTTAAGGCAACTGTTACGGTGTCTCAAGTACAGTTTGGGAGAATGAGTTCCATACTACACAACTGTTGACAGGACACGGCTTCTTAGAAGTTACGTTACGTTAGACCATCTCTTCTTCGAGTGTCCTAGTTTCTGATGCCAAGTGGTCGAGTGTTTTGAGTGTCCGCAATCAACGCTTAGGTTCAGAATTATCTAGTCACTGAGACAAATCGAACAGCACATGCTTGTCTGCAACAACGAAGGATCCAAAACGATAGTGACGAGAGTTTAATACGTATTGAGACTGATCTAGACGCTCAAACCGTTATCAGCCGAAAGAACCGTCTTGTGTGTGTTACTTCCTCTCATAGGGATAGCTATTACTTAGGACAGTAGATCACCTCTGAACGTTGGTGGAGTCCCATTACCTACAACAGTAATTAGAGGTTATCGTAAAGCCTAGACGTCAGACCACCTTATCCAAGGTTGTCAGAGAAGAAGACAAGAAGTCGTTTCTGTAGTAATACCCTGCTTAGCAAACCTTGACATATTAGGCGAAGGCACAAACAAACAAACCGCTCAAATTGGCAGGACCGACAGCAACCTAGGGCTGCAAACCGATCACACTATAGCCTGAGGAAGCTTCTCTGCTCAAAGTACTTGTCACGATGGATGCAACTGGAACTGATATAGAACCTTTATAGTCCCAGTAGTCACATACATCTCTGAGACATGGACTCTATCCTAAAACTGTAGAAACCTTCTTCGCCGCGTTCGAGAAGAAGATTTTTGGAATTGAGGAATTGTTGGCCTCTTACAGTGACGGATTTGACGGTAAGCGGACTGAGTGGCCGCGGGCCCCGAAGGGGAGGGGCCCATACTTTACTGGTCAGCTCAAACTTCCCAAGAACTGTGCAACTGTGACGGATTGAACGGTGGGCGGAATAGGAGGCCGCTTAGGGCCGCATCATTTGAGAGGACCACGAAAACCAATGGCCCTGGAATGACCAGACCAGCCTCTTCCTTAACCCGCTCACGTATTTTGGAAGAACCAGGTCTCAGCTCCGTTTTTCCGTCCCAAACAACTCCGGCCTATCCCCCCCCTACTGCTGTTTTGAGATAATGAAATTGAAGAGGTCCCAACCTGTTTGCCGCTTAAGGCCCCGAAATCCTGGCCCAAATGAGCTCTACGAGTAGTACGGTGATCTCATCATCTCCGGTGGGCTAATCATGTCATGGGAATGGCACTGGACGACCCAGCCTGTAAAGTCCTGTAAAGGATATTGAATTGGCAGACGAGGGCGCTAGACTGTAAGCGGTATCCAGGATTTTTGACCGCGAAGTGGCGCCTAACAAGTGAGTAAGTGAGCAATTAGGGCTTATCTAGAACCCAAAATTCCGGCTTCTTTATCCAAGAAACCTTGATATATTAGCTCGAATTTACAGAACTGTATATTATTGTTTGACAGAAACGATGCACGGAAACAAACTATTAATCGGGCGTTGAAATAGGCTGTAAAACCCTGTAAGAGCGGTGAGTAAAGGCAGCTCACTCAACTCACGCCCATGCCGTAATATCCGTTTGTTAAATATTGCATTGTTGCGGCCCCCAGGTTCCAGTGCATCGGTGTCGCTGTTACCCTTTCATTGTGGTCTATGGAACCAGGGTGTGTTCCACATGATGTTCCACGCTGTCCCTGAGGTTTTTGTGCATCCCTTCATCACTTTCCATCCATATTGTATGGTGTTTTCGTTCGATTAATTTTACACTCGTTGGGAGTCGCCGTTGTTTGTGGTAGCACCATGGCCAGCCTCAATCAATGTTAACACAAAAGTCGAACTACGTGTAATGTGGAGCTGGTTTGGTTGAAACTGACAAAATTCCGTTTAAACCTATCAACGAGTGTCTGTTATATCGCACACACACACACACGCAGACAGAAAACCCCGAGTTCTGGCGGTCAAAGCGGACTTCAGTCAGGATTTTCAATTTTGGCATATCCTCTTTCGTTTCATTTCCTGCCAGCGACCAAAATCGACCAAGCTGCATAACAAGCTTCCCTATCGGCATCATCATCACGATCGTCGTCCCTGATCATCATCAGATCGTTCATTATCAGCGGCGTGCTGTTGTATCATAGTCGGTTCCCGTGCGGCAAAGTCCTCCAACTCCAACCGGAGGCCAATAATCTCATCGCGATGTTATTAATGCAGCACAGGAACAAAAAAAAAGCAAACGGGACCAATGGGGAGGAAAACTCCCATTGATCAAAGGACGGGGAAAGATAAAAATTCGCATATATTGAGAAACCAACAAACAGCAAGCCCCACAGAAGCAGAAGCGTTCCTCGCGTGTGGTTGCATTCTTTCCTCCGCATCGAATCAACCCGTGCCGGATTCCAGCACATGATCAAATACACAAATACACACACACACACCAGCCTTGCTTGCTTGTGTGTCGGTGTGTGTGTGTGTTTTTTGTTTGTGATCGCGCACGGAGTGGATTTTTATGCAGACACAGAGCGAGCGGGTTGAAGTTCAGCAATGAAATAATTGAATTATATGTAGGAGAGAAAGTGAGAGCGGAAGGATTGTAGGAGAGGATAACGTATAAAAAGAAGCCGCTCAGGAGACGGGGGAGTAGTCTGGAAAGAGAGAGCGATCGAAGCAGTGCGCGGACGCGATCGGACTAATTATCGGAATAAATAAAACTGAAACTATACCATCTTCCTACATATATGAAGCAGATAAACGCATGCCGAAGCGTTTGACAACTGACATACCGTTTTGACAGTTGGTTCTGTAATCGCGCCACATACATTTTTGAATTGCATTTTTGCAGAATAATTGTGCTAAAACTTAAAGGAATCGAGATATCAAGACCATGTAAACAATTTTATAGTTATCATTTTATTGAAATCCTTTGTTTACATTACTTGACCATCGATAGTAAAAGCAGCAATCATTGCCAAAGAAGTACGAGAATTTTGTACTCATACTTAAGTTTTAATTTTTTTCTCACATAATATATCATCTTGAATTTACAGAACTGGATATTATTGTTTGACAGAAACGATGCACGGAAACAAACTATTAATCGGGCGTTGAAATAGGCTGTAAAACCCTGTAAGAGCGGTGAGTAAAGGCAGCTCACTCAACTCACGCCCATGCCGTAATATCCGTTTGTTAAATATTGCATTGTTGCGGCCCCCAGGTTCCAGTGCATCGGTGTCGCTGTTACCCTTTCATTGTGGTCTATGGAACCAGGGTGTGTTCCACATGATGTTCCACGCTGTCCCTGAGGTTTTTGTGCATCCCTTCATCACTTTCCATCCATATTGTATGGTGTTTTCGTTCGATTAATTTTACACTCGTTGGGAGTCGCCGTTGTTTGTGGTAGCACCATGGCCAGCCTCAATCAATGTTAACACAAAAGTCGAACTACGTGTAATGTGGAGCTGGTTTGGTTGAAACTGACAAAATTCCGTTTAAACCTATCAACGAGTGTCTGTTATATCGCACACACATACACACGCAGACAGAACACCCAGAGTTCTGGCGGTCGAAGCGGACTTCAGTCAGGATTTTCAATTTTGGCATATCCTCTTTCGTTTCATTTCCTGCCAGCGACCAAAATCGACCAAGCTGCATAACAAGCTTCCCTATCGGCATCATCATCACGATCGTCGTCCCTGATCATCATCAGATCGTTCATTATCAGCGGCGTGCTGTTGTATCATAGTCGGTTCTCGTGCGGCAAGTCCTCCAACTCCAACCGGAGGCCAATAATCTCATCGCGATGTTATTAATGCAGCACAGGAACAAAAAAAAAGCAAACGGGACCAATGGGGAGGAAAACTCCCATTGATCAAAGGACGGGGAAAGATAAAAATTCGCATATATTGAGAAACCAACAAACAGCAAGCCCCACAGAAGCAGAAGCGTTCCTCGCGTGTGGTTGCATTCTTTCCTCCGCATCGAATCAACCCGTGCCGGATTCCAGCACATGATCAAATACACAAATACACACACACACACCAGCCTTGCTTGCTTGTGTGTCGGTGTGTGTGTGTGTTTTTTGTTTGTGATCGCGCACGGAGTGGATTTTTATGCAGACACAGAGCGAGCGGGTTGAAGTTCAGCAATGAAATAATTGAATTATATGTAGGAGAGAAAGTGAGAGCGGAAGGATTGTAGGAGAGGATAACGTATAAAAAGAAGCCGCTCAGGAGACGGGGGAGTAGTCTGGAAAGAGAGAGCGATCGAAGCAGTGCGCGGACGCGATCGGACTAATTATCGGAATAAATAAAACTGAAACTATACCATCTTCCTACATGGGGGCTCAACCGGGATGTGGTTTAGTGCGGTGATTATAATTAAAAACATGGTGTAACATTGACTCGAGAATCAACGCGGTTCGGGTGATGTCGTGAAGTTGAACAAATACGTTTAGTTACGGTTCTAACAGTACAGTTGACGTTGTAAAGTTGCATGTTGTTACGTTGTTTACCATAAAGTTGTTGTCTGTTAGACTGTTCGTTGCGAAGTTCAAGCGATATACGCACAATCAAGTGAGAAGTTCAGTGAAGAAGACACCATGGATTTGACGGAGAAGATCGCGGAAATAGTGAGTGATTACACTCGTTCAGGACTCGTGAAGCAATGCGAATCGCGGGGATTGGCCATCGCGGGCACTAAAGAAGACCTCGCCAGAAGCATTGCTGAGTACGATGCAAAAGAGGAGGCTAACGAGACCGTGTTCGAGGACGTGGAAACTGATAGAGAAATCAAGACGACAACGATGAAAGAAGATCCATGGCTAGGAAGTAGTGAAGAAAGGCGCGTGTACTCGTTTCGTGATGTGGAGGAGGCTATTGACGCCTATGGGGACGATGTCAAAAAAGATGTGAAATTGTGGATTTGCGAATTCGAGGACATTGCCAGAATGGTGAAGTGGACCGACGATCAGAAGTTCGTGATGTGTAGAAAAAAGTTGACCGGGATCGCGCGTAGTTTTTTGCAAACACAGAGGGGTATTACGTCCTATGCTTTGTTGCGTAATGCGTTGATTCGAGAATTCGGAAAAATCGTGCGTGCGAGTGACATTCACCGAGAGTTAGCTACTAGACGCAAAAGTGATAAGGAATCGATGCTTGAGTATACGTACGCAATGCAGCGCATAGCCCAGGTCGTGCATTTAGACGAAGTGAGTTTGTGTGAGTACATAGCAGACGGCGTAACCGGGGACGCCAGAGAGCGCGCGATATTGTACGAAGCGAAAGATTTAGAAACGTTGAAAAACAAACTCGACTTCATGGAAAGAGCCGATAAGAAAAAAGACGCGCGAAAGACGGAAATACACAAGCGAGAAAGAACCAGTGAAAAAAACCATTGTTTTAATTGTGGTAGTGTAGAGCACAAGGTTGTCGCGTGCCCGACGAAGAACAAAGGACCAACGTGCTTCCAGTGCGGTAAGACGGGGCATCGAGCTGCAGAATGCAGAGGAAAGAGGAATATGGACAAGAAACCTATAACTTGCGGCGTAAAGTAGAAAGCGAATATAAGATAGGCGATTATGTGGCGATTCCAATAACACAATTCGGAGTAGGTCGTAAAGTAAAGCAGAAATATTATGGTCCGTATAAAATATCAAAATTATTACCAAATGGAAGATGTGAGATAAAGAAGGTCGATGATAATCAGGAAGGACCGCGTATCACTAGTACAACAATAGATACACTAAAACGTTGGGCACGCTTGGGACAAGCGTGATGACAGGAAAGGCCGTGTAGGAGAGAAAGTGAGAGCGGAAGGATTGTAGGAGAGGATAACGTATAAAAAGAAGCCGCTCAGGAGACGGGGGAGTAGTCTGGAAAGAGAGAGCGATCGAAGCAGTGCGCGGACGCGATCGGACTAATTATCGGAATAAATAAAACTGAAACTATACCATCTTCCTACATATATTTAACCGAACCGGAAGAGCTGCACAGGGCCGGAAGCGACGGACACAGTATGAGAGCGAAAGCGTGCGAAAGCGTGCACTCACGTACACGTAAATCAAAGGGAAAACGTCCTCGGTCCGTTTTCCTCCGACTCCGACACCCTCTGTCATTGGGCCGCTGCAATTTCTTCTCCCCACTGTTCCAAAAAGGATATATTGAGGAGAATTATGGATGGGATGCAATTTTTATATTCAGCTAGCAAAACAGACCCAGACCCTAGAAAAAGGGGGGTCGGGTTTTTTTTGTTTGTTGTTGTTTTGTCTGGCTGGTACATCTTAGGAGGGCGAAGGGAAAATGGCGGCCGGCGGCTTGGTGGCGAAGCAATTCCGGAAGTGAAACAGCCCGAGTTGGCCACACCAGCAGCATATTGCATATTTGCCATCCGATGAATTTATGCTCTTTTGCACGATGTATGTGCGTGTGCCATTGTGTGTGTGTGTGTGTGAGTAAGGGGAAAAGTATGTGCTTCCGTTTTTGTTAATAATTTCAAATATTTATATTTCACTCGCAGCACCACAGCAAGAGACACAGCCGCTTTTCGTTGAAGCTTATTTGTTTTTCCCGCGCTTTTTAGTTGTGTCGAGGAGGTTTTTGTACTTTTGCTTCCAAAATATGTTTTATTAGCGTACCAGACGGTTTCGGACTGTTTTTAGAGTGTTGGTTTTTTTGTTTTTTGGTGTTATAAATTGGATTCCCTTTAGAAGGAATGATTGCAACTTTTGAAGAGATATCATGAGCAGACGAGATATAAGCACGTAATTTTGATTCCGAGTACCGTGTCCATACAAAATTCGCCCTCGAAAATGCAATTTACACACTAAACACTCAATTAGAGGTGATAGCAAATGGTCAAAGCACTCGCGGACGAATTTGTGGCACGTTCGGGCGATCGGCGATGAACAAACGAGTGGCACAATTCTACACGCACGGCGATAAAAATACAAATCCACAATCGAATCATCATCGACATTAAATGGCTTCGATAATCTGTCTGTGTGTGTGTGGTGCTGTGTGTCGGAGACCCGGTCGGCCACACGCTGTTCGTTCGACGTTCGATGTTCAAACGAGCAGAAAAGCGCCGTTAAGATGATTATCACCCATGGCAGCAGAGCGGCAAAATGGCGATATCGAGCAGACACTGAGACACAGACCGGATCTCTTGTTTTTTTGAAAAACAAATGCTATTAAAACAAATATAAGCGAAACTCGTGCTCGGAGTGTTGGTAGTAGTTTTTGGAAGAATAAGAAGGACACTGGCAGCTTAAGCTCATGTGCTCCTTCACGGAAGTGTCACGGTGGTGTGTCGATATTGTGCGCCAAATATTCGTTCTCGCCCAAAAACAAAAAAAAATCACTTCATCCACTAAAGGTTCTGTGTTCAATGTGTTCGACATTTTTCGTGTATGTTTTCCAACTCGGGCGAGAGAGAAAGAGATAGAGAATTGAATGGCAGAAAGCCATGTGTGCAAGCCTGGTGATTCCTGGTCGTTTGTCCACCCTTTCGGGGCGCAACGAAACAAATCGAATAGTCATCATCATTAAATGTTTGTGCCAATGAAAACAATCTACCGGTCCCGGTGTTGGTGATGTCGCCCACCAACTCCACCACCAGCACACTAATTCTCACACAAAATACACTCGCGCTGCCAAAGAAACGAAGCGTCCTGAGCGGGAACGTCCCGGTTTGGGCGGGAACGGAATAAAATAGAACGCAACAGACGTTTGAATCGTAAAATTTAATAACGCTAATAACTTTTATATTGCCGATACTATTTTTCAGCTTCACGAACGAGAAAACGCCATACAGCAGCAGCAGCAGCAGCAGCACGTCGTGTCCACTGTGAGTGTCCTCGGTCGGTAAAGTTCTGGTGAGGTGATTTTTTTTTGTTCTGTCTTTCTATCCCGAGGTTTTGCGACAACCGTTGTCCGTGGCAATACTGGACCGGTACGCTGCGTTCGCACCGTGTTGCAGCCACGTAATTGTCACAGCGCCATTCCTCGTGCCCACAGTTCGATGGGACATCGCATCAGTTGTGAGGTCCCGTTCCAGATCATGTCCACAAGGTCCCAGGCATCCTTGCGAAGCGGTGATTTATTCCATACGAACCGTTTCACGATTTAATCATCGGCAGTCCCAGTGTTGCCCAGTCTCTCGTGAAGGATGGAGGTTGGTGTTGGCCTCTTCTTCCGGTAATGAAATCGAATCGTTAATACGGAAGCCATATCCACGGCCATAGGTGCAACGTGTTCGCCATGTTTTATGGTGTGTATGTTTTGAGGTTTCGGTTTTTTATTACTGTTTACAAAGCGTGCTCGAACAAGGTTCACAGGGGTTCGGTGTTTTGTTTGTCTTTTCGATTATGAGGTACGTAAACAGTTTTGATTTGGATAATTGGGCCGACCTTCGTCCCATCGGTAGGGTTTTAGCTTTAATAAACATTCACGCTTCGGAACGTGTGTGTGAACGGTGGGATTCTTTTTACACATTCGTTATCGGATTTGAAACCCATCAAAACGTGTTTAATGCTGTGCGGGAATTTGCGACAAAATAATAAGCTGTGATGAATAATATTTGTTTTTCGCGATGTGTTTGAGCAAATGCAAGGTAATCGCTGTATAAATTAGCTGTTATTAGTGTAAACAGGTGACAAGAGCACTTGATGCGCGAATAGATAGGCGATTTGCTTCGCAGATTGCATGCTTTTAGGCGAATAATATAATTAGCTTTCTACATTACGATAAACCTCCCAGCATGAAGTAAATGATAAGAGATTCTTTCGTACTTCGAACGAAATAAAATCAATTTCGATTCATCATCTTGACGGATCACAGGTTGGTGGTTACGAGGACCGCAATCATAAATGCGACCTACAATCGAATGGCTGAATTTGATTACTTTCCTCGCATTGTGCGCCTCATTCAGTCAGTGTATACATGCTTGTTCTTACAGAAATTGTGGAAAGCAGGCAAGTAGTAGCAGCCTTGTAGCACATTAATAATGCATGTTACCGTCGATGTAGTTCCCTTTCAATAGAAATGCAATTACTGGTAATAAGTCTTTCGACAAAACACGACCACCCATCGATTTCAATGCATAGTTTACATACCGGCAGTAGCATAAATGTTCCCGAAGCCGCTGGCAATATATACGGGGGAAATGTTAATTAGACCACATGCTATAAAGAATGCTCGGAGCGGTACAACGAATCGATAAACGTCTCCGTGGCTGAGTGTCTTGATGTGCAATTGAAATTAATTTCTACAGAACAATCGATCGGTTTGAAGCTTTGGCTGCATTCCGAGTAAGACAACAAGCAAAAATAGGCATAGGTGACGTCACGCGGACTTTATTTCTTTTGCGCCGACAGTGAAGTTTCTTCGAAGCAATTGCTGTACCGGTTTGTGACTTGCTACTGCCGTTCGATTGTTTATGTTTGCCTATCGGAACTAATTGCATTGCTTGGAAATAACGGACTGCATTGAGTAAGCGTAGGAGAAAAAAAAACCCCGGTTCGACTGTTTGATCTCACAGCTATAGGGAGCGATACACAAAACGCCAGACCCGATGACAGCAGACACCAACAGTACCGGTCCCGAACAGATTGCTTTGTAGTGCAATTCTTATTAGTACGCTGTCAATCACGTCTCCCGGATTTAGGCCCTCCGGGTGTAGAAAAACGCAACAAGAAAAACAGCTCGGCAAGGGAACAGGCCCTTCAAGAGAGAGTCTGGTCGTCGGCGTTGTCGTCGTCACAAGCAATCCGCCTGTGGTCAAGCAGCAGTTAAGAACAATATTGATTTAAAAAGTGATCGATACAGATACAGATCCAGTGGAAAGTCGGTCCAAGTTCAATTCCAAGTTTGTGGGTTTTTTTCCCCCGTTCTGCCATCTCTCCGACGCACTGCGTACATAGATACCGGTCGACAAACACAGTACTGTGAAGTGTTGATAAATATGTATCGAAAAGTAGTCATCGGACGGCTTGGTTCTTGCCCTGTTGTTTTGGATGTGTCACTTGCAGTTGTGGCGAACACCAGAAGAAGAATTACCAGGCTCTCCACTACTGGTGCTCTTTCTCCTTCGGCCATCAATATTTCGGACATTCGGAATAGAGAGTTGATTTTGTGTGCGTGTGTGTGTGTGCGGCCTATTTTTCATCACCAACCGGGCACCTGGTGTGTTTGGGTCTGTATCCGGCTTGATGAGAGTTGTTTTTCGGGTGACGGTCGTCGGTCGATTCGTAATGCATGCTTCAGAATTTTCCGTTTGTCCACTTTTATAAAACAGGACATACTCATCCTCTTCATCTATTTTACGGGGGCTTCAGCATAAAGGGGGTTCGCCAGGACAACAGCAAACAGCATGTCGGTAAAACAAACATGATGCTGTATGATTTTTAGCAACGAGTTTCAATGCTCAATGTCCAATCCCCGAGGACGAATCCGAGTGTTTTGAAGTTGAAGATTTTAGAAGTTGAAATGTTTTCCTTTCAACGATTGATTGTGGTTCTGTTCGTCGTGGAAAGGTCCTGGTGAAAACCCGATTTCCAGGATCACGATGATAAATATTGATCGAGCAATCCATTCCTTCGGTCGAAGGGTGAGATTGCATAGCGAATTGCAGTTGGTTTAATTCTTATTTCTTCCCTTGCCCCATTTTGTTTTCCTGC